>JAMWYP010000007.1:373492-973492 GCA_025563575.1 Acacia pycnantha | reverse complement strand
AGTCCGAAGACTGCGAGAGAACAAATAAAATTAATTAAGAACTTGCAAGTTTACTTTTCATTTTTTTTTTAAAATATTGAATTCATTAAAAGTTTTCATCTCCATTCCCTGCGAACAAAGCAAAAAAAAAAAAACTAATAATAATTAAGTATAGAGTAAATATTAATTTGATAATTTTGAAAAAATAATATCTAAAAAAAATTATAATGTCTAGAAGTACAAGTAATTACAATATTTCTTTATAACAAAAATAAATAAACATAACAATGAAAAGTATTTATATTATTTTATTCTTTAAGTATAATGACAAACAACGAATGTATAAATAATTTTGTGCGATACATATTATTGATTGAATTATATTAAAAAATATAAACCTTTTCATATTTTATAATTTGTTCATTCACTTATAATCAAATATAAATACTCCCTCCGGTCCTAATTATAAGACCTAGTTGACTTTTTTAGAGATATCAAGGAAGATAATTAAATTACTTTAGAGTATTTTTATTTTTAATTTTTTCTTCAAACTAATTAGTTTGACTAATAAACTAATATATAATCTAAAGATACACAACATATTAAATGATTAAGTAATTTATTTAGATTCCTTAATCTCTCCAAAAAAAAGTCAAATGGGTCTCATAATTAGGACAGTAGGTAGTTGCAATTTATTTCAGTCTATAAATTGTCATATCAATGTAAATTAGAAATAAATAATATAAAATCTATATTTTTTTGGTAAAAATATAAATTCTATATTTTTTGATATAAAAATAGTGGTAAAGAATGCAAACACTTTGATCCGATATTCTGTTAGGCGTCGAAGCGGAGACCCTTTTTAGGGAAGTTTTTTGCATTCACAAAGACTTGAAACTGAGACATCTTAATTAATCGACCGGGGCCTTTTCCAATCAAGCCAACTTTCGCTATTAATTCTGGTGGCAAATACTCTTCATTTGGGGTTTACGATTTGCTCCCAAGCTTCCATGTTCCAACATGCGCAACGAGACATTCTTTCTCCACCCCTTGGGGAATGTGGCAAAATATTCTTCACCTTTCCACCCTAGTTTTGTACTCTCTTCTTAAGTTGCCGTGATCCTTTTAATAAAAATTTGATAAGAGTTCTCTAAATATTTAATATTTCTTTTTTTATTTTTATCCCTCATTAATTAATTATATATGTCATGTTAATTAAAAGGTTAGTAATACATATATTTATTATATTTCTTTCTCTTATTTTCCCTCATAAATAAAAATATAATTGGAAAAGAACATTTATTATTTTAACCATTTTTTTAAACAACATAATTCGATTATCGGACTCTTATAAATAAGACGAATACATGATAATATCATAATCGTACAAGAAATTATGCTCATTATAAAAAAGGTGAGGGGAAAAATGGGAATGACTACCATGAAGATTGATATTGAGTAAGCGTACCACCTACTTGTTTGTGAATGGGAAATAATTTCATTAATCTTATTATGAATTGTGTTACTTGTGTCTCCTACAATGTGTTATGGAATGGCAAACAATGTCATTATATCTCCCTACTAAATAAGGCAAGGCCCCCATATATCTCATATCTCATTTGATGTTCGTCGATGATCTCTTTTTTTTTTTTTGGAGCAGCTATAAAGAACCAAGCTAATGTCAGGAGAGAAAGTGAAGAAATCTAAATCTTCACTTTTGTTCTCAAAGAATGTTAAGCCAGAGATACGAGGAAGGAAAGAGAAGACTATGGAAATGAATATATATGAATTTATCTTGTCCACAGGGTTAAACCCAAAGTTTCTAATTAGAAAACCAAGCCTTTCTACTGCTAGACGTGTTGTACGTATTAGTGAAGTCAGTGTTTGAGTACGATCCCTTTATACCCACGGAACTGGGGAGAGCTCGGCAAAGGATGAGCAGAAAGAACTCCGTCAATCTAATTGTTCTGTAGTAGAACACAAATGTCTAGCCTCTGGGGCTAGGTATGATCGATATTGGATCTGATATAGCGTCCACTGGTATCTATAGAGGAGATATCAGCGGTTGCTAACGGATCACTGTGCTACACGGGGTTGGCTTTTCGCGAGGGTGGTGTGTGTGCACAGTGGAACTGAACTGTAAGAATATAATAGTCAACCTGGAGAGTGTACCTGGGAGGCAACCTCTTATATATAGAGATTACCTAGGGTTTCGTTCTCCTTACCCTGAGTCCATTTCCCTGTGATCATGCCTCTTCTCCCGTCCTGATCGTGCGCCTTCCATCTCCTGCCTGATTGCTGGATTCTCGACACGGTGCAAGGTAATTGGCGAAGGGTATCTGTTTCCGCGAAGCTCTTCAATTGGGACTTCCTTCTGGCAGGCCCATTATTTGAATCCATAACAGTTGCCCCCCAAGCTCAGGAGTTCGGGTTTCTGAGCTGCTGCGATTCTTCTATCTCGAGCTCTTCCTTTCATGTATGACTCGGTATTGGCTACGCTCCAAGAGTTAATTCCCGACTTTCCTCTTTAACGGGTTCTCAAGAATTAGCTCCTGGCTTGCCTTTTAACCGGGTTCCATTATCGCAATGTATGGCCGTCTTGGTGCCAACGCCGCTTTACTTTTCACGAACGGCTTGATTGGTTTATTCATTCATCGTTTCACGCACCGATCGAAACCGGGTTAGAAATAACTGTCCCCGTGTCTCTAGAATACCTAAGATTGTCTTTTCGTATTGAATTTTGTCGTTTTGGGGATTTCCTACCCAGCTGTCGCCCCCCAATGTTTGGTGAAGTGGAGACACGTGGCATGTGGCGATTTGATGAGCGTACCGTTTCTTTTCTGACATCACGCCATCATTCCTTCATTCCTTTTCTTGGAACTCTACACCGCCACTTTTCGATCGACCCTCATTCAATGCCGTGCAGCCTTTACTATTTGCTCACGCCTTTTCGCAACAGTTATGATTTCTTCCTTGGGAAACTGAAACGTCAGTTCCACCTAAAGTTTCACCTACCGTCACTTGCCCCTTGCAATTCCCCTGGGCTATAAATTCTGACATCACTCCTCATCCTCTTGCACCACTGGTCTGCTCTTCCTCCTCTCCCTTGAAAGTAATGAGTTTGCCATTGAGAGCTCCGAGCCTCATTCTTTCAGTCATGTGGGGAAGAAGAACGCGATTTCGAACGAAGAAGCATCCTGTAAGGATCATTGCCTTGTCTTCAGATGTATTTGCCAGTCTTCAAACACATTCCGTGGTGGACGCCTGGGATCCCAAATGTATTTACCAGTCTTCATATCTGGTTCAATTCCGTATGGGGTCCTTGGAAGTGGTTCAAGCTTTGTTTGAGCACCATCTAGCCTCAAGCTTAAGCTTGCCCCTCCACCATGAGAGGCCTGCGACCTGTTTGGCAGTCCCCCTGACATGTCTAAGCATTTGTGGTCTGCCGCATATTCGGCGAGAAATTCCAGCCACTGACAATCCGACCAGAATAACAACGCAGCTCTCGGCGCGAGCTAATCCGATCGTGGTGGGACGGATAGCTAGCTACCATCAACTGTTGTAATTAGTGGGTTCATAAATGTTGTTTACAAATTTCGCTTGACTTCTTTGTAGTTTGATCTTGTAATCATCTTTGTAAATGAGTACGCCAGCTTATTTCCTTGTAAGAAACCGTGTAACCTTATCGATTATCAATATAAAGTTGCCCTGTTCTTCACATGCACCTTTATTCATTTTGTCTTGCGTGGATGTCCATTTTCCGTGTTTGGTTTGCTACCTAATTCGGCAGTTTTGGTCCTTCAAATTTTCATTTATTCCGGCGTTTCGTATGCCTATGCCACCTATGTTAACTCATCACTGGATCCGGCCGAGATCGCCGCGTACAATATCGACTATTTTATCGTAATAAAATATTGCGATATACCATCCCAAGGAAATCTTCATCAAGGAGTCAGGAGTTATCTTGGTCGAACGTGAAACGACATACTCTTTTTTGCTAGACTGACACGTTGTAACGTGTAGCTGCGCCTCTAGACCTGAGCGCCTTCCAACAGGCGCTTGGAATCCGTGCACAATTAATGCTTGCGTCGCTTCGGAAGGAAATCCTTACAACTTTTGGGATTTGGCCCCCACTTTCTCGCGCGTGGCCGTCACTGCTTTTGTCGATTCGAATTCAAGAGCTCCTTCAAATATCTTAAAATTCAAAAACTATATATCTCCTCTTCCTTCATTTTGTCATTACCTTTTACATACTCTCCGTTTTGCTTTATTCTCTGCGAGAACTTCCGCGACAATCTGCTTCATTTGCCTTATCTTCGTCGACTTCCACAAACAGTAAAACTATGCTTCCTTTGGTTTTCGTACCTTTTAGTTGTTCGTATAGTTTCGGAATTTGCGTCATTATCTTGAACATATTTTGCTTGCGTTTCCGTCATTCTGGTCTAGACGAATGATTCCTCTTCCAAGCTACCCTAGTAAACTCACCGTCTTCTTTGTCTTCGGTGGATTAGGATGGATTTTCATTTTGGTTACCCGAACCTGCTCCTTCCACATTCCAATCCCAGGAATATTTTCATTCTTAGGTTAGGCTAATGTCGTATTCCTGCAGCTTCCTCCTCAGGAAATTAACGTATGCTGGAGCATGTTTTGAACTTTGCTGATTCCGATATGATTGTGAGTCCCCGAATGTGCACGATTTACTAACCTTGCCATTCTCTTGCATTTTAGGTTTAGAGGGCATCCTCTTCTCGATTACAATCCACGCCTTCCGCGGATGATTGTAGTTCGTCCACTTCAATTCGGAATCCAAACTCCCCAAAGAAAGCTGTCCACCATAAAGTGACCGAGGTGAAGAATACCTTAACCGCCGAAGAATTTCCATCACTTGGCGCGAGAGATGGGGATGGATATTCGATACGGCTCCCTTTGGATGAAGAATCAGTTGCCACCGTTCGATCACGTAAAAGCCACCCTCATGAACCCCATTTCTTCTTTTTTTACCGAGATGTTTTCGTTCAACTCGGTGTAACATTTCCCTTGTCCGAGTTTCTAATTTGCCTTCTGAATCACCTGCATCTAGCCCCCACCCAACTTCACCCCAATGGTTGGGCCTTCGCCCTAGCTTTTGAGAGCCTCTGCCGGAACTAAAATCTGCTTGTCGTGCCGATGTTTATGACATTCTACTCCCTTTGGAGCTAGGTGGATTCCTGTCGCCTCGACGACATTTTTGGATGGACTTCTCTTCGCGGGAGAAGTGAGCATATGCTCTTTAAACCTTTTGCGACTCCACGGAAGCACTTCAAAACCTCATTTGTTAAGGTTATTGCCCATCCTTTTCAATGCCCGTGGTTCCTTCGGGTTGAAAGGGGGGGAACTAGAGGGTATTTTCCCGTTGTATTGGACGAACGCCCACCACAAGTTCAAAACCGCAGACTTCGCTCCGACTGACCTCACCGAAAATGAAGGAAACAGTAGTGAAGCTTACAAAGCTGTCTAGTACCCTTCAGACCCTGATGGACCCTGCTGATTAAATTCCCACCGCCTTAGTTCGTCGACGCGGACCAGGAAGTATGGGATTGCCCGTTGGAATTTTCATATATCCAGACTTCATATCTTTTTTCAATGCTGACATCCCCCCTTTTTTTTATTTAATGCAGACGACGAATGGGAAAGCCCGAATTTCTTCAAGCCTTCAAAACGCTTCCCGCAAATCCCGAGACTACTCCGTGGATGAACCTAAGGCAAGTAGTGGAGCTCCTATCTCGGAGGAGGCGATTATTTCAAAGGCTCCCCAAAAGCGCCCTGCGCCCAAAGGCGAATTAAAGCGTGGTCAGAAAAGGGTGCGGACCTCCAAAGGTAAGAACATTGCTAGAGAGGAAACCATTGTGGTTCCTACGCCCATCCTGTCTACAGGAAAAGAGGCCTCTAGACCAAATATTGTGCCGACTTCACCCGTGAGAGAGGCTCCTACCTCCACTCTGTCCGGCATCTCTTGTGAGAGGGCTCCATCGTCAACCCCGCACTTTGTTTCACCCGGCCAATTCGGTTCCGTCCTCATTCTCCACCACTCATAGCCATACCACTATGAATGGAGGGGTTCTTTGGTCAGATGGGGTCAATGAAGCTATCCGAAATCTTATGCGTCCGCCTGCTCAGCTGTACTCCCCTACGATGCCCTCCAAAGAGGAGAAGTTGCAACTGATCAATATGGAGCGAGAGGCTTATAGGGTAGCTTCCCTAATACGGCCTCATGCTGCCCTAAGAATTCAGAATGAAGGAGAAGAACGAACTTCTTTCGGAGATTCGTCTGCTGAAACGCAACCCCGATCTGGCAAAAGTTCTGCGGAGAGGATCTAGCCCAAAGAGAGCCGCGTATCTCGAGCGAACAAGATAGATTGCACCGGCGTTGGTTGCTCTTAATCAAAGGTTTGTTACCGCGGTGGAGGAGGTTGCGGAGGCTGAAACTAAGTTATCTACGATGCAAAGTGATTTGAATGCGGCACGACTCGATTTTCTTGCCAAGCAGTCCGAATTAGCCGACGCCCAAGCCGAAATGCATCGCCTTGAAGGTCTTTGTCGGAGAATGCCTCTACGAAAGAAAAACTGAATTCGGACATCGATCATTTAACCGGCGTCCTAAAGGAAAAGATGCGGATCTCGCCACGTCAAATCGGAAATTGCGAAATATGGTCAAATCGGCAAGTTGTCTTTTGAGAACGCGGTGGCTCAAATCCGGGTGCTCAATCCCTCCGTTACTTTGAATACCACCGGGCTACACCTCGAGGCTTATGTTAGCAACAAGGGAAAATTGATACCTCCTGGTGAAGAAGACAGTGAAGACGAGTCGGCCTCCCCATCAGCAGCCGAGACGCAGTCACAAATTTAATTTCTTTATGTCTGTTATAACTTCTGAACAATCCTGTTTTTGTATGTCCTTAGCCAAAGGCCATGACCTTCTGTAAGTTGCTGTATAGACATTAACTGATACCTTCATCCATTTCCTTTTGGTAAAATTGGTCCACGAGCCTGCATGTGTAGACTTTAAACATTTCTATTGTTTAATGATTTGTGAGACCGGGTTAATTTCCCTTGGTTTCACTTGTCAAATCTCGCATGATTTTTGAAATCGGACTTTTAACATCCTGGCCTCTACATGTTTCGATCATGTTCATGATCTATGGAAGCAGATAGTATTCTCGTGCATTCCTCATGCTTTAACGTGACATGATTTTTGAAACCGAGTTAATTATCCCGGTGATTCTTACACGATTTTGGAAGCCGGATTGTTAACTATCCAAACCTCTACATGTTTTGTCATACATGATTTTCGAAAACCGGATTTTAAATATCCCGGCCTCTACATGTTTTGTCATACATGATTTTTGAAAGCCGGACTTTAAATATCCTGGCCTCTACATGTTTTAAACTTACATGATTTTTGAAACCGGACTTTCAAGTATCCTGGCCTCTACATGTTTTAACTTACACGATTTTGGACACCGGATTTTTGAATATCCTGGCCTCTACATGTTTTAAGCTTACATGATTTTGGAAACCGGACTTTCAAATATCCTGGCCTCTACATGTTTTTAACTTACACGATTTTGGACGCCGGATTTTTGAATATCCTGGCCTCTACATGTTTTAAGCTTACATGATTTTGGAAACCGGACTTTCAAATATCCTGGCCTCTACATGTTTTTAACACAAAGTAGATAGCAATCTCTTTCGTAGAAACTGGGATAAGTAAAAGGTAAAGAATTAACATGGTGTCTTCTTCTGAACAAATTCTTGCACTTAAAATGAAGCCTGCCCACATCCAAACGGTATGCTTCAGCTGTAGTAAGCCTTCAACTTATCCGCATTCCACGTTCGCTTTACCGCCCTCTTTTGCAACGTTTCCAACTTGTAAGCGCCTTTACCCAGGCTTTCAGTGACCCGGTATGGGCCTTCCCAATTAGGAGCTAGCTTTCCTTCTGCAGCGTTCTTGTTTCCGATATCTGCCCTTCGAAGTACGAGGCTTCCTTTTTCAAAACCCCGAGGTCGGACTTTCTTGTTGTAACAGTCGATATTAGTTGCTTATTTGCCAAATCTCGGCAATGTGCCGCGGTCGAACTTCATCTATCAAATCTAACTCAACCGCGATCGCTCGCCCATTCTCTTCTTCACTTTGCGGTCGTGATCCGCCGCCAAGATGATTCCCCATGATGCGAAGTGCTGCTTGATATTAAAATCAGCTACCAACTTCTGAAAGCTTTTATCAATAAATTGCGTGCCGTTGTCTGTAACAATTTCTGCTGGAATGCCAAATCGTGCTATGATATTCTTTTGCAAGAACTTCTGCACCCTACTTGATGTGATTGTGGCGACAGGTTCCACCTCGATCCACTTTGTGAAATAATCAACTGCCACGATGAGCCACCGCAATTGGCCGGCAGCCCACTTGAATGGTCCCGAAGATCCATCCCCATTTAAAAACGGCCATGGCGATGAGATTGTCCGGAGCGTGGCGGGAGGCGCCTTGATGGTGTTGGCGTGCCTTTGGCAACCGTCGCACTTTTGGACATGAGTTTTGGCGTCGGCCGCCAAGGTGGGCCAGAAGTAACCAGCCCTCACCGCCTTCCTGGCCAAAGCCTTAGCTCCCATGTGGTGGCCATTTATTCCTTCGTGGATCTCCATCAGGACATATTGGGCTTCGTCTGCCGCCAGGCACTTCATCATCGGAGAATGTATTCCTTTCCGATATAACTGGTCATTTACGATCGTGTATGAAGCTGCCGTTCTCATGAGTTTTTTCGCTTCTAATGATTCGTCCGGAAAAATTCCTCTTTCAATATAATCCATAATGGGTTTTCTCCAATCATCATTATTTGAAATAACCATCACACAACTTGGCTCTTGAAGATTTTGCTTTGAACAATGGTGCGATGACTTCCAGGGCTCTTAGTACTTGCTAATTTCGACAAGACATCGGCCCTAACATTATCTCCCCTTGGTATATGCGCCACAGTGACTTCGTCAAACTCTGTGATAATCTCCTTCACTTTTCCCAGTATTTGATCATCAAGGGTCCCTTTGCCTGATAAGTTCCATTGATTTGAGACGCTACCAGCTGAGAGTCGGTGGAAACGTGCACCTTGCGAGCCCCACTTTCCTTAGCTTGGAGCAGACCCGCTATCAATGCTTCGTATTCTGCCTGGTTGTTTGAAGTTGAGAAATTAAAGCGCAAAGACAGTTCAAGGGCAATACCTTCCGGGCTTTCGACAATAATCCCTGCTCCGCCTCCTTTGACGTTTGAAGAGCCGTCAACAAACAAGTTCCATGTATCCTGATTATCCCCTCTTTGACCGGAGTCAGCTTCATTACAAAATCTCGCCAACGCACGGGATTTGATCGCATGCCGAGCCTCATAAGTAATGTCAAATTCGACACTCAATGGCCCAACCTACCATCCGCCCGGCTAGGTCGGCTTATGAAGGATTTGCTTGGGATGGGCTGATTTGTGCGAATGATGATAGGATGACTCGAAAGTATGGGCGAAGCCTCCTTGCTGCTATCGTAGTGCAAACGCCATTTTTCTACCTTTTAATAACGCAATTCTGAGCCTTGCAAGGCTCTACGCACAAAGTATACAGGACTCTGGCCTTCCGCCGTTTCTCTAACCAGCGCAGCGCTTACAACCTCATTCCCTACTGACAAATATAAAATTAAGCTTTCACCTGCCTGGGGTCTGGTTAACACCGGAGGTGCAGACAAGCACTGTTTAATTTTCTCAAAAGCTGCTTCGCATTCCGTTGTCCATCCCTCAGATGCTTCCTTCTTTAACATCTTGAAGAAAGGAAGAGAATTCTCTGCGAGCTTAGGTAGAAACCGGGTCAAAGGCTAAACGTCCAAATCAATTCTTTGAACCTCTTTTTTGCTCCGCGGGGCCTTCATGTCTAATACAGCTTGGCATTTGTCAGGGTTAACCTCTATTCCTCTGTTCGTTAGCAGGAACCCAAGGAACTTTCCTGCAGGTACTCCGAATGCACATTTTGCCGGGTTGAGGCGAATCCTATATTTTCTGAGTTTGTCAAATGTCTGCCGTAAGTCATCAATATGGTTAACCTCGCTGACAGACTTGACAATCATGTCGTCAATGTATACTTCTACGTTCCGACCAATCTGATCTTCAAAACTCGGTTCATCATTCTCCGATACGTGGCTCTGCGTTTTCAACCCGAAAGGCATCACATTGTAGCAGTAATTTGCCTTCTCGGTGATGAAAGCCGTCTCTGTCCTCCCCGAGCTTCCGCTTCTTTTGAGATACCGGGGTCGATCCCGGTCGAATTGCTAGTTGATGACAACAAAAATCTGGGTCGATCCCGGGTATCTCAGATGGGCGCCAGGCAAACACATCTCTATTGTCCCTGAGGAATACCTCAAGTTCCTCCCGCATCCCGGGACCCAGAGCCTTGCCAATTTTGGTGATTTGACCAGGCTCCGATCCGAGGAGAAAATCTTCCAGCTCTCCATTTGGTTCCGCCTTTTTCATCTTCTCTTCTTTGCGCAGATCCAACTCGACCAAGTTTACCGCTTTTCCTCCAGAAAGCGCTTCTGGGTGCACTGGCCGGGTTGTATCTTTCTTGACCGTGTTAAAGTAACACTGGCGAGACTCCTTTTGATCTCCCCTTATGGTAACGACCTTATTCTTCTTACTGACCATCTTAAGCTTTTGATGCTTGGATGACACCAACATATCCCAATTGTGAATCGTTCGACGACCCAGGATTATGTTGTACGAAGAAGGGAAGTCTGCTACTATAAACCGGACTCTCTCCGTCTTGAAAGGGTGCCTATTTCCCAAAGTCAGTTTAAGATCTACGTACCCCTTTGGTCGAGTATCCTGCCCATTGAATCCGGTTAGCATGGTCTTGCATGGCTTTAAAACGTCGGAGTCAAACTTCATCCTCTTGAACGCATCCCAGAGAATGATGTCCACGGCGCTTCCATTGTCCACAAAAATTTTCCTTACTCGGCAATTGACCAGGGTTCCCGTTATCACCAACCCGTCATGGTGCCCTAGTCGTACTTGGCATCGGGGAATTCCTCATCACTATCTTCAGATTTCTTCTCCTGCTCTCTTCTCTTCTTTTCAGGCGGTGGGCTCTTATCACGGCCTTCAACCTGCCTCTTACTGCCCTGCTTTCCCTGGGTCTGGATTACATATCTTTGGAGTTTTCCCTCACGGATAAACTTCTCCACAGTATTCTTAAGACCCCAACATTGCTCGGTCGTGTGACCATGTTGATTGTGAAATTCATAAAAACGGGTTTTATCAGCAGTAGCTCTTTTACCCAGAGCCCGGGGTCTTTCTACCTTTTTCAACTCGGTTGAGCCTACTTCCTTCCATAACTTAGCCTGGGAGACCTTCAATGGGGTGTATCTCTCGTACCTAGAATCCCGGGTTTTGCCGCCGGTATCTCGGTTGAAAACAGAAGGAAATCACCAAGAGGGGGGTGAATTGGGGATTTTAAAACCTTTTAAAATAACTTTGCACCTAAGCTGAAGCTGAACGTAAAAAGATTGGGAAGAGAAGATATTGATAAACACTGAGGCTCTTTGTATATCAAATACAATACAGAAAGAAAACTGAATGTATATGTAACTCTTGAGCTTGCTTTTCGTTTCTGCTTAATTTGTCGTGTCTTCCGAAGTTTGTAATCTGCTCCTTATATAGTGGTGAATTGCTATGTGACCGTTACTTCTCAATTCGGCATGTTCTTCATTTGAAATTCAGCTTGATGATGATTATAGCGGTTGGTTCTCGAATTTCGGTGATTGAATTCCCAGACGCGTGAAATCTTTTCTGATTCGTCGCGTGAATTCAATGCCTTGTTTGATCCAACTAATACCTGAAACATTCTGAATTTAGAGTGGTTAAATATACATATGAATTCTCTAAATGAATGTAATTAACTCGCATAAAATTGCTAAGTTTGTAGTTCAAACTAATCAGGATGAAACCGACCGATCATATTTGTTGTTGCTTTAAACTCGAGTTCGCCAAGTCAGGCTCGAGTTCGTAAGGCACTTTGAGTATCTGGTTTATCTTCTGTGAGGAGCAAACTTTGGAGTTTTGATGTAAACTCTGGAGTTTGTAAATTGTCTCAACATGTAAACTCGAGTTCACAAAGGTAGGCTCTAGTTCGAATCATCATCGAAGCTTTTATCGTGCGAGCACCTGAGATAATATTTCACAAACCAGGCAGGCTCGAGTCCATTAGTGTTTAGGCTCGAGTTTAACACTATTCATGCCTAAGAGATTTGGTCATTCGAAAGTGTGAACTGGAGCATGAATATAAACTCTGGAGTTTTGCACACTTGCTTTACTCTCTTTCAATGAAGGGCTCGAGTTTATAATCTCAGGCTCGAGTTCGATTTCATTTATTCCATGGCTTATTGGAGTGAACTGGAGGTTTGAACATATACTCTGGAGTTTTTAAATGAGGGGAGTTTGTCATCTTTGAAATAGCCTGATGTGCTCTGTTTTAAAGCAAACTCGAGCTTGCCTAGTTAGGCTCGAGTTTTGCGATGACAGAATGTTTTTGACTCTTTTGTCTTATTAAAACATTCATACTTGTTTACAATTATTATTAATCATCAAAACACATAGAGAACTAACATCGGTTACGTGATGCTTTCTTGTATGCTTCTTGATTGTCTCCGTCCCGATTGTCTCTTCCTCGGCGAGGTGGGCTTTTAGCCCTTTCTTTCCCAGCGTTTCCTGCCTTTTCCATTTGCTCCAGATCCAGATACTGCTTTGATCTATCATGAAAGTCACCAGTGGTTGTAGGTCGCCGTTTCATGATAGACTTCTTTAGTCGGGATGAAACATCCAATCCAGCTATGATGCAGTGCAGGTTTACTTCCTCCTTCAATCCCGGGATCTGCAACGCTATATTGTTAAAACGATCCAGGTACTTGCTCAAGGCTTCTCCCGATCCTTGCCTAACTTGAGCGAGCTGGAACTCTGTTTTTGGTTGCCGCCTACTGGTTGCGAAATGCGTCAGAAACTTTTGTTCCAAAGTCTTCATGTTTGGAACGGACAAATACAGCAACGAATGAAACCATAACTGCGCCGCTCCCCTGAATGTTCCAGCAAAAAGATGGGGTACGACGTCTCCCTTTATCCCCTTAACCATAATCTCCATTTTGAAGTTGTTTAAGTGTATCAAGGGGTCCTGGGTTCCATCATACTTCGGTAACTCCCTTGAATTTAATCCCTTGGGATACACCGGGATCTTGTGACTGGCTTCCTTATCCCGGTCTTTTTCCTTGCCAACGATGACCTGTTTCCCTTTCTGATGCTCACCCTGGTTGACATGCATGCAATCCGAGCAGTGGTTCGGTTTGAACCCTCGCCATTCTGCCCACCACTCCGGAGTTGTTTTTCTTTTGCTTCATACGACCTCTTTTCCCGCTCCTCCTGCCTCCATATCGTATTTTGACGCTCCAACTCCTCTCGAATAATCCGAATGTTCTCCTCTTTTAGCAACTCATGTCGGTATTCCATGCCATCTATACGCCGGATCAACGATCCTATAGTGTTATGGAGCAGGCGGACGTCGGGATGTTCCATCTGAAATTCACGGGAAGGATGAGGAAGACCCTCCACCTGAATTCCTTGATGACCCCGGTGCGATCCCCGATTAGGGTGGGGAGAAATGGCGGTATCCTCGGTTTCGATATCAACCGGTCTCTTCCCATGATCTCCCTTCGGGTCCACCGAGTTCGAGTGTTGTGACAGCTGCCCCGGGTTAGAAGGCTGCTGTGGTTCATCTGGTGGTGGCAGCGGCTGTCGTGCCGCATTGGTGCGACTTCTAGTGCTGGCGGCCATGTTCAGTGGTTACGAATAGCTTTATGATTTTAGGAATCGAGTTGTTTGACGATCCCCACGGTCGGCGCCAATGTTCTGTAGTAGAACACAAATGTCTAGCCTCTGGGGCTAGGTATGATCGATATTGGATCTGATATAGCGTCCACTGGTATCTATAGAGGAGATATCAGCGGTTGCTAACGGATCACTGTGCTACACGGGGTTGGCTTTTCGCCTGAGGGTGGTGTGTGCGCACAGTGGAACTGAACTGTAAGAATATAATAGTCAACCCTGGAGAGCGCACTGGGAGGCAACCTCTTATATATAGAGATTACCTAGGGTTTCGTTCTCCTTACCCTGAGTCCATTTCCCTGTGATCATCCACTTCTCCCGTCCTGATCGTGCGCCTTCCATCTCCTGCCTGATTGCTGGATTCTCGGCACGGTGCAAGGTAATTGGCGAAGGGTATCTGTCTCGTGAGAGGTTTCCCGCCAGAAGCTCTTCAATTGGGCCTTCCTCTGGCAGGCCCATTATTTGAATCCATAACACTAATGCGTCTAGATAGGCTTTTTGACCAATCTAATTTTTTTAAAAAAAAATTTACCAAAATAAATCAAATTTCAAACTATTTCCCAAAGTAATGCAGTTGGTGGCGCTGGCTGACAGGACGAAATAAGAGGCGTAAGAAAGACTCACGGGACTGGGGAAATTTGCAATTAGACACGTAGGAAATGTCTACACACAAAATGGCGTGGGAAATCCCCACGCAATGGCGTGGGGATTTCCCACGCCATTTGGCCCTTACCTGCTCCCTTCTTCAGACCCCGTACCCTATGTGAAATGGTATAAAAAAAATTATAATAATATTATATAATAATAATAATAATGATAAATGATAAAAAATTGGAATAATTTAAATCTCTACTTCATTTAATTTGAAGTCAAAGTTGTTATACAAATATTTGGTGTATAACAAATATATAGATCCCCTGTATTGTGATCTGTTGTTATAACCAAATTGTACCGCGTAATCTTTTAAAATGCGTTCTTAATGAGTTATTTCAACTCCCTGCTTTCTTTCTTTTGACTTCAAATTAAATGAAGTAGAGCTTTAAATTATTCTAATTTTTTATTATATTATTATTATTATTATAATTTTTTTTTATATACATGGAATCAGACCCAATTGAGTGGGTCTGATTCCATTGTATTATGTTTCACGCCACTTGGTGGCGTGAAATAGGTGGCGTGAAAAAGTTTCATGCCATCAGATGCCTGATGGTGTAAAAAATCTCTGCGTGATTACCTGTGGCGCAACAATTTCTTACGGAATTAATGGCGTGAGACTTATATTGGTAAATTGTTTTCAAACAGCCTTAGTTTGATAATTATTTTTTTAAAAAAAATTATTAAGGTCAAAAAGCCGTCTAGATAAGATCAGCATGGTCCAGATTTTATTTTATTTTATTTGGTTATTTTTAAATAAAAACCCATTTTTTTTAAAAAAAAAAATGTTAGTTTAGATATTATCTTTATTTTAGATTCTATACTAATTAAAATATTTTTTTTAAAAAAAATAAAAAATAAAATCTGGATCGTCCAGATCTCAACTAACGTGGATGAGTAGGGAAATCGATTCTTTATACCCTATGCAAGTAGCCAAAATTCCTACCCTTTTGTCCTAAATATTAGATAAAGTTGATTTTTTTAAAGAGATTAAGAAAGCTAAATAAGTTACTTAATCATATTATATATTGTGTATCTTTAGATTATACTCCCTCCCGTCCTAATTATATGACAACATTTGAGAGTTGGTTTTAGTCCTAATTATAGGACAAATTTTAATTTTTGTTAATTTTTTCCCCTAAAATATCTCTATTTTATTCTCTCAATTGTTTTGGTTTTTGGTGAGTATATGCATGTGAGTGCGTAGACTCTTTTAATCAATGAAACGTTTAAATTGTTGGATTTTAACTTGTTTATCGATCAACTGATGTTAATTTGCCAATATATATATATATATATATAGACACACACACTCCCATATATATATCTGTGTGTGTGGGTTTGCGTGCGTGTGTGTGTGGGGAGGGGGTGTATGTGTGTGTAGATATATGTGTGCATATATGTGTATATATAGCAAGACCTTTATTTCAATTAGAAAATATAGAAAGGAAAAATTCTAGGTTGGAGATGTATGTCGAAGGATCTATTGAATCATTTTTATTGATGTCATTTAAAATTTATATAAGGGCATTTTAGAAAAATGAGTAAAATTAACTAATTTAACTTCTCTCCTTAATCTCTCTAAAATCAATTAAATATGTCTTATAATTAGGACCGGAGGGAGTATCAGTTTATTAGTCAAACTAATTAATTTAGGGGAAAAGGTATAAATATAAATACTCTAAAGTAATTTAATTAACTTTTTTAATCTCTCAAAAAAAAAAAATCAACTTTATGTTTATGTTGTATGTTATAGTATTTAGGTACTTTTATTTGTAATTGGAGAGAGTAGAGACTGCAGAGAAACCGAATGATAATGGGAGAGGGTTCCATCCTATGGTAGAAAATTACAAGACCCAAAGCATTCGAAGGGCTCGGTTTCAACAGACAACAGAGCTTGCGGGGCAAGACTTGCTTGGAAGTTAATCTCTGGCACTAAAGGGTTATGGGCAGAAATTAAAACAGAGATATACGTGTTATATCAGGAAGAAAATCTCCTAACTTGTTATTGGGGATTCACCACTTTGGCATTCTGTTTGTCAACAAGGTGATATTGTTGATGAAGGAACAAGATGGAAGGAATGTTAGATTTTTTGAAGATTGCTGGCTGACTAATGAAACTAAGATCAAAGCACACTGCTTGAGATCACTTTCGAGTGAAGAAGAAGAACATTCTACTGTATCAGATTGGGTAAAGAATAGATCTTGGGATCTTAGTCGCTTTGCTGGTTTGCTTTCGAATGTGATAATACAAAAGATATTGGCCATCATGCCTCCCATGCCTTATCTTGGTAAAGATAAAACGAGTTAGAGTGCAAATGTGAATGGTCAATTTACCATTAAATCTGCCTGTTACATGATTGAACATAATTCTGCTGGTCATTATCAGTATATATTCACAAACTTATCTGAAGATGGAATGGGTCTCAGAAAATCAGGTTCCTTAAATGGAAAGAATTCCAAATCATATTGGCAACCAATTTGTGGAGAAGCAAATGGTCCCAATGCTCCTTTCTATGTGATTGGCGCCAATCAGGTGTTGAAGATATTCTTCATATCGTAACTCGTAAGGGATTGTCCTTATGTGAAACAGTTATGGCTACTACTTATAAAACCATCAGCTCATAACAGCAGTTCTTCACAGCTTGAGTATCAGATTGGGTTACTATGAACCTCAAGAAATTTGAAGTGCAACTTCTACTAGTGGATCAGATCTAACATGGGGAGTGACAATTTGGAAGCTTTGGCAATCATGGAGCCCATACATCTAACTCTAATAGTACTATCACTTCACGCTTCCTCCCCATTTGAAATGTCTTTAAACTGAACGTTGATGGTGCTAAAACTGATTCTTCACCATGATCTGCTTGCGGCGATGTACATCGGGATCATCATGGCTCTTCGATTATTGGGTTTTCAAGCTATCTGGATAATTGCAGTGCATATGAAGCAGAGGAATGGGCTCTACTCAAGGGATTACACTTAGCTTGGGAAATGTGATTTCAAAATCTCATTGTTGAATCTTACAGTAAAGTCCTCGTAGATATGCTCCTACAACCTTCTAAGATGAATGCAACTTACTCTACTATCTTTGTGGAGATCAAGAGATTCCTTTCAATGTAGTGAAAAGTTCAATTGCAATATATTCCTAGAAAATTCCTATGAATGGGTCTAACCCGCTACATCTTTATTTGACAATGGGCCTATTTGGTGCGAGCGTTAGTGAGCTTTAAGTCAGAAAAAAGTCAGGAAAAAACTCCTGTAGTAAAAAAGCTCAGTGAGAAGTGCTTGGGTTGACTTTTATCCCATTGGGATTTTTTCAAAAAAGCTCCTTTAAGCATAAGCTCCATGGGGGAGCTTTTGGAAAAAGCTCTTAGCTTTTTGACATGGGTCCCGCTATTTTTACCCCATCAATCTAAACACAAATCACATTTACAACTTGACTTTTTTCCCACCGAGCTTTTACAAAAGTCAGATAGTTTTTAAGCCACCGCTAACCCAAACAGGCCTAATAGCATCTTAACATAGGAGGGTCCTGGTTCAAAATGATGCTATGGGATTGCAATTCCCTATGATGTGATTTAATTTTAGAATTTGGCCTTCTTTTGTTCCCAAAATAAAAATTTAAAAACTTTTTGTAAAACAAGTAGTTGAGTCCAACTGAAACCTTTCAATTATTCCTTTATAGGTGAAGAGCATTAATTCTCAAAATGTACAAGTGTTTGTGGCACAAGCTAAGGTAGACCCTATCATTCATTTTAAACTATCCCTCTGTACACTCCATATTATCCTATATGCATGATTTGAAGAATTTTTTTAAAAAAATTAGTTAAATTAGTTATTTGTAAAAAAGTTAGAAAAAATATGTTTTCTCAAAATACTCATATTTGAACATTACCCCTATTGATTGCATCCATGAGTATGTGCAATCAATAAAAGTAATCTGGGAAAAAAATGATAAATGAGGGAGATAAAGTGAATTGATGCCTTAGATTTAGGATAAAAATTTACTCTTTAACTGTCTCCTACGTTCCTACGTTTAGAATCAGAGGGAGTACATGACGAAAGGGATAAAAGGAAGAAGATCAAATTTTGGTGAAATATCACATATTGGGGGTTATGAAGCATATGCTTACATACTTTAACCCCACCAATACCTTTTGATTTGTGATTTCATTCCCTTATTTTTTGCTGTTTGAGAGTTTGTGTGGTCCTTGATCAAGAAAGAGTTCCACATGCTTACTTACTACTTCTACTTCAACAACAACAGTGAATGAGAAAGGAAAATATAGACCATAAACAGGAACAGGTACATACAGTGGGAGTACTAGTGTCCAAGCTCTAATTGAATGGCTTCTATATCTGCTCCACTCCTCACCCTTAATCCCTCATCCTCAATCAGCCACCATCTTCATGCCACGTGGCACTGCTGATATCCAAATTGCTTCTGATGACCTGATACCTCTCCTCCACCTCCTTTCCTTTTTTTGTCACAACTCCCATAAGCCATGACCTCAAGAAAGTATCTGTTTTTTTAATTTTTTAATTTTGGAAATTAACAACAGAGGAAAAAAAATATCTCCTACCAATTTTATTTTTTCCCCCTAAAAATAAAAAACATGATGGAAAGACTTCTCTAGCCTTTTTTAGCTTTGGAATGACCTCCATATCAGTCCAAAAACAAAAAGGGGCAGTCACAATTTCATTTTCTGCCAAGTAGCCTGGACCTCTAATTTTATTTGTGTTCCATACTCCTCCTAGTAGTGTTATCTCTTACTCCCATACTAATCCTCAAAACAAAAACTAACTTAAACCACTCCCTCTCTCTCATTCCTCTGAAATTCTTCCTCCGAAGAGAGACACATAGAGAGAGGGGGAGAAAGAGAAAAAAATGGCAGCTTGCACAGTGTACACAACACAATCTCTCAACACAAATTGCTCCTTCACAACCCCATCAAAAGCCCACTTGGGTTTTCACCAAAAGCAGGTTCTTTTGTACAGAAGCAGAACCAGCAGTAGAAGTAGCAGCAGCAGGCCATGGGTGATAACATGCGCTGCGGGTGAATCACAGACAGTGGTGATTGGTCTAGCAGCAGACTCAGGATGTGGGAAGAGTACCTTCATGAGGAGGCTTACAAGTGTGTTTGGAGGCACAGCAGAGCCACCAAAAGGAGGGAATCCAGATTCCAACACCCTCATAAGTGACACAACCACAGTTATATGTTTGGATGATTATCACTCACTTGACAGAACAGGAAGGAAGGAAAAGGGAGTCACAGCACTTGACCCAAGAGCCAACAATTTTGATCTCATGTATGAACAAGTTAAGGCCATCAAAGAAGGTATTGCTGTTGAGAAACCCATTTACAACCATGTCACTGGTCTCTTGGACCCCCCTGAGCTCATCAAGCCACCCAAGATCTTGGTCATTGAAGGCTTGCACCCGATGTAAGTAACCACCCCCATTATTCTTGATCTGATCTCTCAAGAAAATTGTGTTTTTTCTTCATCTTTTTGGAGTTTTTTTTTTTTTTAATGTACGATGATGGTTAGGTGGTGGTGAGGATGGTTGATCAGTTTATTACATATGTTTTCGGAGGTTGTCTGTAACTGAGGGATTAAAGATAGAGTGAGAGAGAGTCTGAGAGATACGGGTGGCTGAAGGAGAAGAAAGAAGACACCTTATCTTATGTCTATATGTGATGGATTTTGTATGGACGAGGACTTGCTAGCGACGTTACAACCTTATCATGGTGGGCCACCATATATATTACGTGGGATCATTGTCACCCATATATGGATATGCAAGTATCTATCTATTCATGCGATGCCCTCATCATTCTTGGGTCATGGGTTATACATAAAATCTTTCACAACTTCAACATTTCCAAATTCTTCATAGAGAATATATTAACAATTGTTTGAATTAAAAAAAGAAAAAAAAAAAAAGAAAACTTGTGCGCGTGCGGGCGTGCATGCTATAGGTTTATTATTACCTCTTATCCCGATCCTGAATATAAGATAAAATTTATAGTACAAATTATCCTATATTTAATACCAAATGAGTATTAATTTTTGGCTCGACGTCCCCTTAATCTTGGCTTCTTTAGGAACCAAAATTTTCTTTTTAATATAATGAGTACTAATTTTCGGACTCTGTTAATTTTTGGGTCAAGCTCTACGACAATTTCTTAATTTATTGGGCAAAAGAAAACTTTAAGAATTCGTTAGAAACTAAAAAATAAAATAAAATTTAATATTTTCTTTTTGTCACGAAATTAGGTCATCTTCGAAGACTCAGTATGGGTCAGTAATAATATGGAATTAAGATGCATTTTTTATAGGTGTGTTTGGATGGAGATATTTGCAAAACAAAAAGTTTTGACATGAAAATTTTGTTGGTTATTGTAGGTTTGATGCTCGGGTCAGAGAACTATTGGACTTCAGCATCTACTTGGACATCAGCAATGAAGTGAAATTCGCATGGAAAATTCAGGTAAAAACACTCACTATAACACATTACTTTCTAATTCTTTGCTTACTTTGATCTAACAATTATTGCAGAGAGACATGGCAGAACGTGGGCATAGCCTCGAAAGCATCAAAGCTAGTATCGAAGCAAGAAAACCCGATTTTGACGCATACATTGGTAAACAGAACTTACATTTGTATATATTTGTCACAAGTTCAAAACTTTATAGATAGATTTTAAAGCACATGAAAAACTTAAGATGCCCAATTACCAAAAGCAAGTGACGTGTTAACTTGGGTGTATTGTTGTTGGTGATGGATTCAGATCCTCAGAAGCAATATGCAGATGCAGTGATAGAAGTGTTACCAACACAGCTAATACCAGATGATAATGAAGGGAAGATATTGAGAGTGAGATTGATACAAAAAGAAGGGGTTAAGCATTTTAGCCCAGTTTACTTGTTTGATGATGGCTCTACCATTACATGGATACCTTGTGGAAGGAAGCTCACTTGCTCTTACCCTGGAATCAAATTCTTCTATGGTCCTGAAACTTACTTTGGTCACGAGGTATTATGTCTAACAACTCCTCATATTAGCTTATTTTAAGTGATTTTGTGCCATATGGTAGTAAAATATGTTACAAGAGTTTTGTCTCCTAGAGTGTAAAAGTGATTTTTGGAGGGGTTGCCAAACACTAAGAGATATTACTTAGAAAACCCCTTAAGAATATTATATACTCCCTCCAGTCATAAATATAAGACTTAATTGATTTTGTTTTTAGAGAAGTTAAGGAAGCTAAATAAGTTACTTAATTATATCATATGTTATGTATCATTATAATAGATCATTTTATAAGTCAAACAAATAAATTTGGAGGAAAAAAACTTTAAAGTAATTTAATTAATTTCCTTAATCTTTCCAGTAGATTGAGTTTTATACTTAGGATAAGAGATAGTATAATTTTAAGCAAATAAGTTTTTCATTTTTGGCCCCAAAGGAGGTGAAGACAGTTAACTAACCATATCTACTTTTAAATACTTCAAGCTTAAAAGTCCTCCCAACAATCCATTTCGCCTATAAATAAATCTTCCTTAAAAAATTATTCAATAAGAACAGTTCAAATCAAATAAATTAATCATTTTTAAATATTTTTTATGCACATACATTTTCTCTCTCTCAGTCAAGTATTTCTTTCTTTCTTTCTTTCTTTTTAATTCTCCCTCCCTCCCATCCTCCCTCCCCATACTTAGTAGTATTTATTGAAGAGTGTTTGAATAGCATGGCACTCTAGGAATATGTAATAAGTTCTTGTGAAATCTTCTACATAAACAGATTCTGAACTATTATATCTTGATTAATACTCACTATCAATCTTTTAAACCAGAAAGTGTTGTGATATTTATGCAGGATGAGGTATTCAGATATGTATTTTGTTCAACTCATCACTTCACCCAATAACTTATTGAGTGTCATTTTGGTTTTCTTTTGTCATGTGTATGCAATAGGTATCAGTTGTGGAGATGGATGGGCAATTTGACAGACTAGATGAGCTGATATATGTTGAGAGCCATCTAAGCAACCTGTCAACCAAGTTCTATGGAGAGGTTACACAACAAATGTTGAAGCATGCCGACTTCCCTGGCAGCAGCAATGGCACAGGTCTCTTCCAAACCATAGTTGGCTTGAAGATCAGAGATCTGTTTGAGCAGATTGTAGCAAGCAGGGCTCAGACACCAGTAAAATCAGCTAAAGCTTAAAAAAAACCTGCCTTTGTAAAAATGTTGGAAGAAGGCTGGCAGTTGAATCCTTAAAATGAGTTCTTTGTGTTTTTCACTTCTTCCTCCTGTGTCTCCTATGTTGTTTTTTTTCTGGTCTCAGGCTGTTCCTCTTGTTAATGAGAACGTTCTGCATGTACTTAATTTGATCTGTTGTACCTCATAACATAGAGAAGCAAAAGTAGAGATGAATTTTCAGTTTGGAAGTCCACAGAAGAGTGAAACTCGCTTTTCTTTTTACTTGCTCCAGTTATTTCTAAGTATTATATATTTTCTTAATGGGCATTGAATTCTGTTTACAAGAATGTTATTTAAACAAGAATGGAAACAAATAATTTGAAAGTCCCAGTACTTTTACACGCATTAATTCAAATTTTGAATAACCCTTTCTATGGTATTACTTTCCCATCACCAAGAACAAAAACTTAAATCACTACTAACAATTGTGATGCTTAAATAAAGGTCTATCCACAAAACAGTACTTAAAAATTAAAAAGAAAAACTCAAATTCAATTCAAATAGACAAAATGAACAAAATAAGAAAACAAAGTAAAAACAATGAAGAATTGAATAGCTATAGCCTATGTACAATAATAAAGGAAAAAAACCATCTCATTATCTTTTTACAACCAAGAACTTGATAGAAAAGCTTGTATTCCCCAGAATGAATATACAGATTTCAGGATTCCACCGAGTGAAAATCAAGTCCTAACAACCATGCCTACAAGTATATCAAACAGATACATGATTGCAGTATTGGTCAAATCAAACAATTGTACCTCGTTGTGAGGAAAATTGTGAAAGATGGGAGGTAGGACTACTGTAAAAGATTAAATTCACTTAGTTGGATGGGTTTTTCTTTTGGAAAAGACCATGGCAATCTTTGTTGACAATGACTTCTTCTTCTTTTTTATCTTGGTTTCTGCGGATGAATCAGTACTCTTTTTGTTTGTAGGTTGGTCCAAATTTGTTTGTTCTTTGTTACCCTCAGAACCAGAATTGGAAACTTTGTTCTGATTTACCATTCCTTGGGTTTCTTCACAGGCATTTCTTCGTTGCTCTTGGTCAGCCCTCCAACTTCTCAGTTCTTGTTCTACACCTAATTTTCCTTCCTTGGCCTTCTCAGCTTTCTCGGTCGCTTCCTTGAGCAATTTCATTGTTTCAGCCAACTCTCGATTTGATTCTTCCAGCTTCGTCAAGCTACTCAATTCAGACTCCTTAGCCATATCAATCTGAGAATTAACAGCTAAAATCCTCCTACTGGCTTGCTCATTTGCTTCATCGGCAAGCTTACAGAGCTGATTATATTGCTCCACTGTAAGTGTCACCTCAGAGGGAGATTCTGCATTACACTTGCTTTTAGCTGATTCACTCACTTGGAATGCTTCAGCTGCTGCTATTGCTGACTTTTCAGAAGCCTTGACATTCTCTAGCTCCTTTTGTGCTGCAAGTACTCTACTTTCCATCTCATTTGATTTGGCCTTTGCTTGTTCAGCCTCTTCCTTTGCTTGATGCAGCCTTAAAGGAGCTTCCTGAGCAAGCATCTTGGCCTGATCAGCCTCTTGGGCAGCTTCTTCTAGTGTCTTGGGCAGCTCAATCATCTTCTCTCTGGCCTCTTTCTCCTTCTTCTGAACCAAAGCTACTTCCGAATGAGTTCTGTCAAGTTCATCTTTGAGAGATGCAACTGCATCAGAAGCCATTTCCTCCCTTTGCCTAATCATGTCATTAACAGATTTCTCTTCTTCAAGTTCTGATTTCAATGACAGGGAAGTTACCCTCAAGTAGTTAACGTCAGCAGTTGCTTTTGCTATTTTGCATTTTACTTCCTCAAGTTCTTTTCTTTGTTCTGCATCAGACTGCTGCTTCAACTTTGTCTCTTCTAATTTGGCTTTCAAGTCATGCAGTAAAGAAGAAGATACATCCAGTTTTGATTTGAGATCTCCAACCATAAACGCTCTTGTTCTTTCTCTCTCAAGTTCCAAGTTTTTGGTTTGTGTGGACTCCAATGACTCCTTAGTGGCATGATCCTTAAGCAATGATTCCAGTTCCTCTTCTAAGGCTTTCAAAGCTGAAACTGCAGCTGCATGCATGGCTTTAGCAGCGATACTAGCTTCATTTTCGATAATCTGCTCCATCTCCTGAACTTTGAGCCTCATAAGTTCTGAATCTTTCTTTGCCTGATTTTCATCTTTTTGTGCCTTCTCAAGGCTAAGTTTCATTTCATCTATAAGTTTCGCAGTGCTTTCTGAATCCTCTTCTTGGTTGTCTGATTTTTCAAGTTTTGCTTCTGCAAAGTTGATCCTCTGTACAAACGGGGGGAAAAAATAGCGGTTCTTAGTATTCAACCTCAACAATTTAAACTGAACCAATATTGTGTGCATCCCAAGAAACTATAAATATATGCCAAACCTTTGAGGATGTAAATACTAGGCCATAAATGTAATCTCAGTTTCTTAACTCTGCATCAAGTTCCATTTTTATACTTCAATTTTCATTGATCCATATATCGTCTTTGCCATTCAAATGCCATGAAGTTTACAAGGAAAACAAAATAGCAAAGACATTTCTTTTGGCATGACTTCTTAATTTTCATGACTTAAAGCAAATGAAGAATGGCGTATTTTTTTTAACAAAAAGGTAATAAAGAGAACTAAAAGCAATCAACCACGTAAGTCAGATATACCTCCATACTGCGGCCTCGATTGGCTTTCCAGTCTACTGTTCCTCCAAATCTGGAAACAGCTTCTTTCACAGAATGAAAAGGTGCTGCTGTATCAATCATGCGTTTCTTCATATCAGAAGTTTCTCCTCCAACAGCCTGATTCTGCTCAACAATTTTCACACCGTCCATTTCGCTTTAGCACCTGGGATCTCCTGAAGGATATCTGAAACCCAAGAAAAAATATCTACAAAAAGCAGAGATTCGATATTCACCAAAAAGTAATTGCTTTCAGAAGAAGAAAAACGATGTTCAACAAGAAATAAAATTAAGAATTAATGAACAGAACAAAATTCCATAGTGTACAAATGAGACCATCCTTATCAATTTGAAAATGTGTATCATATCCAACATCAATACTAAGTACGTTGTGATTTTGAAATCACGCTGTTGAAACAACACGAAATCTTGAAGGTAGGTGATTGCTCCGACGTAAAAAAAAAAGATGTAAAGAACATAAAGTCAAGAAAGAGGGGGTAAAAGAGACCTTGGGGTTAAGGCAAGAGGGAAAGAGAACCCAGAATGCGATGGAAATGGCGGAGGTAGAGGAGAAGGAGAGAGGTAATTATAGAGAAGCGGATCCACCAGAAGAAGCAATGTGGACACGGAGAAGCATGGAAACTTCTCCCTCCGCTGTCAGGTGACGAACAAGGAAAGAACAACGCAGCGCGATAGGGTTTGTTGATCTGCCTCCAACTCAGAAAGATGATGATCACCTTCGCCTAAATTGGCATTTCTACAACAACAAATTGGCCTTCCTACACGTGTTGGGTCTTCATTCTTCCTCCTTCTTCCTCCATCAACATGTACATCAACACGTTCAGTAATCTCATGCCTTCTATAATTATCTCCACAATTCTCGTGGAAACAGCTCTGACTTTTTTGACCTCTGCTTCTCATCTCTCCTGTTGAAGTAACGAACTATTTAAAACATAATTATGGCTTCCGTTGATAAAGATAGACGGGTTTCATTACATGCAACCCAAAAAAAAAAACATAAAAATACCATTTCAACCTCAAACTCCAAAAAGTCTATGAAAAAGGGAAAGGATATATGAGATTTTGAAATTTGGATATTTTTATAAAAATGTCCCTCAAATTTTTTTTTAAAAAAAAGAGGCAAGACATCTCGTTGGCCAACCCCACCTCGCAAGTCTAACGGACATTGGAGTTTATGTTGTTAATTTCTATACCTAAATTGTTAATTATTTATATTTAAGTTGTCAAAAACGCCTAATATGAGTAGTTGTTAATTGTTATAGCCTATATACACAACCCTATCAAGAATTTAATCTCTATATCTAAATAGTTAATCGTTTTACTTAAGTTGTTAGAGTTCTGTTGCCGGCAATGATTCTTGCCTTTTTTAAATTTGAGGAGCATTATGGTAAAAACACCTCAACTTTAAAAACTCATATTCCTCTCCAATTACATCTATGTTCTTTCTCTTTTCTCATCAAATCTTTTGGGGTTTTTCAAATTCAAATGGTTTATTTTTGTCTTTTCCCAAAAAAAAAAAAAGAGAGTCATTTTCTTAAAAAATCTTAATGCTTCATCAAATCTCATTTTATCGTTACCAACCACTAACAAGGGAATGAACTGATCAGCACTAAAACTCATTCCCAATGTCCACCATCTAGATGTAATTTTCATGGTTCAAAATATTTTTTTTGTTTACTTTTATTTTTTAAAATATAATGTTAATATGTACCAAATCTAAATAACGATAATCTACTAACTATATTTTACAAAAAAAATTATTAACTCGAAATTTTAAATTTGGATTATTAAAACTGTGTTTAAATGGTGTAGATTTCACTACACTAATGTTCATTGCTACTAAGAGCATTGAAGCTAGTTTCTTGATAGGGAGGTGTTAATGATACTACATTTTTTGAGGGAAATTTGCACTAAGGCCTTAAGGTAGACAAAATACAATACTAAGGTTTAGAGTCGGAAAATCGGGTCGAGCCCATCGGGCCGGCCCGTTTAGGCCCTGGCCCGTCAAGGGCCGGGTTTGAAAAATGGACGAGATATTTGAAATTGACCCTGTAGGGCCAGCCCTAGAGGGCCTCGGGTTTAAACGGGCCGGCCCTGGAGGGCCTCGGGCCAGCCCTACAGGCCCTTTTCACTGTAGTTTTTTTTTTTTTCCTTTTTTCCTTTTTAATTTGTTAATTTATATATATTTTGTATTTTTTTATAGAGTTATTTATCCATTTAACTACAAATACATAATAATTATACTCTAATTTTATGATTTGGTTTATTATTCGTTGCAAATAAAATTACTCTTATGTTTAACATATTAAATTATTTGTTACAATAATAGTCATCGTACTAATATCGCTTAATGGTATGTTTCTTATGTTTTATGTGAGTTATTTGTGAACATAGTTTGCTTTTGATTATAAAATTATAAAAAATTTGACACGTAATTACTTTTGATAAATTTTCTTCCTTATAATACAAACTAGAAAAAAGTATATGCTAAAATAACTTACAGTAAAAAAATTGGGATGGATTGGGTAAAATTTAAAATTTACATATATGTCAAAAAAAAGTTGCTAGAACTGAATTTATTTTTTTATATTATAATTTAGTTAATATATAGTATAAAAATTATAGCATGTTGGGTTGGGGGAAAATTGGTGGCACAAGCTAGTGGCAGTTGAGTTGTCTATATCCGCGACAGCACTTCTCCTTGAGATTGTGACAATTTTACCCATGAAGATAAAGAGAGAAGAAACAATTGAAAAACATCCAATCACAAATTAGGGCAAAATTGAAAATTTACCCCCCATAATCATTATGTCAATTACCTCTCCTTAGTACGTGAGATTTGATCAAACTGAACTTATAAATAAGACCAGAGTGGTACTTGTTAGGGTGGTTCTATGAACTCACATCCCTTGTTTCCGACAAGGTTACCGGTGTTTCTTTGCTTGTTCTGCGGCAGTGACGGCTTATGAGGCCCTCTATCTTAGGCCTCAAGTTAGGGTTTGTAGTGGTAGTGTTATTAGGGCTCGGAGTTAGATTTATGTTGTTTGGACTTTAGGTTTTCATTTTGAACTATTGTGTTGTCTTTTAATTTATATTAATATAAAATATTTTCGTTGGTAAAAAAAAAAAAAAAAATTTATAGCATGTTGATATATTTGTTAATTGGAAGTTTACATGTTCATTCATTTATTCATCATTCAATATGAGGAAAAAAGTAACACCAAAATAAGAAAATGTTTGCAGAGTTTATTACACAAATGAATGGATGGCTTGTTACATGCAATGAGGTTGTCAGAAAAGGATGGCTCTGTAAATTAGTGCAGTCGTCTTTGACAATGGCCCAGGTCGTTTTCAAGTATTAAGGTGATGAAGGAGCCCTCAGATTCAGCCAACAACATAAAGCAAGCTTTGTCTAATAACAGGAATGGAGCAAAGAATAGATCCGAAGATACCATTCAGACCATAAGCAATGGCACAAAATGGCAGAGCCTCTGGTTCCTTCGCTGACAGTGCTGCTGTTCCAAGTCCATGAGCACTGTTCCAAATCATTCATAGAAAGTCTTTGAAAATTTTCTAAACAAAAAGTTAAGTCTGTAATTTCAATAAAACTTCAAGAAGGTCATCATATTTTAGTTTCTCTTTCACCAACCAGTTCTCTTCAGCATGCCATAATGAAAAACCTCAGTTTTCTTACCATGGATTAAGGGGCAATTTTGCCTCGGAAGTATAAAACAGAGAGCAATTTTGCCTTTGTCATTATTCCAGTTAATTTTGACCGTTAGTTGGCCAAATATATTGAATTGACAGTCCACATGTAATCTACGTTATTTTTGTTGAGGTGTAAATTTGCGTTAGAAGTCCATATGTCATCTACTTCATTTTTTTTCAAAGTGAGATCTAAAACTTCCGGGACAAATTTGCACTTTAACAAAAATGATTTGATATCATGTAAACTGTCAGCTTAGCATATTGGTCAACTAACCGTCAAAATTAACTGAGAGAATGACTGGGATAAAATTACTCTATTTTTTACACTTCCGAGAAAAATTGCCCCTTTACCCTCTTACTATTTCCATATGTACAACCACTAATCAGCTAAAGATTAAACGGTAGCCTTGGAATTACACTGAGCATGATTCATGAAGGAGAACTGTCGATGACCTCAGTTTATGAAATGGTAGAAGAGATGCTATTGGATAAGAGTATCTGTGACTATGAATTACAGATCAAAGAATATACCTAGATGCAGTTGCAATTCCTCGAGCGATTGGATCACGAAAACGGAATTTATCAAGTGCTGCTTGCACAAAATTTGCCCCAACCAGACCAGTTACTACAACCACAGCTGCTGTCAGAGATGGATTGGTACCTACGAAAAACAGGAGCAGATTTTAAGTATAGAACCCCAAAGCACAAAGATGATGAAGATATGGTTTTAGGGGAGATATAGCATGTACCTTCAAATAAAGACACAATACTAAGGGCCAATGCAACGGTGATACATCTGGGTAGAATAGAAACGGTTAAAGATTGCTCTAATCCAACGAGACGTCCGATGAGAGCCGTTGAGTACAATGAGAATACTGTTGAGACTATGACAGAGGTGAAAATCTCAGCTGCATGCCTTTTCACAAGCTGGAAATAGTATACCAATCAACAGGAAGGCTTGGCCATATTAAGGAGAGAAGCGACTTATTGTTTTTTTTTTTACTTCATTTCATTGCTGTATTATTGCATTTTTTTTTTCATTTGAAAACTAGATAGTTACCTTTCTTTGTTTGAACATAGAGAAGGCAAAAGAGAGAATGACAGATCCCAAAAATCCCATTAAAATGTCACCAGCTCCAGGGTTAGAGGATGCTTTTGTAAGGTAATATCCTGTGCATAAAAAGAGTCACAAAACAAAACAAAACAAAATATATTTTTACGGAAATGGCATTAATAAGACTGAATACTCCATTGGTGTATTTCTGCTGAATCATTTCAAATTTAAATATCCTTAGTGAGTTAAGCCGTTAACATTAAATACCTAGAACAGGCTCAAACCCCAACTTCGAAACATATCCAAAAGCCAAAGCTGTCAGATCTGCTGAAAGAGCACAGCAAATAATTGGATGTAATACTTTCTTCATATCTGATGGCAACCTGGAAATTTTTAAATAAAAAAAATGAAGCGTAGGATGATTTCAGGCAAGAAGCATAACTACAATTTAGTATCATAACAATCCCTTGTAGAAACAAAAGTGAACGGAAATTTTTACCCAGAACCGACAATGTAGCCTAACACTGTAGATGCAAGTAAGAAAGGAAGACAGGTTCTGACATTTGTCCCCAGTGCAGTTGGATAATACAATGCAGAGACAAATGATACAATGAGAATCCCAGTCCAAGCCCACACTTCAAGGGAAGAAAATGGAGAGGGTTTTGCCATAGGCTCAGCATCTATCATTTCTGTCTTTACAGCTTTTCTTACTGCTATAGCTGTGAAACCAGCAACCAATAGTGTAGCTAGCCAACCTCCAACTGCATAACACAGACAAATATCAGCATGGCATTTGAACCAAAGTACTATAACAACATAACACAACTTAGGCACATCGGACATGGTAGATCAAGGAAAGAAAAACTAAGGAAGGAATGATGATTCAAGCATGAGTGAACTGATATTATAGTCCTTTCAAAGATCGACACTGTCTCAATAATTCTAGTCCTCCAAAGAATATTTGTTATAAAGAAGTTCTCATGTCAAACCCATAAAAATGTTAATGTGACCATCAAAATGATATGTTTCTATAAACTTAGAGTTGGACATAAAGTTTGATAAAAATGCTTTTGCAATACTTTGACCGCCACCACACCACTCACTCCATCAAATTAACATCACTTTGTCCCATTAATAATACAATAAGCAGCAAAACATGAAGATTGTTTTAGGATTGGAGCAATCTTTGGAAGACTAAATATGAGACGCTTAATTGTTTAGGGACCAGATTGAGATAGAGTATATTTGTGTAACTTTTGGAGCACCAAAAGATCAATTGATTCTTCAAGCATTGAAAATGGCAGGAAAAGGAAAACTAAACAAGGAATCTAACTTTTACAGGTCAATCAATTCAAATAAAACAGTACGCTTTCCAGCTACATATAGTTAAAGGAAAAAAAGGAAGGTTCCACAAACAATAAAGAAACTAGTAGGACGACTTATATAGAATATGCACCTACCTACAATAAAGCTAATCTTGATGCCCGAAGCAGCTGGAATATCTTTAACAGAAAGGGGCAAGGTAACCAAAGATGGAACATAGAACAAGGGAAGCCATCTCTGAATGAACAAAAGCGCAGGTTCGAAGAAATTCATCAAGGCAGTGGCTGCATATGGCACAGTGGAATCAAAAATAATCAAAACGGAGAATATACAAAACATCCCAAACAGAGCACTAGGGAATTTAATCGCAGCAGCCACGAAGGCTTGCTTAAGATATTTGTCCATCGCAAGAATAAGCCCCAACGAGACTAGCAAATGCAATAGTCCAAAACCTGGAGTACATTGAAAACAAAAACAACAAAATAAGGAACGCTCTTTAACCTACATATATAAACCCAATTAAACATCGAAACAGAGTCGCACATTTTGGCCAATTGTGGAAGTTTTTCCACTGTCAGTTCCAGCCGATTTCGTCAGAAGTTCTCGATTTCTGAAATTCTGTTGAGTACTTGTACGCAGAAACCTGGAATTGAATCCAGAACCTCCGGTTTGTACGATTGAGCTTTGCGAAAAGGAATGATTTTGTGAGCTTCTAACGCCTTTGACAGCGACTACTGGTGACTTGATTGGATATTTTGGATAACTAGGGTTGATGGAAGAAAGAGATAAATTGTGGGATATGAGCATAGAGGTCGCCATGGGATCGGCGAGAGAGGTGAGGCACTACATTCTCCGGAAGAGAAGACATGTTCACACAAGTAATTTTGTGGGTCCCTGAGGAATTTGGATGGACGAAAAAAGAGGTCACTTGAGAATAGGATGAGATTGGGGTTGAATGTTTACATTCACGATACCACTTAACGGGAATTTTAAATATCAGTTAGACAGTTCATCGACACAGTGAGGGTCTTTCCGGTTGAGGTAGCATTGACTTGAAATGAAAGTTGGATTGATGTTTTCCGGTCCCAAGTATAACATCTAGTTAAATTTTTCTAAAGAAATTAAGAAAATTGAATAAATTACTTAAACATAATATATCTTATGTATCTTTAGATTATATATCAATTTATAAGTTAGACAAATTAATTTAGAAAAATGATAAATATGAATAATTTAAAGTAAGTTTCAAACTTTCTTACATATTTAAACCGTCCAAAAAAATTAATTGAGCCTTATATTAAGATCAGAATAAGGTATAATATTTGGTCCTTATAATTTACATCATTTTAGTTTTGGTTTATAAAATTTTAAACTATAGATTTTAGTCTCCCAAGTTTCTTTCCATCTACAAGATTAGCACAACAACCTCAACCATCCTTTCACAATGGAGTGTTTGGAAAACACCTAAAATTAATTATTATTTAAAAAAAAACTCTTTTTGCATTTTAGGAGAGAAAACACCTCTGAATATTCATCTTGTGTAGTGTAAAATCACTTAAAATAAGTTAATCCAAACACCCTTGTAAGGGACCCAAACCTATGAAACTATAAACACCAAATATTGTATTAACCCCTCAAGCCTCAACACACACATTTATACAAGGTTATAAAATCTACTAAATTTTAATCGTAATAGAAAAATGTCCATGTTATAAAATCTAAAGCGTACACCTCCATTTCATAAACAAATATGAACAAATAAGTGGTATATAATCCGGGGATCATTTTAAGGAAAACTTGGCAGGTGCCTTGATGAAGTTCTGTTCAAGAATATTTTTGCTGGGTAATCTTTTAGTATGTAAGGAATTCATTAAAGATATGTCAGAGTTTAGAAGTCAAGTAATTCCTCCTCAGTTGCCTTTTGAGAATCTTCCCAGCAGCTGACCTTGGTATTGAGTCAGTGAACACCACCTTCCTCACCTTCTTGTATGGAGCAACCTTGCAAAAAAGAAAAAAGAATAAAAATTTAAGAGATGGTGAAAAGTACTTTCATGCACAACAATGCACTGGTTCAAGTTGAAAATGTGAACAAAAAATTGATGGTAGGCAGGTTTTATGATGAAGAACCTGCTGCACAACATAATCCAGAATAGTTTTCTGAGAGAGGGTACTTCCAACCTTCCTGACCACAAATGCCACTGGTATCTCCCCTGTTTCTTCATCATTGACACTAAAAAAAGATGATAAAGCCATCCTTCAATTTCAATGGTTAATGGGAACTTTAAAAAGTACTGATGACTAGAATATACACAAACAAACATTTCTGCTGCTTTCAGGACAAATAACCACAGAGGAAAACTAAGCTAAATTCTAGTGATTGTGATGATCCGGTAAGGACTTTGAAAATTGGCTCTCTAATTTGGTTAAAGGATAAATTCTGATGTTATAAGAATAGGATGCTTATTTTTGTCCAACTGACATAAATCAATTCAAAAGACGAGCTCTTTTGAATTGATTAAAGGAAAGAGTTTTCAGCATAAATAAAGTGTTCACACTTACCCAATAATTGCTACATCAACTATCTCAGGATGCAAAATTAACACGGCTTCTAGATCCGCAGGAGATATCTGTTATAAATGATTGTATTCCATATAATACATATAAAAAATGTAAAATTGATTAAAAAAAATTCAGAAAATCTCTGTGATTAAAGATCATGCTATAGGATAAACATATTACAGGGAAAATGATACCCTGCATCTTAGAAAGTAATCCTTTAACAAATAAGCTTCCAATAGGTTCCTAAAAGGCCTTCAAGTTATATCATGTTAGAGAAAATTCTCTAAGAAAACCTGTTTCAGTGCAGATCAATTGGATCTTTCAGATCCATTTCCCTATCTATAGAAAACAGATTGTTACCAAAGTAAGTGTAAGATGTTAAGTTCATATTGATGTCTAAAATGGAACAGAAACATATTTAACCCAATAGTAAAGAAACAGAAACAGTGACAGTTTCCTCAACCTTTTGTCATTCAGCATATATCAACTAACTCATATGAGAATGGATAGTCCATTGATATTGAAAGCCAGTTGGTAGCATCTAACACATATACATGCACACATCCTTACATGATTGTTTTATAACTTTCTGTATTGTTCCATTCATGCGTGTGTGTGAGAGAAATCTAGCAAAGATTGTTATTCCCTTCTACTTTAAAATTACACACCTGATAGCCCTTGTATTTGATAATATCTTTCAAGCGGTCAGACAAATGTATGTATCCATCTTGATCAAACCAACCAACATCACCAGTGTGAAGCCAACCGTCTTTATCAATTGTTGACATTGTGGCTTCCTCATTATTCAAGTATCCTGAAGATTTTATGAAGAAAATGATTTCAGCCAGAATAACAAAAATATAGGTAATGTATAAACGACCATAATTGCTTAATTCATTAAGATTTCTAGATGTCATATATTCTCCAATAACAAAATGACAGCAACAAAGTCAGTATAACAAAATCTAATATCTCCCTTGTAGATAAATTTTACTCGCAATTTTCCTCATGTTAAGTGGAGAATTGATGTAGCACACAACTAATAAAATGGCAAGTAACTTGTAGGTTTCAATAGGAGTGACATATGATAATCAGAACAAAGTGAAACAGAACATTCATATAGGTAGAGCTAGCTAGGAACACTGTCAAAGAGAAGTCAACTACAATATTCCCCACAACAAAGTAAAATCTTAGGCGTTCATCTTATTACATTTAGATGTCTCACCAAATAACATAAAGTTCCCCAACAAACAAGGCTAAAATATAGCAATTTTATTAATGAATAAAGTGAATATGTTTTTATATATATTCATATAAGCAACAATATTTTTACCTGTCATGATTGAAGGCCCTCTCAACCAAAGCTCACCACTACTGCCTGGAGGCATAAAAGCACCAGTTTTCCAATCAACCACTTTTGCTTCCATGTTGGGAGCTAACAACCCTATAGAAGAATAATTTCGAAACTTTTCAGTATTGAAGCCACGTGTTCCTACTGCAGTCGACTCAGTCATTCCATAACCCTAAAATGAAACAGTATTACTTCTGAATATACTTAAAAATCAAGGAAACCAACATTAACCAAACCAACTAAACAGTCCAAGTTCATCAATGGTGATCCAACTATTCCACTTGATAGAGCTAACAATGGCACAATAATATATATATGTCCTTTGCAACCAGAATTTGGATGATGAAAAGCAGAGAGGGGGTGAAAAAAATGTACTCAACATTTCCTGCTCAGACATGTCCTAATGCACTTAGGGCAAACAAACAGAATAATTTCATGAAAATGTTAACAAAAATATATATTCCAGATTTCTCTTTCATTTCCTACAAACTCTCGTTATTAGAGACTAGAGAGGATGAAAGATGCAATTGACAAATACATAAAAACCATGGGTGATGAGAGAAACAAGAATTAACATCATCAATTTGATAAGTGATAGTGCACATTATCCTGATTAGCCTGATCAGTGAGAAGTTCTTGTACCTGTATAAAGTCAACATTAGGTAGAGTGTGGATGAAGTCCTCTATATTTTTTATGCTCAAAGGTGCTGCACCACAGGAGACCTGTATCAAACTTTGCAGATAACTCCTATTTATACTGGTTACTCTCTTTGTCAATGCCGTCAATATTGGTGGAACAACAGGGAAGTGTGTGACTCTGTAATTATCAATCACCTTAATCACCTCATTGATGTCAAATGTTTTCATTACAATAATCGTAGAGCCCAAAGACAGTAATCCTGTTGCAAAGAGTGATAAACCATATATATGGAACATTGGCAGAACAGCAAGGAACACATTCTTCGAGCTTGAATAATCATATTGAGAAGATTCAAACCTCACGAAAAGCTCAACCACAGAAACAAAATTTTTATGTGTTAGAACGACCCCTTTGCTCGCACCCGTAGTCCCAGAAGAATACAATATAGCCGCCTTGTCTTCTTGTTTAATAACCGGCCTCGGAAACAAACCCGAGTTACCAGAAACAAGGTTATAAAAAACTGAGTAGTCAGAGCATTTCAAGTCCTTGAAATTTCCAGGGACTCCAATAATTGGAATGCCCAATGGTGGTAGCTTTTTAACTTTGTCCTGTGAAGTAAAAGCCATACTCACACCACATTCAGCAATTTGCTTATGGATTTCTGATATGTGACTTCGAGGATTCAACGGTGTGACGATTGCGCCAAGATACAAAACACCCAAGAAAACAATGGGATAGAAAATGGAATTGGGAATTAGAAGAAGAACAACGTCACCTTGTAACACGCCCATTTTGTGGAGACCAAATGCCGTGGATTTTACCAGAGGAAACAAGTCCGAGTAAGAAATTGAACATGCAGATGAAGAATCTATGAGAGCTGAAACCCCATTGTGTTGGTGAGAAAAAATGTGAGAAACAACATCAAGAAATGGGTCTGAAGGAAGCTCCAACGGAGCGTGTTTACTAGTGTAAATTCCTGTTTCTGGTGAATACCAAGTACGACGGCTCGCGAATTTAGGCTCATTACAAGGAAGTTGATTGCTTACCGTCGTCGCCATTGGTAGGCTGATCGGAGCAGAGTGAGAGAAGTTCGCTATTCTCTCAGATTCGTATTTATCTTGGCGAGGTGGCTACAGACACACTTAGAAAGGGTTTTTGAACAGATTAATTTTTATTAAAAAAATATTTACCAAAATAAACCTATTTTCAAACTATTTCTCAAACTAGGTCTTACGTGACTAATTACGTGAGGATTTTGAACGTAATAGACAAGTTACGTAGTATTTGTTTACGGGACTGGTATTAAACACTGACAGCTGAGGATGGTGGGGCAGGGCAGCTGGGTTGCGTGGGAAAATGTCACGGCACCAAGGTGCCGTGAAGATATCTTACGCGACAAAGTCGCGTAAGAAATGTTCACGGCACCTTGGTGCCGTGACATTTTCGCACGCCACCTGCCAAGGTGGCGTGCTCCCGCCGCACAAGAGCTCGCCGTGCAAGCAGCTCTGCCGCACAGCAGAGCTCCGTCAGGCAGCAGCAGCCAAGTCCACCGACGCCCCCCAAAAAATTTTGAACCCTCCCCATTGTCTTCAACCCACGAACCCCCCACACAAGTTGCAGAGCCCCCCCCCTCCGTCTTCAACTCCACCGACAAACCCCAAAAAATTTTGAACCCTCCCCATTGTCTTCAACCCACGAACCCCCACACACAAGTTGCAGAGCCCTCCCCCTCCGTCTTCAACTCACCGCCGCCCCAAAAAAATTTTGTTGCACCCTCCCCAAATCGTCTTTCTTCAACCCACGCCCTCGTCGTCAACCCCCACCCCTCTTCGTTCCTTCGTTCTTCCATTTCCTTCTTCCATTTTTGTGTTTCTGTTCTTGTCTTCTATTTTTGTGTCTCTCTTCTTGTCTTCCATTTTTAAAACACAGCCTCTCTTCTCTTCTTTGTCTCCCCACTTTCCTTCTATCTTTAATTTTTTTCATTCACTCTCTCCTCATTCTCTACTCCGTCCCCATTGTCATCCCTATTTCCTAATATTGAGAGAGCTAAGAAATTTTAAGACCAAGGAGAAGAAGGAGGCTCAATTTGATTCTCACTGACTTCACTTCACGTTGGAACAGTAACATTTAATTTTTTTTGTTATGTTTATTGTTTAATAAATATTAGATTTTACTTTTAATTAGATACATTAATTTATTATAGATATTTAATAAATGTATCACAAGAGGATAGATGATTAACATTTAATGTTTTTGTTATGTTTATTGTTAAATAATAGGATTTAACTTTTAAACATTTATTTTTTTGCTTGGATTATGGTTTAATGATAGGATTAATAAATATATAACGGTAGGATACATGCTTAATAAATAAATATGTAAGAGTAATAAATTATTACAATCAATAATTTATGGAATTAAAATATTTAAAATTTATTATTAACCTTAGGATAGAAGACTAATAATTAGTAAATTAACTAAATAGTCGAATAAGTATTTATTTTGTATGTTAATTATAAACCTTAAGATGAATGACTAATTATGGTTTAAATTTGTGTATTATTTAATATACAAATTTATTATTTTAAATATTTAAAATGTTCAACCATTTTTGGAATTAAAATAATTAAAATTTATTATTAACCTTAGGATAGAAGACTAATAATTAGTAAATTAACAAAATACTCGAATAAGTATTTATTTTGTATGTTAATTATAAACCTTAAGATGAATGACTAATTATGGTTTAAATTTGTGTATTATTTAATATACAAATTTATTATTTTAAATATTTAAAATGTTCAACCATTTTTGGAATTAAAATAATTAAAATTTATTATTAACCTTAGGATAGAAGACTAATAATTAGTAAATTAACAAAATACTCGAATAAGTATTTATTTTGTATGTTAATTAAACCTTAAGATGATAGTCTAATTATTTCATATTTTGTAAAATAATTAATTCCAAATTTTTGAAATATGTTTTAATATTTGATATTTATAGTAACCCAAGATAGTTAAGATAAGATTAATTTGAGAAAAATAATTACTCAAACAATGAATTCAGTTATTTATTATTTAGAGAATAATAATTAGTCACTTAATAATGTGTTTTGTTATTTAAAATTTTTATTAGTCAAAATGGATGACCAAGTCCACGCAATATTGAGCCCGGCCCCAAAATGTGGGAGTTCTTAAAGAGGAGGTGCAAGAGTCACACCGATCACAAGTTGTGTGGAACACCGGAGATTGCAATGTGTTGAGGGTGAGGCGAGCCGCGCAGGGTCCAGTGCAGATATCCATAATCCAGATCTCTTCCCACTGATTTTCAAGAACACCTTATGCGTGCAGGTTTCTGGCATGTGTCTCGCATGAAGAGACTTCCGGTATGTTTTAAAAGTATTTAAGTAATTAATTTAATTATACGCTTTTAGTTGTTTGTGCATGATACGGATAATGTTGGTGCAGATTGACAAATACCTTATTACTGCTTTGGTTGAGAGGTGGAGGCGGAGACTCACACCTTCCATATGCCGGTTGGTGAGATGACTATTACTCTACGGGATGTAGAGGGCATTTTAGGTTTGTCCACCGAGGGTCGAGTAGTTTCCGGTCGGACGCATGGCAACCGGGCAAAGATTATGCAAAGAATACATGGGAGTGGCTCCACCCCGGAGGATGTGAATGGCGGAAATATTAGGATGGGTTGGTTTGACCGTCATTGGGGCCGCTGGGAGGAGCACTCATTAACGGTTGAAAACCAGCTTCTGTACACACGTGCTTACCTGATGCGGCTTTTTGGTGGATTTTTGTTGTGTGATAAGTCCAGCTCAGATGTCCCTTGCCGATATATACAAATTAGCAAATTCTGCATCATACCTATTATGGTCTCAGCAATAATTTCAGAATCAAGTTGTCTATGGTCTTGGGAGAGAATTTGGCTCACACAACTATGATTTCCAACCCATTTAGTTACCACCCAAGCGTTGTTGTTCTTCGGTTTAATTGCTCTTACTCTCCAATCACAACCTTGTTCATGATTTCGACATTTCATTATCAACTTCATTGTAGTACTCTCAACCACATGAGCTTCATGATGTTCCTTCATGCAATAATGTTTTATTGCAGCTTGCACATCACTCTTGGACGCGAACTCTTGTTTAAGATATAATCCATCTCCTCTAACCCACGGTCCCGGCCTTCATCCAAGTATATCCTCATTTGGGTAATCTTCATGTACAGCCTCATAATGTGGAATGTCATTCCAAAACGGTGTAATATCTGCATGCTCACACATAATACAATTTATGCGAAAACAAGGTAACAAATAAAAAATAAAATATATAATCATTACCTCTTGGTTGATTGTGTTGGCTGAGGTGTACCAGAATGAGCCATATTATCTGACGTCTCAATATCCACACATAACTCAGCAAATTGGGACGTACGGTTTTCCTCAAATGTTTGTAGAAAAACATCCAGATCCTCATCATCGGATATCTCAAAACCCGCATATTTGCGGTTTCCACAAGGTACTCTACCGATCACTAATGATATTACACGATTTGGTTGCAACTTTAACTTTCGACGGATCTTTTCATGTAAATCTTCACAGACATGCCTCGAACAATATACATTCCTCTTCTTTCACCTTCAAAGCTCAAACCGTTTGGACCTATCTTTTAGAACCATTACAATATACAAATGAACGAATTTCATTCATTTTTTTTGTTCGAATGGTGGATGAAGAGATTTTCAAAGAGTTAGCAATGAATGATGAGGGCTATTTATGCAAAGTGAAGAAGAAGAAGAGGAATGAATGAAGAGAAGCAAAGCCGAAAGCAAAGTGAGGAGCAAAACGAAAAGACGTGGACTATATATATAGAAGAGGAGTTACTCACATTTTTGAAAAGTTCACGGAAAATTAGAGAGGGTACGTCGTTCGAGCGAAGAAACAGGGAATCTCACGCTCAGTGACGAAGTTGCGTGAGGAATCCTCACGCAACTTAGTCCAGTGAGTTGCGTGAGGAACCCTCACGCAACTTCTTGAATAAAGTAGGGTCCAGGGGAATCTCACGCTGTGACGAAGTTGCGTGAGGAATCCTCACGCAACTTAGTCAGTGAGTTGCGTGAGGATTCCTCACGCAACTTAGTCCTGAGTTGCGTGAGGTTTCCTCACGCATCTTAGTTGCGTGAGGTTTTCTCACGCATCTTAGTTGCGTGAGGAAACCTCACGCATCTTAGTCCGTGAGCTTTCTTCACGCAACTAAGATACGTAATAGAACCTCACGTTTTTTTGCTCCCGTAAACGTTCTCCACGTGATTTAATCAAAGATTGCAAACTTCACGTAAACAATTCTTACGTATCTTGTTCCGTCCTGTCAGACCACGCAACCAACTGCATCATTTTGGTAAATAATTTGAAATGTGATTTATTTTGGTAATTTTTTTTTTAAAACGATTATTATGGTAAAAAAGCCCACTTAGAAAGCCAAGAACCGCCTTCAGTACCGCGAGGAGCCTCTTTTCGGGGAAAAGTACTTATGCTTATAATCAATTTTTAATTTGGTATTATCTCTTAATTAAATCATTTAAATTTGATTTGTTGACCCAGTAGGTTTTCTCGGCTAACACTGTTGGCCCTTGGCCCTTTTATGGGAATTAACTGTGTTAACCGAGTAAAATTAAAATTTTAATTGAGAAAGAAAAATACATAAATATCAAATTAAAAGCTGAGAGAAAATATGCATGACATGCTATAGTATTTTTCTATTTTATTCTGCAAATACACAGTTCTCAAATGATATATTTTGCGCCAATCATTACTAGTATTATTTTTTAGGATTAATGATTTAAGATATCCTTCAACTTTTATCAAAAGTGCAATAATAATCATAAACTATTAAGAAAATCCCACAAAAAGAACTTGAAAATAAGGAAAGTATAAAATTGTATTTCGAATATTCATAATACCAGAGAGATGTTATTACTCGATTTATCGTTTTGAAATTTAAAAGAAATGGTATAAATGCCCTTATATATATTTCTTAAAAAAATTGCGCCTCTTGCCACTGTAGCCTAATCTCCAGTGACCAGCCGGTGACCACCCCTAGTCGATAGCCGAAGCTCTGGAGGTAGGAAGGAATATTCAATTGGGAATAAATATTCCTAAAGTAGTGGGGTGGGATTCGAATCCCCATTACTTAGGGTCGGATTTCTCTTATTGTTTTTTTTGCTCATTATAACTTATAATCTTTAAATAATGTCTATCAAATCAATCATTAAATTTTAATAACTTTTGTTTATCAAGTAACAAATTCATACTATCATAAAGTTCTTGAAATTTCTAGGGACTCCAATAACTGGAATGCCCAATGGTTGTAGCTTTCTAACTTTGTCCTGTGAAGTAAAAGCCATACTCACACCACACTCGCCCATTTTGTGGAGACCAAATGCCGTGGATTTTACCAGAGCAAAAAAGTCCGAGTAAGAAATTGAACATGTAGATGAAGAATCTATGAGAGCTGAAACCCCATTGTGTTGGTGATAAAAAAAATGTGAGAAACAACATCAAGAAATGGGTCTGAATGAAGCTCCAACGGAGCGTGTTTGCTAGTGTAAATTCCTGTTTCTGGTGAATACCAAGTACGACGGCTCGCGAATTCAAGCTCATTGCAAGTGAAGTGATTGCTTACCGTCGTCACCATTGATAGTCTAGTGTGGGTTCGATTTCTTTCTTATTTCTTTTAGTTCAATTTTGATTTGTATTGGTTAATCTTAGCTTAAAAGGTTGGATTTCTTGTTTTTGGATCTAAAACCATTGTTTGATTTTTGGTTCGAATGCTAATTAGCTTTGCCGGCCGAGGGGCAATAAATCTCTAACAAGGTGACTTTTCTTTTTTTATATAAAAAATTGAGGATATTATAGTAAAATCATCTTTAAATTGTTAATTTCATCCCATATGTCACCTCTTTGATCTTTACCAGTGTTAAAAGATTTTTTTGGGTTTTAAAAATTCACACGGTATTTATATGTTTTTCCCTATATTTTAATACCATTTTGTTATTTTCTCAAATACAAAACCAACGAAAACAAAATATCCCAAGCCTCGCAAACCAAAACAAACACTTTGTGATAACTAGATTTAAATTTTATGGCAAACTATAATTAGGTAGCCATTATTGGGCACAAATTAATGCAAGCTATTTTTTTTTTTTAAATTCTTCTTACTTTCCCAAGCCGCGCAAACCAAAACAAACACTCTAGTGCTTATTATACTTGTAGTAAAAAAAACTTAGTACTAAATAAAAGTTATTTGCAAGCTATTTTATGATTTTGATTCAATTTTATCGTTTTTTTTTTGGTTAATTCTCACTAGAAGGAATGAAAGATGAGAGATAATAATTTGTAAATGTAGGGGAGGAAAAATTTAACACGGGTGCATTTGAAAAATTATTTCAATTTAATACATTTATTAGCTTGTAAAAATAAATTACAGGTGATTTATAATAAGGACCAAAGTAGGTAATTAGTTGGTATCCTCTATATATATATATATATATATATATATATATATATATATATATATATGGTGAAGCACACACATGCCTTAATGTCTCCACTAACTTCGTCCCCTTTCCACTTATAAAATAAATGTCTCTTGTAATACCCTAAAATCTGACTTAGGGTAACTTCTCTTGAAAATAGGTGAATATGAGGTCTCGAACACCTCAGAATGAGTTTACCATGTTGTTAGGGTAATCTCCTAGAAATTAGAAAATTTGCAATTAGGTCCCTAGAAGTTTGGGAATTTGTAAATAGGTCCCTAAGCACATTATGGGTTATAAATACCTGTGAAAGCTATAAAAGAAGCAAGTAAAAATCTACTTGAAATAGGGAAGGATATTGTCCCTAATTTAGGTAATTTATTAAGTTACAAACTTGGAGAAATTGTAGAAGAATACCCAAAAAGTATTGAAATGACCGTAATACCCCCATAGATGCTAAGATAATACAGAACACATGGAAACAAATGTGTCGAGTGTAAAAGTCATGAGGTAATGAGGTGTGATAATTAAGAAAATTATCAACTATTGATAAGAAAGTAATTAAGTAATATTGGGCTAATTACTTAAGCATAAGCAAAGAAAATTCAGAGATAATTATGTAAAGCTCAAAAATTAGTGATTTTTGTTTTAAAATTAGTAAAAACATGTTTACTAATTAATTGAAAATTTTGGAGAAAAATAGTTGAGTTTAGGTATTTTTGAGCCTAAAATCAAGTATGGACCAATAGGGAAATTTTGTAAAAATTATATGAAAATAATTATTAAATAATTATTTTATATAATATTAATTAATTATTAATTAAATAAAAACGAAAATTAAATAAAAAGGGACCAGATTTTGACCGAAATGTTTGACAAATTTGGGAGGAAAATCTTGTAAAAATATCATGATATTATAAGTTGCAACTTGCATTATAATACAATATAATTAATTAAAGTGAAAAAGGGTGAATAGTAATTTAATAATTAGGAAACGGATCCTATCTAGAGATCTAGGAATAGGAATTCCAAAGTCAAGGTGGAATATTGATCAGTGGAATTTTATCTTCCGTTAGACTCTTGCGGAAGTAAATTCTGAGACCATTTGTGCATTTTCCTAATAAGACGAAATAGGGAAATTCTGAGAAAAGGCCAGATAGCCAAGAGGACGAAAAGGTTATGTTGTGACATTTGGAAAAGAATTGGGAATTTTCATGGACATATTTGGAATCAGTGAATTTTTCTCTAGAGATTGATGATTAGAAAACGAGTGTAAATGCTAGGACCGTACGGACACGTTTTTCGAGGAAACTTCAACTGGACTGTTGGAGCCCTATATGGAACCAAAATTTAGGTTAACTTGGACATTTCTACTAAGTGAGGAAATGGTTTCAAAGTTGTAAATCCAGAATTTTGAGATTTTTCCGAAATCACGCGAATCGGGTACCGATCGGGGAAATTCGGCTAGACCGGGCATAAAGCAAGCTTATGCATCATTTTTGGACCAGCCAAGAGCTGCCACATCACCTCAATTTCGTCCAACAAGCTTCCATGGACATGGATTAACCACCATTTTTGCTTTGAATTTCCATGGTTAAGAACAATCTTGGTATTTCCCTTTGTATCCTTTGGAAAGTCTATAAATAGGCAAGTTCCCTCTTCAAAATCTTCACACCAATTCCTCTCCTCTCTTGGCCGAAATCCTTGAGTGAGAAAGAAGAGAGAGAAGCTCTGCAGAAGTTCTGCAGAAGTCTTCAACGGGTAAGTCTTTCGGGCTTTAGTTTTTAGTTCGAAAGATAGTAGAATTATTAGATAGTTTTAGTAAGTAGGGAATGAGATTTCTACTATTGTTTTTAGGCCTCATTGCATTGAAAAATGCACGATGAGGTAAAAACTTGGTAGGGATCGAGTACACGAAAAGTTGAAGCTTTTATAGCTCTTTCAAAATTAGGGGTAGTAATGCTAGAATAGCCTTTAAATTTTCAAGTATGATTGGGTATCATATGGGAGGGCTATTTTAGTCATTATTTTCGAAAATCATAGTTGCGTCGAAGTTCTGGCAAAATTTCGGGAAGAAAATTTGTCAGAGTAACGAAGTGCTGGCGAAATTCCGCCAATTAGGGGTAGAAGGGCAAAATGGTAATTTTTACCTAAAATGCCAGTTATTGTATCAAATCACTAATGAAAGTGATATTATTCTTATAGGACGTCAGAAATCCTAGTTTACTGCCGTTACGCTGTCCAACGTGCCGCTGTCGGACGAACCGCTGTTTTCCGTCAGAAATACTAATTTCTGTTAGACGTACTATTTACCGTCAACGAAGGTACGTTCGCGTACTGTAACACTAACTCTGATGGTTATTGTGTGTATATATGTGTTTCCTCTGTCATGTGCGTACTCGATTGTACTCGTCCATACTCCGATTGTATTAATGTCGTACTTTGATTGTACTATTGTTTGTACTCCGATTGTACTATTTGTCTTACATCCGATTGTCTTTGTTATGCATTATACATCCGATTGTATTATTCTCTGTCATGTCATACATCCGACTGTATTACTATTCTTTGTGCCTTAACCTTACATCCGACTGTATTGTTATCGCTGTGCATATCTGATTATGTACATTTCTCATTGTGCTTTAACCTTACATCCGACTGTATTGTTATTGCCACACGTATCCGATTATGTATACCCTATGTCTGACCATAGCAAAGGTTTCCAAGATTCTATAAATGTCTGTTGTACATATATGATATATGTAATCATGAGGTTAACCGTTACAGGGTTCGATGCATGGACTCCGGCTCTTAACTTAGCTTCGTGGTCGGGTGGACCGAGGATCGAGGAGAAGGACAAGCGGCACGCCTAGGAGTAGCGGTGAAGACTTCTTTCGTTATACTTTTGAAACACTCTTGTACCATTGTTTAAACAGCAAGACATGCTACCGTGGGTATTTTAATATATATATCAGTTACTCAATCGCTCCGGTGCACTACTCTGATCATTTTGAAATGATGTTTAAAAAAAAAATTTATACTGCTTTAGAAAAGTCGGGATGTTACATCTCTGTTTAAATTTCAATGGTTACGATGTAAGAATATTGTTATAATATTACATATAAAGAAAATCTACAATAATAAACTATCCATGTCAAATTCAACACTATAAATATCTACTTTTAGCATGTATTATTTAATATTATAATAATACCTTTACAAAATAAATAAATAAAATCCTATATATGCATGATATTCCTTTCTATTACATAATTCACTTTTAACTATCTCATTAGAATTAAAAAGAGTTAGGTTAAGTATATATTATTGATATTATTATTTTCTAAGAAAATTCTTAATTTAGTCTTTTTTTTTTTGACGTTTTTAATTTAGTATTTATCAAATGCATATATTTAAAAACACTTATCTCTTTCGTATGCAATCTCTTAAGTCTTTCCCATTACTTTAACAAAGTTATCTTTCTATTTAAAAAAACATATAATGCACTACTTTCAGTTTTCGCCTTATATTGTATAAGCAACTTTTAACTCACCACCTTCCAATTAGGAGAGATATTTTATGGGTTTATATCTCATATATACTCTTAGACAATAAAAATTTAATTATTCAAATTTAATATTTATAATATTATTGTAAGATAAATAAATAAATGTGAATTGATGACTGAAGTACAGAAAAAAAAAAATATCACAATAACAATTTTATAAAATATTAAATTTGAATACATAATTTTTTTTAGGACCATACTTATATCAAGTTTGTTATATCCATTATTACATGAGGTTCTTGTTTTTGGATCTAAACCCATGGTTTGATTTTTGGTTCGAATGAAATACGCATTTCCAGCGGTTTGCTGATGAGCTTTGGCGGCGCGGGGTATTTTTTTTTTTTTAATATAAAAAATTGAGGATATTATGGTAAAATCATCAACATTTTAAAATCTTAATTTCATCCCATATGTCACCTCTCCGTTCTTTACAAGTGTTAAAAGACTTTTTGGACTTTAGAAATTCACATGATATTTATATTTTTTTCCCCATATTTTAATACAATTCTGTTATTTTCTCAAAAACAAAACCAACGAAAAACAAAATATCCAACCAAAACAAACACTATTTGTGATAACTAGATTTAAATTTTATGGTAAACTATAATTAGGTAGCCGTTATTGGGCACAAATTAATGCAAGCTATTTGTAGTAAAAAAAAAATCTACAATGTCTGTGTTTAAATTTCAATGGTTACTATGTAAAAATATTGTTATAATATTACATATATAAAAAGAAAATCTACAATAATAAACTATTCATGTCAAATTCAATACTGTAAATATCTATTTTTTATCATGTATTATTTAATATTATAATAATACCTTTACAAAATAAAAAATAAAAAAGTTCCTATATATGCCTGATATTCCTTTCTATTATATAATTCACTTTTAACTATCTTATTAGCATTAAAAAGAGTTAGGTTAAGTATATATTATTGATATTATTGTTTTCTAAGAAAAATTATTAATTTAGTCTCTCTATTTTTGACGTTTTTAATTTAGTATTTATCAAATGCATATATTTAAAAACACTTCTCTCTCGTATGCAACCTCTTACCCTACCCTGCTCGTACCACGAAAATGTAAATTAGGAAGAAATTTTTTCATATTAATCAAGAATAGTTGTCATTCATGCACCGGGTGAGTCAAAAATTGCAATTGGAGCAAAAATTACAGAATAGGACCAAGGTGTTCATGTAATTGCATTTCAACCCTATGTATAGACATCTCATTTTTAGTAAAGATTAAATTGAAAATAGTGAAATTTTTATATGACTAAAATATAATTTTCTAAAAATTTGAGTTTCATTCTATAATTTTAGGGGGTCGGGGCCACCCTAATTCCGCCCGTACATGCATGTACGTGTTTGCATTTTTGTAAAGAGGGCCATCTGGGTGTACCATTTTATTTCTGTTAGTTTTAAGAAAAAAGATAAGATAAAACTACTCGAACTCTAAATTAACTACACTTAATAATAATCTACAACTTATTTAGGGTTTTAGAATTCAATTAGTATTTTCTTATATTTTTCCTTTATTTTAACAAAGTTGTCTTTCTAATTAAAAAAACATGCACTACTTTCTGAAGGAAGCTCCAACAGAGCCGGTTTGCTCGAACAGGTTTTGATCGAACAACCTAAATCAAATCAAATTAGGCAAGCATAACTTCAGATTCATATATAAAACTGGGTCAAATCTAAATCTATATGCTTCTAGGTACTACTGTACAGTTAGTTAATTAACTCGTTTGCTGTGCTCTGGGTACGTTGAATCTGTTGGGGTTGCTGCTGCTGCATTAATGCAACCAGATGCATTTGCAGAGCGTGTAATTATCACTCACATGGCTCAACATGTCCCGCAGCTTCACGTTTTCCGCATTCATACGTTGTAGCTTTTCTTGCAGCTGCGCTAACTGTAACACACATCCATAATTCTCAGTTTCTCAGACTTTCCGGTAATCAAAACATTAAATATGATAATAAGACATAAAAAATTTAAAACCGCGTGAGATATCTAAGAATTACTAACAGGGATAATGATACCTAAAATGATCCTAAACATGAATATATATGGTAGATCTTGTCATAATCAAGTAAGACCATGAGCTTTCTTGTTTCTGGTGGATACCAAGTACGACGGCTCACGAATTCAAGCTCATTGCAAGTGAAGTGATTGCTTACCGTCGTCGCCATGGCTGATCTTGGCTTGAAAGGTTGGATTTCTTGTTTTTGGATCTAAAACCATGGTTTGATTTTTGTTTCGAATGAAATACGCATTTTCAGCTGTATGCTAATTAGCTTTGGCGGCCGAAGCCATAGATCTCTGGCAAGGTGCCTTTTCTCTTTTATATAAAAAATTGAGGATATTATGGTAAAATTATCAGTACTTTAAAATCTTAATTTCATCCCATATGTCACCTCTTTGATCTTTACAAGTGTTAAAAGACTTTTTTGGGTTTTAAAAATTCACACGGTATTTATTGTTTTCCCTATATTTTAATACCATTTTGTTATTTTCTCAAATACAAAACCAACAAAAACAAAATATCCCAAGCGGCCCAAACCAAAACAAACACTTTGTGATAACTAGATTTAAATTTTATGGCAAACTATAATTAGGTAGGCATTATTGGGCACAAATTAATGCAAGATATTTTTAATAAAAAAAAAAAATTCTTCTTACTTTCCCAAGCCGCCCAAACCAAAACAAACACTCTAGTGCTTATTATACTTGTAGTAAAAAAAAAACTTAGTACTAAATAAAAGTTATTTGCAAGATATTTTATGATCTTGATTCAATTTTATCTTTTTTTTTTTTTTTGTTTGTTAATTCTCACTAGAAGGAGAGAAAGATGAGAGATAAGTGATAAGTGATAATAATTTGTAAATGTAGGAGAGGAAAAACTTTAACACGGGCGCATTTGAAAAATTATTTCAATTTAATACATTTATTAGCTTGTAAAAATAAATTACAGGTGATTTATAATAGGGTTAAGGTGTAAAAATACACATGTGCTTTTGTTGGAGGAGCGTCCAATAGCAAATACTTTTTTTAGGTGCAAAAGTGACTATGTGGTTACAAAATAGGAGCAAAAGTCACATTGACCGTTAATGGGGTGGATGTTGACCGTTAAGTTTGAATGTTTGACTTAAACATATGACGTGGACGCTGACTGGGTGTGTGTTCAAGACAAGTGGCAGTTGATTAATGGATGACTTGGAAAATAATTATTATTTTATCTAAATTGATTAATTACTAAATTTTAACCTAACACACATGACAAATCAGGGAACTAAATCGATTAAAACCCAAAAACTAAATAAATAAAAAATCAAAATCAAAATCCCTAATGCATAATCGATCTCCATCATCCTACCGCCTCCTGAATCCGACTGAATCCTCGGCCCCCCTTTCGGATCCACCTTCACTTCCAAAATCTCCGGCACCTTGTGCTTCCGATCTTTGCACAGATTCGTCCATTTTATTTAAGATCGGTGCTTGCAGGCATGGAGATCGATGCTCGAGACTCCTTACCAAGCCCAGCATAAGCCCCAATCTTTTGCTCTCCAACATGTACCAGCGTCCCAACATGATCACCCCCGGCATCGACGCCCAGGGCCAACCAATCGACCCCGCAAGATTCAAGACCATTTCGAGGTTCCTTCCTCTCTTTTTTCTATGCGTAGAAGTCGATTTTACCAATTTTTTAGCAGATCTTATTTTTACATTAATCTCGTAAATGCAGGAATTCTATGAAGATTTCTTTGAGGAAATAAGCAAGTATGGAGATATTGAAAGCCTCAATATTTGCGATAACCTCGCCGACCATATGGTATGCCTTTTTCATTTTTAACGATCCCCTTTTAACTGATCCTCATAGGCTAAGTTCCTAAATGTATTTTTTGGCAAGTGGGCAATGTGTACGTTCAGTTCAGAGAGGAAGAGCATGCCGCAAATGCGCTTAAGAGCCAGCTTTCGAATCTCTTGCCTCTGATTCTCTCAGTGATTCTCTCGGTGATTATTAAATTCTGCTTTGATTTTCTTGTGTGAGGATTCTTGGTTCTGGTTTGATTTCTTGGAATAATCTTTCTCCATGGCTAAAGCTTGAACTAGTGGCCTGGTAGTGGTGGTTTTTTCGGTGGATGTGGGTGTGACGGAGACAGTAAAGAAAGAGGGAATGGATGAATTTTTATTTTTATTTTGCTTGGAGGGATGGATGAATTGGGAGTTTGGGAGGGAGGGTTTAGGGTTTAGGGATTTTTTTTCGAAGTGAAGGTGCCGGAGATTTTGGAAGTGAAGGTGGATCCGAAAGGGGGGCCGAGGATTCAGTCGGATTCAGGAGGCGGCAGGATGATGGAGATCAGATTATGCAGATTAGGGATTTTGATTTTGATTTTTTTATTTATTTAGTTTTTGGGTTTTAATCGATTTAGTTCCCTGATTTGCCATGTGTGTTAGGTTAGATTTTAGTAATTAATCAATTTAGATAAAATAATTAATTATTTTCCAAGTTATCCATTAATCAACTGCCACTTGCCCGCAACACACACCCGGTCGGCCCACGTCATATGTTTAAGTCAAACATTCAAACTTAACGGTCAACATCCACCCCTTAATCGGTCAATATGACTTTTGCTCCTATTTTGTAACCACATAGTTACTTTTGCACCTAAAAAAAGTATTTACTACTGGATGCTCCTCCGACAAAAGCATATGTCTATTTTTGCACCTTAACCCTTTATAATAAGGACCAAAGTAGTTAATTAGTTGGTGTCCTCTATATGTATGGTGACGCACACACATGCCTTAATGTCTCCACTAACTTCGTCCCCTTTCCACTTATAAAATAAATGTCTCTGTTTAAATTTCAATGGTTACTATGTAAAAGTATTGTTATATATAATAGGGTTAAGGTGCAAAAATAGACATGTACTTTTTTCAAAAGAGTGTCCAGTGGCAAATACTTTTTTTAGGTGCAAAAGTAACTACGTGGTTACAAAAGTGGAGCAAAATTAGCATTGACCGTTAGTTGACTTTTTTTGTACTGAAAATGATGATGTGGATGAGGACGTGGATGATGACGTGGATGTTGATGGTCTCTGGGTTGTTATAAATTACAGTTTAGCCCCAGACACATTTCAGATAATTTCAAATTAGTCCCTCCATGAACTTTTAAAAGTTTCAAGTTAGTCCCTCCAGATAATTTCAGATTTTGACCTTCTTCCCCAAAGCGTGCAGACTGAACCAGAGCCCCCCTCCACGATCTGTTCTTCTTTCAGATTTTGGACCGCCGCCCCCCACCTCCTTGATCTCCGCCGCCCCCCACCCCCTCGATCTCCTCGCGGTCACCCTCTACTCCTCTTTAACCGTCACCATCTCTGACACCCATCACCTCTACCATCTTCGACATGGATGAGATCTTTGGAGGGGGGAGTCTGGAAAGCCAAGGATTTGAAAAAAGAAAGATCTGGATAAATAAATAAAAAATCAAAATCAAACACAGGTTATCGGGGGAATTGGGGAACGAAGAACTGGAGAAAACCTAAATCATCCCAAGTTCAACCTCCATTGCTCATCGATATTGGAACGCTAGAAAAAAATTTCCGAAATTTTTTGAAATTCGTTCACTGATAAGTAAACAGAAATAGAAACAATAGATGACGAAGGCCCGAAACACCACATCCTTCAAGACTTTCTTTTCCCGGATTTAGCAAATCGCAGAATCACAGCGAATTATTCACAAATATATGGCTAAGATAATTATTTTCTGAAACAAACCAAGGATTACAATGGCCCAACAAACAGAAAATAGATTTATGTTACTTTGCCTTCAAAAAAATGCCACAATGCAGAAACCCAAAAATGGATAAGGGAATCAACCAGAACCCACCTTTGTACTTGGCATCGGAGTTCGATCCTTCGATCCGAGTACCGAAAAATGGGGATAACCAAAATACAAAGCAGAGAGAAACACGGCAATGATAATAGCGTAATGAAAATGCATCTGAGACCAATGAATTTTCGAATTGTGGAACAGCTACACCCACACCGGACCTCCACATTCTGCTGGGGATCCTCGGAGGCTAAACCGTAAGGTGAAGGCTGTTCTTCGTTGGCCTTTCCCATTAGAAGCAATGCAGGTGAATGGAGAAGGAAGGAAGGAAGGGGTGAAGTTTCGAAGGAAGGAAGGTGTGCATTTTTTTTTTTTTAATTTCTTCTTTTTTTTTCACTGCCAAGTAGGAAAAAAATTTGCTGAGTCAGCATCCATGTTAATGTTTTTGGTCAAACTAACGGTCAATGCTAATTTTACTCCACTTTTGTAACCACGTAGTTACTTTTGCACCTAAAAAAAGCATTTGCCACTGGACGCTCTTTTGAAAAAAGCATATGTCTATTTTTGCACCTTAACCCTATATAATATTACATATAAAGAAAATCTACAATAATAAACTATTCATGTCAAATTCAACACTATAAATATCTATTTTTCTTAGCATGTATTATTTAATATTATAATAATACCTTTACAAAATAAATAAAAATTTCTTATATATGCCTGATATTCCTTTCTATTACATAATTCACTTTTAACTATCTCATTAGCATTAAAAAGAGTTAGGTTAAGTATATATTATTGATATTATTATTTTCTAAGAAAAATTCTTAATTTAGTCTTTCTTTCTTTTTATATCAAGTTTGTTATATCCATTATTACATGAGGCTTCTCAATCACACGTGGCCAAGTGTCCTAGTTTCTTCATATACATTTATATTTAAATGATAATGATTCAAAAATAGGACACATGGGTTACATATACTTGAATGACTCAACGAAATATATGGATACAAGAAATTTAACATAAGTATTTTCCTTTTTTTAATATGATGATGAGATACTTTTTTTTTTTTTTGAGAGAGAGAGAGAGAGAGAGAGAGAGAGAGAGAGAGAGAGAGAGAGAGATTTTTATCCCCATAATTTATACTACCATAAAATAAGATCGTTAGCTTTGAGATGTAGACATTTATCCCCATAATTTATACTACCATAAAATAAGATCGTTAGCTTTGAGATGTAACAGATCTTTGAATATCCTACTTACATGAAACTAAGCTAGTCGACAATCACAAAACAGTAGCACATTGGTCTCTCACCTCATGGCTGCCTACCCACATGACACATCTCCGGAAAAAAAAAAAAAATGATATATTATTAAATTAATTTCATACTTTTATTTTCATTTTTATTCACACGCATATATAATATTTTAATATAAAATATATTAATTTAGTCGTCATAACCAATCATGTGTACAATTTGATTATTCTTGGCCAATAAATATTAAATCAGTTCAATAACTGACCCAATTTTAAAGTTCGTTTTAATTAGTTATAAACTCTTTTATATACCTGTATTTGAAGAATAGTACTCCTTCCGATCCTAATTATAGGAACAAATTTTGGATTTGGTTTTGGTAATAATTATAAGAACAAGTTTTAACTTTTGTTAATTTTTTTCTATAATACCCCTATTTATACTTTTTCAATAATAATTAAAGACAATAATAATTTAATAATACACTTATATATTTTGAAGTAAACTTTGCAAACTGTTTTTTTTTTTCCGATCGACATGGCCAATAAAATTAACAAACTTGAAGAGCGAAAATAATGAAGGATCAAACAATTTTTTTATTTTAAAAAAGACGGTTCCTATCGTTCCACCGTGATTGTGACATATTAAAAAAAAACAAGTCTCATCTTCTTATAAAAGTAGATAAATCCTAATCAAGAATTGTCATCTTCTTATATCTAGCTATGCGTACGGCTTGAATTTGTTCAACAAGTGTTTCCTTAATGTCATTTTAAAGTTTGGGTAAGGGTATTTTAGGAAAATACACTTAATTAACTAATTTTTTTTTTTGAACAACTCTAATGACATTGATAACTGGAGTCAACGCGATACAGGGAAACAAAAGAAGGTACTCGTGCAATAAGCCTAGTAAACACAAAACAACTCAACAAAAGAAAGCACAAGAAAGCAAACAACCAACTACAAAGCGTATAAAAGATAGAAGCCACACAAGAGGGAGGCGGGACACACGCACTCACACCAGATCAAAATATCTAGGCAGACCGAGACGTGGTCCCGATGATCCCTAACACTCCGACAATCTTCTTCCAGCAACTGGGACAAAGAAGGTAAGGGTATGCCTACCCACCCCACAGGGCACACCTCCTTATTAGTAGATACAACAAACCAATCTGCTGCTCGATTCCCTTGGAAGGGAGTAAAAGTAACTGAAAAGCTGGAATCAGATTTAAGAGCAAGTAGAATATCATCGAGGACGCCCCAAGATTGCCATTCACAAGAATCCTGATGATAATTGTTTGCAAGTCGTTCGAGGGTCTGGCAGTCGGTCTCAAAAATGACATTTTTATTCCCCAGATCTTGGGCAATCATCAAAGCCCTGTGCAATGCTAAAGCTTCAGTCATAAAGGCTGAAATTGATTTGACTTTGTCAGTAAAAGTCCACTGGACATGGCCCCAATGATCATGACAAACCAGGCCAATGACAGCAGAAGACTCTACAAAGAAGCCATCCAGATTGACCTTTAGCATATGTCTCTCCGGTGGGATCCATCGGACGACTTTGATTGGAGGCTTAGGGGTTATTTCTTCATCATACCTGGGGAAATTCGCATTCCAGTGACCAAGTAGCACCTTTGCTTTCTCAATGACCGCTCTGGGATCCGGTGCTATACCATTGAAGACCTGATCGTTTCTTCCCTTCCAAATAAACCATAATAACCAGCTAATGGAAGCAATATCAAAGTCTGATAATGGGCAAGATGGATGCATAATAGTAATCCACCACTGATTAAAGCTGTGAATATTACCAAGGTCACTTTTGATTGACAATGACTACCAAACCGACGCACCTCACCCAATGGCAAAGTGGAAGAAGAGGTGTTCCGAGTTTCACAGAGACTTGCGCACGGCATACCTCTGTAGGGCCCCTCTTTCTTTTAAATAAGGCTCCATTTGTTGCAAGTGAGTTGGATAAGCATCTCCACAAAAAGTTTACCACTCTGGGAATGGCTTTGACTTTCCAGGTTTTTTTCCAAACTGCACCTGGGATTTGAAATGAGCTTCCGGGAGGAGGAGAACGGGTCGCGGCGCCGTCTTGCGTCGGTGGTATCCCGCTTAACATTATACTTCCCATTGGTTGCTAGCCTCCATCATAATTAACTAATTAAACTTCCTTCCTTAATCCCTCAAAATTCTGGTAATTTTCTCCTATAATTAGGACCGGAGGGAGTAATAAATTAGCAATGAAATTTTATTTTGTTGCAATTCCATCAATAACTTTTGTCATTTTTTTAATATTATCATCTCTGGTATTTGGTTCGAGGTTCATGGCTTCCTCTCCCAATATAAATAACTCCTTTGGGACTCAAATTCGAGACCCAAAGGTTCTAGCCAGGCCTTAATTACACCGCTAAACCAACTCTATTGGTTAATTTTACTTGGGAGTAACTCTAAGGATATATAATTAATTCTCATTTTACTACTACATTTTATTCTTAATATAAAATCTAATTTATAATGCACACTATATTAAAAACTAGATTTTATATTAAAGGTCAGATGTAATATTTTTCATAGCCAAATTAGATCTTGATGAGGTTTACTAAAGTTAGTGGATGGAAGCATTTAGAAGTATGATATATAAATATCACAATTTAATAAAAATTGAAATTTTTATCTATTCAAATATGTTACTATGTGACTCAAATATGTGCGTGTTAGTTTTGACTCTGTTGTAGTAAAAAAACATTGATAGGAAGAGTGAAAGAGGAGGATCATGACAATTGAAGCTTCTTTCTTTTTCCAAAAATGGTTTCGATGTTCGTTTAAGATGATGAGCACTAAAGTCCGAGTTGTCTATATTTAATCGAATAGTTTACATTTTTTTTTTAAAGTTATTAATGTGTAAATAATCTAAAATAAAAATAATTTTTTAACGGTTAATACCACAAAACCTAAACTGGTTCGCTTTCTCAGAAGTTCCATTCTCAACTCATCATGTTGACCCTGGCTAGAAAAGAAATCCTGTATTGGCCTATATAGCACCGATACCGATACGACGTTTTCGATATGTTCCCGATACGGGAGGTCGATACGTAACTTCAAATAATATTGGCTTGATTCTTAGGTCGATACGTTACTTCAAATAATATTGGCTTGATTCTTATGCTTAATTCCGATACGGCGTTTTCGATATGTTCCCGATACGCGTGTCCGATACGTTAGATTTTTTTTTTTTAGAGTATCGGTGCTACATAGGTATTGGCTACAAGCTAAGTCATATGACCCTTTATTATTATTTTCATTTAAAAAAACAGAAGAGTTCATAACTCAGACATAATAAAGTTAGATACTTTGAAGCTAACCTAGCATAACAAGTATATTATCCACCAGACAAAATATATAATTTCACGAAAAGGATTCAATAAGTTTATGGCATTCTTTACGACAGATAGCAGATCAGTTTGAAGCTTATCTGAAAAGTCAATATTAACCCTCCGTTGGTAGAACCATGATGAGGGATATTCTACGTACGTTGCCTGGCACGACACCTTATATCTTTGATTCTCAGTGGAACTTGACAGAGACAACCTTAAAAAATCATAGCCTTTGCGTTGCGGATCTATATTAGGCCCACTAATGGACTGACCCAACAAGGGACAATTTGCATTAGGATCCTAACCAACCTGCAATCAAGGCTAAAATCAGGGAAGATCTCAATTAGGAGATCTGTCTCATATCCGATAGCCAAGATATTTGGGCTGCAAGGCACATAGGGCCGGCCCAAAAGCCTTAACCCTAAGGTACACTCTATAAATAGGAGGTAAACCCTAAGGTATGACTTACACTCGACTATTTACATTACTGCTATCATTGTGCACACACACCACTCCCTTTAGAGAAAGCCTATTCATGTACAGTGATCAAACTTCCTCATAGGTATCTGTCCCATAGATACCTGGGAGAAATAGTCGAACGATCCTATAGCAACATACTAACCCTTCGGCTAGACATCTCTTGTTCTTGTATAGAACACTTTGAATAATGAATTTGTTCCTGCATAGCAATAGAGCAAGAAAGGCATATATATGACACGTTTATTATGTCACGACGGATTTTTTTTTTGATACACAAAGAAGAGGAATCACCCTCAGCACAGTTCCCTGCTACACACAGCAAGACCCTTGTCCTTATTCAGAACCTCTCCTAATCTACCAAATGCAATATGAAAGTGATGTAAACCTGGCCATATGTCAAAAGCCTGTTTCGCCACGTAGTCGGCCGCCATGTTAGATTCTCTCGGAACCCAACGTACTGCCACCTCCCAATCTCTGTTTAACATGCTTCTAATCTCCTGGATTGTCGTTGCATCTGGATGACTTGGCCGCAGAGGTTCGGTCATCAGTGAAACAACTGCCTCTGCATCCGTTTCTAGATTCACCTTCCTCTCCCCTGAATCCCAGCAAAGCTTGAGCCCCAACAGGACCGCCCATACCTCTGCACTGAGACTGTCGGCCGGATACTCAAATCTAAACATGAATCCTTTCATAAGATCACCATGGACGTTCCGTAGCACCCCCCCACAAGTTGCATCAGGGTTACGCGCACACGCCCCATCTACATTCAACTTGACCCACCCAAGCTCCAGTGGATCCCATGAGACGTGGCGAGGACGAACAGGCTGGCCATTCAAAATAACCCCTTGTAAAAGGGTTCTGGCCTTCGAAACCGATTCTAGGATGGAGTTTGCTCGATGAATAATGGAGTCATTGCTAGATTCGGTGTTCTCAAAGATTCTTGTATTACGACGTTGCCAAATGATCCAACATACCGTAGTGAAAAATGCGCTCCAATCCTCCTTCCCTCGGTCATGGACTCGGTGGATATTAGCTCTGATCCATTGGTCAAGGTTTTGGTGGAAGAATCTGTACCTAAACGCTGGGTCCACCATCTCCACCCAGATCTTCCTTGTTTCCACACAGTCCCTCAGAACATGAATCAGGCTTTCGGTGTCCGCCCCACACCAGGGGCAACCAGCTTCCCCTCCCATTCTACACCAGACCCGTTCTTCATTTGTGAGCAGTCTACCATGAAGCGCCAGCCACATAAAGGATTTACACCGGGGTATTGTTCGTAGTTTCCAAATATGTTGCCATGCACGATCCTCTCCTTCATTCGCCTCAGATAGCGATTGGTACGCTGATTTAATACTAAACTCCCCACTTCGGTCATGTTTCCAACGAACATTCCCTAACGGAGAGTCCACCTGTATTCCCGACTTCACGGCCTCCCAAGACTTCTTAATCCCTGACCAAGTATTAGACCCGAGACGCCTTGCATTAATATCTGGGATCATATCATCCCCACATTTATAATTACTTCGGATCACCCGAACCCATAGCTCGTCCCTCCATTTAATCAAATTCCACCCCAACTTCATCATGTACGCTTGGTTCTGGCGGTGGAGATGTTTCACCCCAAGGCCCCCCTGCTTTTTGGGTTTACACACTGTATCCCATGCCACCAGATGAGTCTTTCTTTTCTCTGGAGTTGTGCCCCATAGGAATCTCCTATTCTGTTTTTCAATGTCTTCACATGTTGCTTTAGGAAGAGATACGGTTTGCATAGTGTATCCTGGGATGGCGGAGGTGACTGACGAGACTAGAGTAGTTCTACCAGCAAGCGACAGCGCCGATACCTTCCAATTAGACAACCGGTGCCGTACCTTGTCCACAATTGCCTGGTAACTGTTCTTGGTGACCCACTTATGGTGCAAGGGGACCCCCAGATACTTGCCCAGGTCTGGAGTCACTTGGAATTCCAACATACTACATAACTCCGTTCTCTTTATGTGATTCACATTCTTTGAGAAGAAGACCCGAGTCTTGGACGCGTTCACTTTCAACCCCGAAGCTATGCAAAACATATCCAGACATTTTCTTACTTCTGTCGCTTGAGTCAATGATGCCTCCACGAACAAGACAATATCATCCGCGAAAAACAGATGTGAGATCGGGGGACCCTCCTTTCCTAAGTTAATAGGTCGCCAATCACCAGATGCAATACGTTCCTGAATCAAATGTGCCAACCTTTCCATACAAATAACAAAAAGGTATGGAGATAGAGGATCTCCTTGACGGACTCCCCTAGAGGGAGTGACAGCTCCTGCTCGTTCCCCATTCCATAAGAGTTGCATACTTGGAGTAGACACACAAGAACTAATAAGATCAATCAGGGACCCTGGCATTTTCATGTCCGTGAGGCAATCCCTGAGGAACAGCCAGTTAACACGATCATACGCGTTCTCCAAGTCAATTTTGATAGCCATATACCCCCGTTTCCCCCGAAGATTCCTCATAGAGTGGATTACTTCTTGTGCCACAATAATGTTATCCGAACTATGCCTACCAGGAACAAAGCTACACTGATGAGGACTTATGACTTTAGGTAAGATCCCCTTAATTATGTTTGCAATGATTTTAGTGACAATCTTGAAGCTCACATTACATAGGCTAATAGGGCGAAAATCTTTTGCAACTTCCGGGTGGTCTTTCTTTGGGATGAGTACTATTATGGTATCATTGATGTCCTTAACTTTACTCGGAGAGTCCCAGATAGCCTTAATAAATTCACACACCGACTTCTCTACCACCTGCCATTGACTCTGATAAAACAGAGCATTTAACCCATCAGGCCCAGGTGCCTTCAGGGCGCCCATACTAAACAAGGCCTGTTTAACCTCAGCATTCCCAATACCTTGCCCCAGTCTGCTAAATGCACCCGAATCAAGTTTCGGAAAGGAGATAGAGCAACTCAAAGTGGGCCGCCTTGCTTGATCCTCCATAAAAACCGTCGAGAAATAGGATATTATCATCGCCTTAATTTGGTTACAGTCATACACCCATTCTTCATCCCCCCCTTTTAGCGCCCCAATAAAGTTCCTTTTCCGTCTCCCATTAGCGCGAGAGTGGAAAAATTTGGTATTTCTGTCACCATCTACCAACCACTCACTTCTTGCTTTTTGAGCCCATATCAAGGATTCCTGCATCAGAACCTCATCCAACTGCTTCCAAAGATCTTTTTGTAGACCTTCCAATTCCCTAGTTAGTCCAAACATTTCTTCCGTTCTGGTAATCCCATTGAGTCTACTCAGGAGCTTCCTTTTCCGTGCATTTGTATGACCAAACACTTGACCATTCCATCTTCCACAAGCCGACATAAATTGGTCAATGTTCTCCATCCAAGGCACATCAGACCACCAATTTTCTGCTACAAATGGGGAGAACCTCTCATCTAATACCCATGCTGCCAGAAATCTAAAAGGTCGATGCCCTCGGTTTTGAGCACTCACCCCATCCAACTGAATGAGAAGAGGCCGATGATCACTCTTATACCAGTTAAGGTGCTTCACTACTGCATTAGGGAATGAATCCTGCCATGAAGTAGAACCCAGAACCCGATCCAGCCTGCTCTCCACCCTAGTACGTTTCCATGTGAATGGAGGCCCTTTAAATCCAAGGTCATTTAACTCCGCGTCCTCCACAAATTTGCAAAATTCTCTATCCGGTGCTCTTGGTGTTCCACGGGATATACGTTCCTCATTTCCAATAGTCGCATTGAGGTCCCTACCTAAGCACCATGGAACATTGATAGAGGTGCTTAGGTGCAAAATATCTTGCCAAAGTGCACGTCGTAGGACAATATTAGGGCTACCATATACGAGAAACATTTCCCATTCCTGTAAATTATTGCTTGTGATCCGAACATGAACGTACTGATTTGATGAGCCCAACACTTCTTCCTTTCGGAACTTATCCGACCAGAGGCACCAAATACTCCCTTTAAATCCATCAGCATCAACTATTGTAACATGAGGAAATCCCATACTAGCTGCAATACCCTGTGCTTTAGAACCAGAGCACCTAGTTTCGAAATGTGCAATGAAATCAAGATCAAAGTTTTGGGCCAATCCTCGAATAAGTAGAGGGAATGACCGAGCCCCAGCTCCTCTTACATTCCAGAGGAGGAAATTCATGGATAACCAGATTGTGTAGTGGGAAGTACATCCCCATGATCATCCTCACTCCCCATAGGCACATCCATAATATCCACTTTTGTACATACTTTAGACTCCTTACCACCTTCGCCATCCTTCGCTGACCCACTAGCATTCGAATCGACCCTGGGCTTTTGATTTTCTTGCCTTAGGATACCATCATGTTTGACCATGATTGACTCATTCGGTGTAGGCCCTGTCACTCCCTTCCTCGTAATAGCCGAGTTGGGCTTCCCACACTGCTCCCCATCTTTCATGTTAGTGTCCACAACATTGGGCCCACTTGCTTGCATCAGGTTCACCTGCGACGCAACGTTCGAAACAACCACATAATTTTCCTTCCCTTTTCCAGGTACTTGGGAATTTATTTCTGATTTATTTTCCTTTCCACGTGCCTTGCTTTTCCTCCCTGCTTTCCACTTTGCTCCAACCTGTATCCATTCTTGATTCTCCTTCGTGCTCTGGATTTCCTCCCCAAATCTGCGAGAGTCACTCTCCACACCACGAGTATTAATTACCTTCGGATCCCTCTCACTCTCCTTTACAACCGAACCCCGCTGATTGTGCAAATTAGTTTTAATCTCCAGCTTTGATGGCTCCTGCATATTTGCTTTTTCCGTTTGAGAAACTTTAATAACCGGTTTATTTGTTTGTCTCCTAAGATCCCGTTTTATCAGCATCTGCGGCCTATAATTCACGCGATTTCCGTTTCCATTTCGACCCCCCAAATCATCCACCGTTGACCTCTGAACCTCCGGCACCTTCGTGGCCGCCGGCGCCCCCTCAACTGTTTGACTCTCGCTTGCCTGGGGATTGGCCGTATCTGTACAATTCTCCATTCGGTGCTCGTACTTCCCGCATGTGAAGCAAACCAGATGCAGGCCCTCAAACGCAAACCTTCGTTCCTCCCCAAAGTGACTGAACCCCGGTAACAATGGCTTCTGCAAATCCACTTCGACACATACCCTAGCGAACCCACCTTTTTCAAAAAAAGCAGTGGTGCGATCAATCTTGAGAGTTCTTCCAATCATATTCCCTATCCTCCTAATGGACTCCACATTGTATAGCTCATGGGGAAGGTCGGGGATCCTAACCCACACTGCAACTTGCTTCTGGTTATCTACTTTCCAAGGATTAAAGTTTGGCCTCCACCGTTGAACCAACACGTAGTGGTCGGTGATCATCCACGGTCCTTCGTGTAGAGCAAAATCCCTGTCTTCCGTTGAAGAAAACGACACTAGAAAATATCTGTTATTCAAAGGAGTTACTCGCATAGGTCCCTTCGACGCCCACATCCTTTCCATTCTTATCCTCATGAATCCCACGTTCACTGTCTTCCCAAGGAGCTTTACAATAAGAGAATTCTGATACGGTTTACACCACGCGTCATATTCATCGGCATTCACATGTAGCTTTGGTAACTTTCCAGTCCGGCGCCATACCTCCACCGCATCCTCATCGTCATGATCAACGCCTTCAACCCCGTCCTCCGTCTCCTTCATGCTTTGTTTTTCGTTTGACTTTGCAAAATACTCCTTCCAACCATTCATGGCTTTGGCTGCCGAGAAGTGGGGCTCCAGGAGCCCTGACTCACCAAGGCATAGCAGTTTATCCTTGTATGACTGTCGAGCATCACTATGAGCCTTGCTCTCCTTCACAACAGTCCCCTGTCTCTGAGCCGTCCCCGATGCTCCACTCTGGAATATTACGAATTGACTAGGGCCACTTACACCCTGGTTTCCTTTCCCACCACTCCCCTGAGGATTGTTCATTGACATCCCTGCGTCGCCCAGTTTGCGCCAACCGTCCCCCACCGGACCACCATCCCCCACTGTCCTCCCATCACCCGCCGTCGACTCGTCGCTCACAGCTCTCTTTTCGCTCGCAACACTCATCGCTCGATCCAGAATTTTGTTCTGTCATGACGGAATTTTTATATAAATATAATAAGACAATTTATTAAAAGAGCAGGTAAAATGATACAAGAAAATGAGCTTCCTTACTACAAGATTAGAAAAGAGAAGCACCACGTAACCTTTTATAGGATATATGAAAGAAAGAGTCAACGAATATGTCACTGCTAAAACCATTTGACTAACCTTCAATTCTAAAGATACATGAATATAATTGGATGATCACTATGACATAATATACATGAACAACGGCGTGCGTGTTTGGAGGGTCCCCCAAACAAAAATGGAGTTTATAATTGAAGGTAGTCGATTGACAAGTGTAAAATAATGATTGTAATTAGTTAGTTTCACATTCATTTATATATCCAATATGTTATGTGTGTACATATTGTATATATAAACATTAGTCTATCAATAATAATATGCAATTCATTTTTCCTTCCAAATATTTCCTCACATTGTATCATCAAGTAAAGCTGGACTTGTAACTAAACGGTATACTCACTACTAGAAAACAGCTGATTAGCCCGTCGCAAATTTAGAGGTATTTGCGACGGAATTACAATTCCATCACAAAAAACTTGGTTTTGCGATGGAATTCCAATTCCGTCACAAAACCCAAAAGGGGATTTGCCAAGGTTATTCACATTCTTCTAGTGCGGTCCTCTAATCAAATTGCATATATTTTTGCTAAACATTTGCATCCTACACGATTTCATGAGCTTATATCTAAGTTAGGAATGAAGAACATTCATACTCCAGCTTGCGGCCCCGGGGGGTGACAAGTATAAAATAACGATTGTAATTTTCCTTACCCATACTTAACACACACAATTACACATGAAAATAAAGCCTATGCAATAATAAATTAAGAGTAAATTGTTCACTTACATAAAAAAAATTAATGAAGTATCTTATAAAGAGGAGTAAGAAAAATATTTTCCTTTTATTTTATAAATATGATTAGACGATGTTATTAAAAAAAAAAAAATAGAGGACGTTCTAAATCTATATATCCCCACTATTCACACAGCCCGTTGATGTAAAATTTGAAATTGAAATGATTGATAAATTTTTTTAGGGGGAAGGGAGAAGCATCTACTTCAATTGATGACAACAACTCTGATACTATACACAACGCCGATGGACTTGAAAATGACAATGACTTTGCTCAAAATTAAATTTGAAAATCTTCAGCTTTGTGTCTATCATTTGAAGCTACAAATAACTTCTCTATGCAAAATAAGCTTGGATAAGGTAGTTTTGGTCCTGTTTAGAAGGTGTGCCGGAACACACACACCCCCTTTTTAGTTATCATGCATGCTTTGTTTCTTTGAGTTATTAAATGATAAATGGCACATTGGAAAAAACTAGCAGAAGGAAAAGAAATTGCAGTGAAGAGACTATCAAGAAGTTCATGGCAAGGATTGGTGGAGTTTAAGAATGAGTTAATACCCATAGTGAAACTACAACACATGAGCCTAGTTCGTTTGCTTGGATGTTGCATACATAATGAGGAAAAGTTGTTAATTCATGGATACATGCCTAACAAAAGTTTGGATTCCTTTCTCTTTTGTTAGTAATAATCATGCTACACAATTTTTATGTAAGTAGAAATTGTCTTTATATTTATAGGGATAAATTGTTACTAAATTTCTAGTTTAATGTGGTTTGTTTTAATCTAACACATAATTGAAATTTTTTATGGTGGCAATTTTAAAGAAGCATCAAAGAGAGGCCTATTAAATTGTAGGATGACAATGGCGATTATTGAAGGGATTTCACAAGGACTTCTTTATCTCCATCAACATTCAAGATTAAGAATCATACATAAGAATCTAAAAGTCAGTAATATATTATTCGATGCAGACATACATCCTAACTGGAATGATGAGAATTTTCAAATGGAACGAGCTCATTGTCCACATTGACAATCCTATTGGGACATAGTAAGTTTAAGAAACTATTCAGAAACACATTATTGGTTTGTCTTCTAAATAAAAATATTTTGTTTTTATTTCTACCAATATGGCTATTTGTGTTCTTTTTATCAGTGAATACATGTCTCCTGAGTATACAATGAACGGACTTTCTCTATAAAATCAGATATATGCAATTTTGGAGTTATAATTCTTGAAATTTTAAATGGTAGGAGGAATAACAACTTCTACGATAGTAATAGTAATAAGCCTCTTAATCTAATAGGACATGTAAGTGCTTCAACTCACAATTTTCTTAATCATGCTTTCTAATTAATAACCAAAATCTGCATTAGTTTCTATATTAGGTCTATGTGCTCCTCTTTTCCTAAGTAGTTGACCATTATTATTATTATTATGGTAATACATTGGTAAGCCGAAGACTTGAAGTTTACAAAAAGTCTAATATTAGACTACATTTACTGATCTTAGTGACATTTCGCTACACTCAAGATTAACCAAGTCAATATATTCAATAGGTTGTGATGAAATAATTACAAGATTCTGATTCATTCCTTGAGCCGATTGGACAAAATAATAAGCACATCTTAATGCTTCCCTGTAAGTATAAATAATCTGTAGATCTTCATGTGAAAAGATAAGGGATCTTACCTCCTGTATCTCATCTCTCATAGGATGCCCCTGCCCACAATCAAGTAACAACAAATGAATAGCATCCAATGAATCAGTATGGAACATAACCTTTTTGAAACTCCATTGTTTGCATAGTATTAGTCCCTCGTAGATAGCATGGATTTCGGCAGTAGTTGGCATAGTATACCCTAACTTCTGTTGAAACCCACATATCCGGTTTCCCCAGTGATCTCTAATCACTCCTCAACAAGTTGCCTGTCCACTGTTCCTGTATGATCCATCCACATCCACTCGTACATAGCTTGGATCCGGGGGACACAATAGCTTCTACTTTGTCTAGTATCTGCATAATTTGATGCTGAAAATGGCCATGCGCCACTCCTTCCATTAAGTGGAATATGCATCGTTGTGTACTTGCTCTTGGCTTATCTCTTGTGCCTTCAAAAACTTTTGTATGTCTATTCTTTCATAATGGTTCTTTTCCTAAGTTGAACATTATTGTTGCAGGCTTGGGATTTGTAGAAAAAAGGATCTGGTTCAGAGCTAATGGATCATACACTAAAAGTGATTCATGTTCCAATCAACTATTTCTTAGATTTATTCGAATAGGTTTTTTGTGTGTAGAAGAATGTCCAACAAAATAGACCAACTACTTTAGAAGTTATTTCTATGGTCACAAATTAAAGTTTCATTTTGCCTATATAGTTAAGAAACCTGCATTTACAAATTTATACAGTGACATCTATGCAAATCCTCAAAGGAATAACTTGGAAAACAATTATATCAGCAATGTGTCCATATCTACTATGAATGGAAGATAGAGAGATATGTGTTCTTAAATATCTATACATAATATAATAGGATTAATTGTTATGGGTCTTAATAAGTTGAGAAAATAAGGAAAAAAACCTACATGACTAAAAGACATATTCATTAATATCCTTTTTCCCCCTTTAATTTTCTGGGGCACGAGCTGAGGTACATTAGCTTTTATATTTAAAATTTTTATTGAACATATTTTCGGACTTGTTCGAATCCATATCTCTCTCACTTTTACCTCCATTCGATTTCCGACCACCACTCCACTATTAATCTGTCAGACTTCATCTGATCTTCTCCACCTCAGTTCGATCCATCGCACTCTTCTCCATAGCCGACGGAAGCTCCATCTGCGTTTTGGTTCGATTCTCGGTTATGAGTGGCTAGATTCCCCATCTGACGGTGACGATGAAGCTAACCAGAGTCCTTGAGGTGATTATGAGAGTTCTTTTGAATCTAGGGGGCACTCTAGGGGCCCATTTGGTATGCAGGAATCGGGCACTTGGATTTGAAAATGGAATTCAATTCCATGCTGCTGCGCACATGTTTGGTAGCATGGAATTTGCCAAAATTCCATTTCCATATCTACCAAAACTCATGAAAATGGCTTCCATCCAAAAACCTCAGTTTTGTAATTCTACCTCCCCATTCCCCTCTTCTACCCTCCCTCTATGCTTTCAATCCCCAGCAACCGTCACCCACTGCCTATCTTGATACCGCCGGTGATCTTCACACCCACCGCCAGCAATCTTCTTCCTCCACCGCCGGCAAGCTTCTCACCTTACCATTGACGGTCCTTCTCCCATGTCTTATTCTCCTTCAGATCTAGCACCCTTGTCCTGCGACGGCACCCATGTTTTGCGCTAGATCTCCACTTTCGACAGCGGCTACCTTCGACAACGGCGACGGCGGCGTCTTTCGGCAGTGGTGACCGCTTCCTCTAACAAGATGATGATATGGGTTTTCAATTTCATCTTCAAACACTTCGGCTTTGTTGCTGGTACAACAAAGCCATTAAATCTTGATGATAATGGTAGAAGAGAGGAGGAGACACAAACCTTAGAATGCTTAAACATAGGGAGACTGACGGAAACACTACAAAGAGGACGGCGGCATTGGGGTTTAGTGGTGTGAGAGTAAAGGGGCACGATTGAAATGAAAATGAAGAGAATGAGATCGCACTAAGCTAATTCCAGATCTGATTTTTATTCCGGTGGCTGTAACTGGTGGCAGGAGGGGGTGGAGAGTCGGTGGTCATGGTCAATGAGGGAGGACTTTTGATGGGAGGTGTTTTTTTTTTTTTGTGAAAAACAGGCAAGTCCGGTCGAAACCGGGACTTGAAAGAAAAGAAAAAGGCCAGATTAATAAAATCTGACCCAAATTACAACAACTAAAGAAAAAACTAGAAACCGCAGGCCAGTTGGTCCTTCAATGCCATGTCAAGGCATCCTTCGGGGGTCGCTGGTATTAGAACCTCGCTCATCTGAACGGGAGCATTATGTCCTTCTTTTGCCATGTAATCAGCACAAACAATGTTGTCTCTTGAAGTATGGTGAATTTTGACATCCCAGTCCCGCAAGAGAAGATCTCTGATATCCATGATAATGCCACGAAGCGGGTGATTATCATAGCAACGATCTCGCATTAAAATGTTAACAACGTCCGAGAGAATCGGTATAGAGTAGGACTTTCTGAAACCCATCGATATCCCACTCGAGTCCCATCATGATAGCATATAGCTCCGCTTCAATAATAGTACGGGTCCGAGGGACTTGCAGAATCCCATCAACCAGTGACCTTGGGAATTCCTAATGACTCCTCCACAAGCCGCTTGAAATTGCGCGAACAGACCCATCCACGTCAATTCTGACCATATCTGCCGGGGGCGGTGTCCAAGATCTCTCCTCATACCTGCCAATTTGAAATATTTGGTGAGAGAATTTATGATTAACAGAGTTTTCCATAAGAAGATAGTGACATAAGTGAAGCATCTCCCTTGTTTCCCGGATTTTTCCCTGAAACAAAAGTTACATCTAGATGTCCATAAGATCCAACATCCCAAGCTGAACACACGTGGCCATGAGAAATTTTGAAAGCTTCCTTTGCCTAGGCCTATGGTTGATATTCCATTGGAGCCAAGTCTCGTAAATTCCCGCAAAAAACTGAGAAAAATAATTATTACGTAAAATTGCTTTCCATAAATCCTTTGCTTTCTGGCAATCCCTGAGGACGTGGATCACATTTTCCTCATTATTGCATTGATATGGGCAGAGGCCCTCGTTTGTAAGACCTCTTCTGGCTCTAAAAGAATTAGTGGCAAGCTTCTCATGACCAACCTGCCACATAAAATATTTCACTTTTTCAGGAAGCTGCCATTTCCACATTGAGGTCCAGAAATTACTTGTAGTTGCTTCCTCACTATCAGAGAGAAATCGATAAGCGGCTTTAACAGAGAAGTCACCGTCTTTCGCAGCTCTCCAAGTGAAAGAATCGGGGGAGTTACTAGAAGGTGGCCGGGTTCTGGAAATAATATTGATGATGTGAGGGGGTATGATACCAAGCCACCTGCTAATATTCCATCCCCCATGAGTAGAAAGCTGATCACACACAGTCTCATCCTCGTTGATCAGAAAGGGATCCACAACGAATGCTCGCAGGGGGCGATCAAGAGGGAGCCAAAGATCTTTCCAAAATTTAGTCGCAGCCCCATTATTCACCTTTTTCCCCACACCAGATAGGAACTTCTCCCAAACTTGAGCAATTGCTTTCCAGGCGGACGAAGAGTTTTGCTTTCTTTTGACATTAGGAACGAGTAAATCACCACAATTGTACTTAGACCAGAGGCATTGGACCCAAAGAGTATCCTTACTTGTCAGGAGGTGCCGTGAGTTTCATAATAAAGGCTTTATTTTGACGTCTGATATTTTTGATCCCAATTCCTCCTTCCTTCTTGGCACGAGTAATTTTGTCCCAAGCAATAAGATGCATTTTCTTAACATTCTCCTCTTGAGACCAGAGAAACTTCCTCGATATCTTATCAATTTCATTGATGGTGCATATGGGGAGGAGGGTAGATTGCATATAATAGCTGGGAAGGGAAGATAGAACAGATTTGATCAAGACAGAGCGCCCAGCAATAGTCAAGTATTTACTTTTCCACATGGACAATTTCTTTTCAGCTTTTTGCACAATGGGATGATAAGTGGCTTTTGTGACTCTTTTATGAATAATGGGAACCCCCAAGTATTTTCCAAGATCTGATGTAATTCCAATCCCAAGGGTTGTGCTTAGCTCAACGGCTCTATTAAAATTAATATTAGCAGAACAGAAGACTTTTGATTTTTCCAAATTGATTCTATGTCCGGAGACTTCACAGAAGATTTGCATAACTACGGACTTCAATCATTTGGCTAGTCGAGGCTTCCGTAAACAGGATGAGATCATCAGCAAAAAACAGATGGGAAATCTGAGGACTTCTTCTGTTGAAGGTAAAAGGCTTCCACCGGCGAGCCCGACATTCAGCTTTAATAAGATGACTAAGGCGTTCCATACATAGAACAAAAATATATGGGCTTAAGGGATCGCCTTGTCGGACACCTCGGAGGAGTGAAACTCGGGCTTTCATCACCATTCCAGAGAATGGTCATAGAAGCAGTAGACATACAAGCCATGATGAGATCAATAAGATTGTTATCCAGATTCAGACGTATGAGAGTATTCTTGATGAAACCCCAGTCAAGTCTGTCAAAAGCCTTTTCCATATCAATTTTAATAGCAACAAACCCTTTCTTCCTGCCCTTGATTTTCATGGAGTGAATAATTTCCTGGGCAATAAGGATGTTGTCACAGGTAGATCTGTTCGCAATAAAACTGCACTGCTCTCTGCCCACAAGCTGGCCCATAATACCTCTAAATCTGTTCGCCAAAACTTTAGTAATGATTTTAAAACTCACATTGCACAAAGATATAGGACGAAACTCTCTTAAAGACGAAGGGTTATCGACCTTAGGTATGAGAACGATCTTTGACTTATTAATGTTGGACATGATGGAGGGGTTGCTGAAGCAGTTCTCAATAAATTCACAGATTTTGTCCCCTACCACATTCCACTGAGTTTGAAAGAAGTGAGCACGAAGACCGTCAGGACCCGGGGCTTTGAACGCCCCCATAGCAAAAGCTGCATTTTTTATCTCGAGCCTAGTAACATGTCTTGATAGCATGCGCAAATTGTTCACATCAAGGGAGGGGAATTCCGCACTCAGCTCGTCAGGGTCTTTAACAGAGTCATCACGAGTATAAAGTTTAGAGAAAAAGTCATGGGCCAGCATTTTTGCTGTTTCATGATCTTCAACCCAATCTCCATTATCGTTCAGGATTGCACCAATTCTTTGCCTCTTCCTATGGACCATAGTAGAAGCATGGAAGAATCTAGTATTTCTATCTCCCCCCTGCAGCCATTTGCTTCTGGATTTTTGGAACCAAGTAATTTCTTCTTGGGTGGCAATTTTGTGGTACTCCTCCCATAATTTTTTCTCTAATCTGAATAACCCGTCTGCATATTCATCCGCCTGCATCTATCAATACCCTCAAGTCTACGGATCAGCTCTTTTTTCCTCTTCGAGAAGTTTCCAATTCTATTATCATTCCAGGTAGAAGAAGAGACTTGAAATTTGTGGAGGCCTTGAATCCAGTTACTTCCCCGCCAAGCTTCTTTGGTGATATTAGTGAAGTCATTTTCCAGCGTCCATGCAATTTGGTAGGAAAAAGCTTTCTTAGGATTTTGCCTCTGAGGAGAAGAGTTCGAATTAACCACCACGACCCTATGATCAGATTTAAACTTTAGCTCATGCCGAACGGTGAAGTTGGAGTGACAGGAGAGCCAATTAAGGTTGGTGAAGACCCAATCAAGCCTTTCTTTCAACCCCTGTCTTTCCCATGTGAATTTGTCCCCTTGTATCGGAGCCTCAATGAGGTTAGTATCATCAATGCAGTCTTTAAAATGTTGCATTGAGGTCCAAGGGGTCAGCACCTCCAAGCTTATCATTAGGGGAAAGGTAAGTGTTGAAATCACCCAAGATAAGCCAAGGGAGGTGGGTATTCGCAAGCGAACGGAGAGAGTTCCATAGAGCATTCCGACCGATTATAGTAGTTTCACCATACACAATAGTCACAAGACTCAAGGTATTATTGCTGCAATCTTTAATTTGACAATGAAGTAATTGGGAGGTTGAGGTGAGATAAATAACATCAAAAGTACCCTTGTCCCACAAAATCCAGATTCCCCCAGAGAAGCCCGTCGATTCCACCCGGATCCAATTATTAAAGCCAAGTTTACGACAAACCTTATTGGCACGCTCACCACTAATACGAGTCTCCAAAAGACAGAGAATATTAATATTATACTTACGAACAATATCCTTAATAATTAAAGGGAAGGTCCGGCTACCGGCCCCCCTACAATTCCAACAAGCAATAATCATTAAAATAACAATGCAAGTCAAGGGAAAAGAATACTTACCTGTACTAGTCGACCTCCTCACCATAGTGTTGTTGAAGTTGGGTTTCTGGCACAGATGTTCCGTTATCTTCCAAAAAATCGGGTGCGATGTCTTCGTTCGGGTCCCATTGATCAGTCTCAGATAGATGTTGATTGGGGTCCCGGAGAGCGACATCTTGATTTTGGACTTTCGCAAGAGGACCTGCAGGATTTATGGGAGGAGAGCTATGGTGGATCATATTGTTAAGGTTTCCCTGAACAACAATGTGTCCACGTTGATTTTTGCTTTTACTCCTTTTTTCAGTGGATTTTTTTGGGCCCATATGTGAGACCATCGCATGATTGGGTGGATGGCATTCATCAAGTATCCGTATTTGTTGTTCGGACTGAAAGTTTGTGGATAGCCCAGCATGTAAAGGGTTTGGCCCAGCAGCATCAAGTATAGCCAAATCTTTGCCTATTTCGGTGGTCATGTAGATTCCATCCTTAGGAACAATTTGTAGATCATTTTGCTCAATTTGGCCAAAATCCAACGAGCTACTAGGCCCACCTGCTTCCATTTGATTAGCTGGCCCATTATTGGACTTCAAATCGGTGGCCTTGGTGTGAAGCTTAGGCTTATATTGGAGCCTTTGACTTTTTGACTTGCCACCTAATTCTTTTTTACTTGCCTGCACCGTTCTCTTTGCCAAGGAAGATTTCCCAAATCTTAAGTCAGTTTGCTTATCATCATTCCGTACTATCTCTTCATTTCGTTCTAGGAGAGCTTCTCCGTCCGAGTTGTGTAGCGCTGCAAACCTGGAGCCTTCCCTGTCAGTGACCGTTGAAACCTTCTTGGAATTGAGGCCTGAGGAGTGTCGCGAACTTTCACGGTGTTCGAATCGGTGTGGTGGCCGGATCTTGGTGCTCCGCCTGGTGACTAACATCCAAGGGCCAAATGGATCATCAGTGGCCGTCGTTGGGTGATGCGCGATTGTCCGGTTGCCGGTGGGCTTTGGAGAGGATTGTTGCGTGGTGGATTGCTGCGGCGGTGCTGGTTCTCGGTCGACACACGATGGTGAGGCTCTGTAAGGACAATCATCCTTCCTATGCCCAAATCGGCCACAGTTGAAACAAATAAGTGTAAGTCCCTCGTATTCAATATTGAAAATCAACCCAGCTGTTATTACTCGTGGAACTAATTTCTTCTGGAGATCCAACTCCACACAAATCCTCACAAATTTGCCTCTTTGGATTTTTGGTGCATCAGCCTGATAATCATGCAAAGTGTTCATGTCAACCTTGAGAGTGCGCCCAATTCGATCCCCCAAACGTGAGATGCAATGTTTGTTGTAACAATGCATTGGCACATCCGGGATACGAACCCATGTAGCTACTCGGCCAAGCGGATTTTGATAGGGGTTAAAATATGGAGTCCAGCGTTGCACAAGAAGGCAGTGTTGACGAATCACCCAGGGACCATCGTATAAGACCTTTCGGTAATGTGTTCTCCATAGCTCTTTGTCCTGAAATCTGACCACGAAGTAGTTGTTTGGGATATCTATAAGCTCAAAGCTAGAAAATCCCCAAAGCTTTATCAAGATTTCTTTCAAAACAAATAGATTAAATTTCCTGCCCAACACTGTGATGATCAGCGCATAATTCCACGGCTCACACCATTCGTTAAATTCTTCTTCTGTGCAAGGTGCAACTGGATATAATTCCATAAGTTTTTTCATTTCCTCAGTTTCCTCTGGTAGTTTCCAGCTTAGCTCTTTGTCTTGAGCAAAAAGATCATCCTCCTCTGGTATATGAGTGCTATGCGCAACACCGTTAAATCCCATTAGTGAAGCACGATAGGAAGTAAATTTGGGTGGTGTGTCATTCTTCATATCAGATTTTACTTTTTCCTCAGAAAGCTTGTTCTGCTCTTCAACTTGATCTATTTCATTTTCAGACATGTGATCATCCATGATGGCTTGTGGAGTATCTTCCAATTTCTTTTTCTTCTTCCTGTCATCCTGGCCTTCAGCCGGAGGCCGATCCGGTGGCAGCTTTCGATGACCAGGATCAGCCAGAGATGGAGCGCTGAGAGAGTCCGACGAAGTCATTCTGCTTGGAAGTTCTCTTTAGAATCGGCTCCTTCTAGTCAACAATAGCTTCCGTATGAGAATTTGACCCCGCTTGGGAGGTGTTTTTTATCAAGAGGTATTTTGGTATTTAGACATTTAAAATATATATTTTGTTTAAAATTTATGTGATTTCCGTACACATACCAAACATGTTTTTGATCTCCGTGTCCATCTCCATCACCATCAAAATCAATTCCGGATAGTACTTTAGTCTTATTTATAAGTCCAGTTTGACCAAAAAACTTTGGTCCTATTTATAAGTCAAATTTCAAATAATAAATGAGATTGTGACAATTTTACCTATATTAATTATACCCATGAAGATAGAAAGATAAAGAATAATTGAAAAACATCCAATCATAAATGAGGGCAAAATTGAAAATTTACCCCATAATCATTGTGTCAACTATCTCTCCTTGGTATGCAAGATTTGGTCAAACTGGACTTATAAATAGGACCAGAGTATATATACCAAACAGGTCATAGAGAGACTTTGAATGCCATTATCTCTACAATGTTTCTATGTCTAGTGTGAATGGAAGATAAATATTGTATGTCTTTTCAAATATTTAATTTGCATAACTTATATTGATCACCTTAGCCCTCATATATGTCCCTTCATATGTACGTTATTGAAATATTTGTTTGGCTAGCATTTGTGTTTAAAAAAAATAAAATTTTATAAAATGAATCAATTTATAATATCATCATAGAAACTTCTCTTCATGATTTTTTTCTTGCTAAATATACAAATATTCTCCTATTGGAGGCGACTTTACCTTTCAAGATGCTATGGGATACTAAATGTGGATACTAGTTTTTTTTGCTAGACTTGGCCTCGTAGACTCTATATGATTATTTATTAAATTATCTATAAATACTAAAAAAATTATTTTGTTTAAAAAAAAAAAAGATCCATCATTCATACACATTAAAAGGTGATGAACATGTTCGTTTGGCGTGACATTCGGAATAGCGCGTTGGCAAGAAGTTGACTTTGGATTTGTTCAATGTGATGAAGAAATTGATGTGCAGATTCAAAGATATGACAGACTATTAATTAATTACTTTATTATCCAACAAATTTCAATCGCACAGCTAAACATGACATATTTTCACATTATCATATCAGCTTTTGGCACATTCATATCAATTATTCATCAGCTGATAAAATATTTAGAGTTAAGGAAAAGAAATTGCAATTGCACATGCAAGTTAGAATAATAACTTGTCAGCTAATTGAAGAGCATTTATATGATCTGGTGGCTCATATGATCAAATCATAGAAAACAAAAATATGGCTGACCTCCAAAACTCATTATTGAGCTATCATCTTCAGTTTCTCATCCTTCTTCTGTGTAGAAATATCATCAGTGTGATCGCAGAAGAAACCAACACTCTGAATCAATCAGACACACTCAACTTCACCAGTTTCTTGGTTTCCAACAACAAGAACTTCACCTTAGGATTCGCCAGGCCTTTCGACGACTACAACATGTACAACAACAACAACAATACATACTTAGCCATTTGGAATTCCGAGTCACCTTCATCTCCAGTTTGGATAGCCAACAGAGACACCCCAATCTCTAATGCTTCTTTTGCTACTCTCTTCATCCACCACACCGGAAAGTTCGTCATCAATCAAACTCATGATGGCCACCCAATTCAACTATGCGTCGGCGGAGAAACCAACAACAACAACAACAACGTGAACTACAACAACACAAAGGCTGTTTTGTTGGACAATGGGAATCTCGTATTGACAGAAGTAAATTCCAATGGATCTGTGGGTCGGACCTTGTGGCAGAGCTTTGATTGTCCCACAGACACACTTTTGCCTGGCATGAAACTGGGCATCAATCACAGAACAGGAAGGAACTGGACTCTCACATCATGGTTGGCTCCAAATGACCCATCTCAAGGAGCTTTTACGCTCGAATGGAACCCTGATGGTCAAGAACTGGTTGTTCGACGAAGAGGTATGAGTTTTTGGAACAGTGGGATATTGAAAAATGTTAGTGATGACAAAGGTCGAATGACCTTCGAAAACTTAGAGGTGAGGGGAATGGAATTTACATTAGAGTATAAGTATTATCGGATGAGGTCTAACAAATCTTTAGATGAAGAGGTCTTTAGTTATTCGTCCAAATATGACCCGATGGATCCTTCCACTTATAAAAGCATAAAAATGAGGATAGACTACACGGGTGACTTTTTCTTCACTCAGGATATGTTGGCTCCATTAGAGGATATGTGTTATGGGTATAGTACAGAGAATGGATGTGCAAAATGGAGCCAGCCAAAATGTAGGAGTGACGAGGATACGAAGTTTGTATTGCGGTCTGGCGGCTTTACAAATAGGCCTAACTCTGTTGGTGGTGGTGGTTATGATGAAAAAGGAAACATTAGTCAAGCTGATTGTAGAGTTAGTTGTTGGAATGACTGTGATTGCCAGGCATATTTGAAAACTGATACTGTTGGCTGTTTTGCGATAAGCAAAGATAAAGAGTTCTTACCAGATCCATCCGGACAGGCTATCAAATATTATGTTATCCAAAGGCCACAAAATGGTATGTATGCGAATTGTACATATTAGTGTGTGTCAAAAAATATAGAGTGAAGGTGTAGTTTTAACAATAAAGTTTTTTAGCCACAAGTGTATGTCACAATTAAGTTTTGAAGGATGCAAAAATGAACATAATTTTTAAAAATGATGCAATTTTACCAATTCCCTTAAATTAGCCCAAATGTCTGTTACAAAGTTGTAAGGTATACAAGTGGGTTCTACATTAAAAAAAAAAGACGAATCTTTGGGCCAATTTAACATAATTGCTAAAGTTGCTTTGTTTTTAATTAAAAGATTGTGTCTATTTTTATATACTTCAAAACTTAACCGTGTCGTATGCTTAAAGTGAAAAACTTCTTTGTTAAAATTTCACTTTAACCCAAACATGTTATATCATGAAGGAAATACTTATAATTAATTTCATTTATATATAACTTCTGTTTTCGTAAGTTGTTTGTAGTTTAATCTATAAACAAATGCAACTAAATTGAAGGTTTGAATATGATCGCAGAAAGGAACAAATGGATTGCAATTTCTGTTTCAATCGGTGGTGTGTTGTTAGTTTCTGTCACTGTCATTATCTTCTATTGGAGATGGAGAAGAAAAGGTGATTATAGTTTGCAAATTAAATCTATACCCCCACTATTTTCACACAGCTCTGTTGAGGTAAAATTTGAAATTGAATTGACACATAATTCTTCTCCATAAATAACAAACAGTGAGAAAAGAGAAGCGACTACTTCAACTGATCACAGCAACTGATACTATACACAACGCGAATGAGCTTGAAAATGACAATGACTTTGCTCAAAATTTGAAAATCTTCAGCTTTGTGTCTATCCTTGAAGCTACAAATAACTTCTCTGTGCAAAATAAGCTTGGACATGGTGGTTTTGGTCCTGTTTATAAGGTGCGATAACAAAACCTTCTTAGTTATTATATATGCACTGTTTCTTTGAGTTATTAAATTAATGATGACAAATTGTATTAGGGAAAACTAGCAGGAGGAAAAGAAATTGCAGTGAAGAGGCTATCAAGAAATTCAGGACAAGGATTAGTGGAGTTTAAGAATGAGTTAATACTCATAGCAAAACTACAACACATGAATCTAGTTCGTTTGCTTGGATGTTGCGTACATAATGAAGAGAAGTTGTTAATTTATGAATACATGCCTAACAAAAGCTTGGACTCCTTTCTCTTTGGTCAGTAATTGGTCATGCTTATGGATCCACGAAATTTGGGAATGCATGCATAGAAATTGTCTTAATGGTTTATTATAAGATCTAATTAACACATTGTTGAAATTTTTTTGGTGGTATTTTTGAAGATGCATCCAAGAGAAGTATTTTAAGTTGGAGAATGAGAGTGATGATTATTGAAGGGATTTCTCAAGGACTTCTTTATCTTCATCAGCATTCAAGATTAAGAATCGTACACAGGGATCTAAAAGTTAGTAACATATTACTCGATGCAGACATGAATCCTAAAATTTCTGACTTTGGAATGGCGAGAATTTTCAAACGGAGTGAGCTCATTGCCAATACTAACAATCCTGTTGGGACATAGTAAGTTTAAGAAGTTATTTTGAAACACATAATTGGCTTATGTTCTATGTAAAAATAGTTTGTTTCTATATATATATTTCTAACAAGATGGGTATTTATGATTTTTTTTTTTTTTTTTAAATCAGTGGATATATGTCTCCTGAGTATGCAATGGATGGAATACTCTCTGTGAAATCGGATATTTTTAGTTTTGGTGTCATTATTCTTGAAATTTTAAGTGGCAGGAGGAATAACAGCTTTTATGATATCACAAAGCCTCTGAATCTAATTGGACATGTAAGTTCTTTCTTTAATATACAATTTTCTTAAACATACTTCTAATTAAGAACTATATATATAAGGTCTATGTGCCCCTCTTTTCCTAAGTTGATTCAGATTTATTATTGCAGGCTTGGGATTTGTGGGAAAAAGGAGCTGGTTTAGAGTTAATGGATCCAACACTAAGTACTTCATGTTTGAATCAACAATTTCTTAGACTTGTTCACGTTGGTCTTTTATGTGTGGAAGAATCTCCAATGGACAGACCAACTATTTCAGAAGTCATTTCTATGATCACAAATGAAAGTACAATTTTACCCATGGTGAAGAAACCTGCATTTACAAATTTAGATAGTGACATCGATGCAGATCATCAAAGAAATGACATGGAAAACAATTCCATAAACAAGGTTTCGTTATCTACTGTGAAGGGACGATAAAGGTATGACCTCTTAAACACTTAGAATATAAATCAAAATATTAGGATGATAACAATAAATTTGTTTTCATCTAACACACACAGATATATCCTTCAAAATTGATTCAGATTTTATGTTTTCAGGGGCATTTTCTCTGGTCTCCTGGCTATCTTTAACAACATTTGTAATATTCCAACGTAGCTGACGGTCTGGCTCATATTGACTATTTAGTACATATATATATGCCTTGTTTTCTTATGCAACCACAGAACAAATTGGATAAGCATTTGTAATAATCTTGTTTCCCCTTGTTTCATCTATGTGGTCATTTTTTGTTTTCCTAAGGGCAAACTAATATTGTCATATTCATATATTCAGTGCATGCCCTGTTTGAAAATGGATGCACCTGAATGTAAGAATCTTTTAGGACCCGTTTGTTACAAAGAATTGGTGGGGAGGGAAAGGGAATATCCCAATCTTCCCATGGATTTTTGGTGTTTGGTAGACAGAAAGTTTAGTCAGCATCTTTCAGTGAGTACTCATCTTCCCTTATTTGAGGGAAGATGCTTTCTATCCGAAAATGGAGGGAAAGCTGCAATCTTTCCAGGAAAGTGTTTTTTTGACAGATTTACCCTTGAAATTCAAACTTGGCGGAAGTTCGAATTTGGCGGGAAAGTTCGAATTTGGCGAATGTTTTTTTTCATGAGTTCGAACTTAACAAGAATATATTTTAGCAAAAAAAAAAAATTCTTTTTTATTTTGAATTAATTTCTTTTGAGGGTAAAATAGACATTTCCCAATTCTTTACCAATTACCACATCTTCATTTTCTTTCTACCAAACAACTCAAGCCATCTTCCATCATCTTTCAAATCTTCCTTTTCCTTCCTTTCCCTCCTTTAAGTTCCTTTTCCTCCCACCAATTCTTTGTAACAAACGGGTCCTTAGAGTTTATATTGTATGATCAGCTTTTTGCTTTTAATCTCTAGTGTTTCTTTCAGTAGCACCTAATGTCATTGACTCTTAATTAATTAGTTGAAATAAAAAAGGGAGAATCAATTTATAGATAGTAAAAAAAATCTCCATAGAGTTTGAAATTACTTTACAGATCAAAAGATCGATTAATTGAAAATTAAATTTTATTGTTTAAATACTGAAATATTTTTCATTTATTTTAAAAAATTCCCCTACCACCGCTGTCCCCGAAGCTCTAGTGCCGGTGGTTGGACCACTGTTGGTGTTTGACGAATGTAAATTGAAATTCAAGCCAACAAGCATTGGAAAATCAATTAATCTTCAAACAATATCTTTAAAATTATTGCATATAGAATCTTCAATTATTCCATTTCTTATTAAAACTTTTTAAAAATAATCAATGTATAAATATAATATGATAATAGTGACATCTCTGCATGATTATTTCTTTAATAGAAGAAGTCATTTATACAATTTAAAAGTTGAACATGTTCGTTATTTGGCGTGAAATTAGGAATAGTACGTTGGCAACAGCTGATATAAGAACTTGGCTTGAGATTTGTTTAATGTGATGAAGATCAATTGGACAGATATGAAGAGATGAGAGCTGCCTATCAATTATTTTGGGGGAGAAACACCAATGTAGCAATTTTTACTAAAAATTGTACTTAATTAAAGCAGATGGAAAACATTTTACCGAAATAAAGCAGCTAGTGGCGTAGCGTCAGGCGAAACCACTAGTGGCGTGGAGGTTCGTGACGCCACTGACTAATGGCGCCACGTGTTGTGATGCCACTAGTGGCGTTGCAACACGTGGCGTCACTGAGTGCCACGTCATCATACTAAGTTCAGAGGATTTCAGATTGTATAATTGTACTCGGAATTTTTTATACATACATCGTCTCGACCCATCTGGCCACATCATCGTACCTAGTTCAGAGGAATTCAGCTATGTCAGGCCACGTCAGCTCAAAGATCGCTTGCCGATATATACAATTACTAGGTGGTGACCTTGCAGAGACTGCTACATACAGTTGGGGGTCTATTGTACTCACAGTACTGTTTCGCGAGCTATGTCAGGCTACGTCAGCTGCAGCTAAAGACATTGGGGGTTGTTTGTTGTTATTGCAGATATGGGCATGGTCCAGATTTCCTGCCATATCACCTCCCATTCCACCGCCTAGTGATGCAGGTGATCATTACGGACATAGGTATGGAAGCGGTATGATATAATGAATATTTTGTAGTTGAGCGGTTATGTAATTATTTTCAGGTAGTTTCACTAATGTTATTATTGTGTTACATATTGCAAGTTCAATAATGTCGATGTGCGGTTATTGCGAGGTGATCTAAAGACATATCAGATAGAGCTTGATCAGATGGGTCGGGACGATGTACGTATAAAAAATTCCGGGCACAATTATACAATCTGAATTCCTCTGAACTGCGTACGATGACATGGCTAGATGGGTCGAGATGATGTACGTATAAAAAATTTCGTGTACAATTATACAATATGAAATCCTCTGAACTTGATACGATGACGTGGCACTTAGTGGCGCCACGTGTTGTGACGCCACTCACATTGCGCCACTAGTGGCGTCACAACACGTGGTGCCATTAGTCAGTGGCGTCTTTAATTGTGACGCCACTCATGAGTGGTGTCACGACCTCCACGCCACTAATGGTGTCGCTTGACGCGACTCCACTAACTGCCTTATTTCGATAAAATGTTTTCCATCTGCTTTAATTGGGTACAATTTTTAGTAAAAGTTGCTACATTGGTGTTTTTCTCATTATTTTGGTCAAATAGCTCAACTATCCCTCACCATCACCCCCACATTTTATATATATCCAACAATTACAAACCTATGCCTTTATCTTATTTATAAACCACTTCTAACATATGTCAGAGTAAAAAAAAAAAAAAAACTCAAATCTCATTAACTCATTAACTTCATCTTAAAAATTAACAAATTTTTAATTTTACCCTTATTTAATATACATATTTAATAACAAAAGTACAAAATCTACCGAATATTATTAAATAAAGGGTAAAATCATACATTCATATAAAAATGTTGATAATGTGACTTATAATAAAAAAAAAAAAAACTTCTCTCCATTTTATAGATAGGATTAGAGAAGTATGTTTAAAGATGACATTTTCACTAATATCATATGTGGAGGGATTGTAATGAGCACGAATTCTTAGAAAAACCACATCTCAAAAGTTTTTAGAAAAATCACAACTCAAAAGCTAGTCTTTAGAATCTGAGAGACCAAATGTCTTGTAATTAAAACCCTTCTTCAAGGTAACCTTCCCCCATTGGCTAGCCTTTTTTTGTTGGCCGGCTCTCATTGTGACAAATACAAGTCCTTAAGAGAAACACAACTCAAAACTAGTTGTTGGAGTTAGCTAGATGACACAAGCTGCCTTATATACAAGGCAAGTTAATAATTTCATGTTGGCTACTTAACTAAGAGCGCATTTCTGTCTGTTTATTATAACATCATGATTGGTAGAATCCTCTCTTATATATCCCTCTTGATAAATCAGTCAGACACACTCAACTTCACCCAACAACAGGTTTCCCTCAACAAGAACTTCACACTCTCTTTTCTAAAATATAAAATTATTATTGCAGGCTTGGGATTAGTGGGGAAAAAGAGTTGGTTTAGAGATAACGGATCCAATACTTAGTGATTCATATTCTAATCAACAATTTCTTAGATTTGTTCAAATATGCCTCTTGTGCGCGGAAGAATCTCCAATAGATAGACCAACTATTTCAGAAGTATGATCTCAAATAAAATAACATTCTTACCGGTTCTGAAGAAACCTGCATTTACAAATTTGAAGAGGGACCTCGATGCAAATCCTCAAAGAAATGACTTGGAAAACAATTCCATCAACATTGTGTCTATATCTACTATGAATGGAAGATAAAGAGGTATGCACTCTTAAATATCTAAATATAATAGGATTGTATGTTGTACTACCACCTCCGGTTTTAAACATAAGACTTAGTTGACTTTTTTAGAGAAAATAAGGAAGAGAAATAAATTACTTCATTGTATTATTATTTATTGTTTTTTCTTCAAATTAAACTAATTATTGTGACTTATAAATTAATATATAATCTAATGACACACAACATATACTATGATTAAATGATTTATTTAGTTACCTTAATCTTTAAAAAAAGTCAAAAAAAAACTAAATAAATTACTAAAAGGCATCCTCTTTAAATTAGCTTTTATGTATAAATTTTTTATTGAGAATATTATAATTATAGAATTCTATTTTCTTTCTAACTTAATTACTGATCTAATGATAGAATTGTTTGTGCTTCAACTTTATTTTAGACACAGTACAGTGAAACATCTTGAAATAATTACACTTAAATGCTTTGTATTTTAATAAAAGCTAAAGGTGCACCCAGCACCCCAAACAATTTTTGGAGATCCAATAAACTTCCTAATGGATTTAAAATGGTGCAATCATCACCCCAAACTAACCACTGTTAAGCAACGTCCGAGTGAGAAGGGGCTACAAGCTAAGGGTTGGAGAATCGATGAGACTTTCGCATGGAAGCACACTGGACCAGGAATATTGTGAATTGTCGATGGCCCTAACACCAACGGATCTCAGTTCTTCCATTGTTTGGTGAAGACAAAGTGGCTGGATGGATAAGACTTTTTCCTTCCACCGAATGAAATCTAGACTAACCATGGTCCCTTTTAATTTAGCTGTTGTTTGGATATCAAATAAAGGGTTAGAGTTAGAACAATAACAGCATTCTCTCTCTCTCTCTCTCTGTTTTTATGTCGTTGACATTTCTCATTGGGCTTTCTTGCAAGAGAAGCAAAAAAGAAGGAAGGAATGGAACAAACAGAGATGAGAGAGGAGAGTAAACGGAGGTTAAAGTCTGTTAGTTTAGACCTAATATGAACCTAAAATACTATGATTTTGAAGATTTATCAATGAATATGTTATATATCTCACAAATGATAGTTTGATGAGTATCTTCAATATAGTTGATTATGTACGTACATATGTACGCATGTATGACCATTGCAACTCCTTGTTTTGTCATCAGGCGCGCGCGCGCATATATATAGATCCTTCAAATTAAAGTTGATTCAGGTTTAATTTCATATGTTCAGGGGAAATTCTCTGGTCTCATGTGAAGGCTATCTTTAACATTTATCTAATGTTCCAACGTAGCCGGTCTAGTTCATGTTAACTATTCAATTAGGGGGGGGGGGGGTTGGTGCCCCTCTATCTAAGACCTTTGCTTTCATTTCTGGAAGAACACGTACGTAACGAGGTCCTCTCTTGTCTTCATTTTGATGTACGATACTAGAGATATCATCCAATTCGATTGAAGCAATGAGAATAGAGTTAGAAAGAACTACTAAATTATTATTATTTTACTCATTCTCCTTAATAACCATGCCAATCAAGTTTAGTAAAACAAAGAGAGAGAAGGTTTTTTTTTTAATCATATTTATAAGTTATCACATCATTAAAATTTTCATATATAAGTATAATTTTATCATTCATTTGTTATTGTACAAACTTTGTTTTCATGGGATATATATAGGATAGAGGTCAGCATGAAAAGTTGTTAAATTTTATAATAGAGTTAATGAGATTTAAGGTTTTTTTCCCCTATCATTAAGCATATTACAAGTCCTTGTTTTTGATCCCATGAAAGCAATGTTTTGAGTTGTATGTGAAATTATTCAAAATAAATAAATAAATTTACCTTTAAATCGAGTTGAATACGCATGCATTATTTGAACCTTCCTTTTCTTTTTTCCAAACATGGAACCACTAACAAGTAACAAGATACAGACTTTTCCACGCGCTGTAGTGTATGTGCATGCAGTCAAGTCGTGATTGTTACTCCTCTTATCTTATATTTGATAGAGAAAATATTTTATTTGTGCTTAATCTAATTCATCCCATAATTAAATTTCTTATATGAAGATATAATTTTATCCATACTTTATTGTTTTTAAACTTCTCAGTCCTCACCCATTGAGTTAAAAAGTTGCCAAATTTTAAAAAACAATTAATAAAATTTAAACAGAATTCCAATTAGAAATGTTAGAAGTACTAAATAGTAACTATTAATTTGATCTTAATTATCCTTGATTCTAAGGGGGACCACATTTTCTGCTCATCGCTTTTATGAGCATAAACGTATTCATCACACATCTACACCGTTAGAATGATTTTGGACAGTTTAGATTTAATTTAATTTTTATACTTTAAGTAAACTTTAATATATATATATATAAATATAAAATATAGTTAATCTTATAGCTATCATTTTTCATAAAATTGAATGTACCATTTTAAAAAAATCATAAATTAAAAATTTTAAATTTGAAACTCTCATATTAAATTTAAATGATTGAGATTTCATTAAAAAGGGATGAGAAATTATTTGCTCATCACTGCAATGAGCACCAAATGCTGCGGACCAATTAAGGGTGTGTGTGTGTAAGTAGTTTATCTAAGAATAAGAAGAATACTCCTATATGGTAATAAAAAAAATCTAAGCATCCTATATAATATCCTGATTGTTAGTTGTCATCGAGTTCAAAAAGAAGCAAATGGGTGGCCAGGAAAGCTCATCAATGAGTCTTCCCATCCTCCTCCTACTTACCGTCGTCGTCTCTTACCTGTTTTTCTGTTGCATCGGTGCGACCGGAGAAACCAACACGCTGAATCAGTCTGACACACTCAACTTCACCCAACAACTGGTTTCCCACAACAAGAACTTCACCTTAGGATTCGTCAAACCTTTCGTCGACTACAACAACAACAATACATACTTAGCCATCTGGAATTCCAAGTATGAGTCACCTTCATCACCAGTTTGGATAGCCAACAGAGACACCCCAATCACCAATGGTTCTTCTGCACTCTCTTCATCCACCACACCGGAAAGTTTGTCATCAATCGAACTCATGACCACCCAATTCAACTGTGCCCCGGCGGAGAAACCAACAACAACAACAACGTTAACTACAACAGCACAAAGGCTGTTTTGTTGGACAATGGGAATCTCGTACTGACAGAAGTAAATTCCAATGGATCTGTGGGTCGGACCTTGTGGCAGAGCTTTGATTATCCCACAGACACACTTTTGCCTGGCATGAAACTGGGCATCAATCACAGAACAGGAAGGAACTGGACTCTCTCATCATGGTTGGCTCCAGATGACCCATCTCAAGGAGCTTTTATGCTCGAATGGTGTTGACTATTATAATTAGGGAAGAAAAATAGGAATGGAAAAGAGGAATGAAGTATTATTCACAAAGAAGAGCATAGAGCTCTTACATGGAATACATTGTGATTGTAATGTGAGGGAATGGACTCTTTATAGCCTCTAACTAACCCTCTAATTAATAGGCTAACTAATTGCTAACTAACCAACTAATAACCATCTTATATTCTAACACGCCCCCTCAAGTTGAACACTATTTATCTCAAATGTGTTCAACTTGAACAACAAAATAAGGGGATAAGGTGAATCAAACAGAATTGTTTTACAATCACAAAAATCACAAAACAATACAAAATCATCTTCAAAAAGAATACAAAGACTTCTTGAATTTACAATTTCTTCTCCATGCTAATCCTCCCAAGTTATCACGCTTTTCATATAGAAGAAGCTCTGCTTGTTCATTCCCAGCACTCCACAACTCTGCAGCATGTGCAACCATCCAAGGGCCATATTCTTTGCAACCTCAATGACATTTATCAGTGACCAACTTCTATCAGTCCATTTGCAACCAACTTGGTTCCAGTCAACTTCTCCTCGACATTCTATCACTTTGTTACCATCTAACAGAACCTGAGATGTAGCAAGGCTGAAGGAACTTCCCAACCAAAAATACAAAATGTTTCTTGCCTTACTCAGTACATTGTAGCACAACACAGAAATTAATTGACCAAAATTTAGTGAAACAAATATTTGAAGCAAAACCATGATGACTTAGCAAAATCCTTTGCCACCGCAGGGCAATGTGAACGGATCACCACCGCATTGATTCAAATCTCTAATCACCTTGATAGCCAATTATGAGTCAAAATTAGCCACAATTTGTATGAGTCCACAATTTGTATGAGTCAGGAAACCTCTTACAGCAACTTGGGCATGCACCATCTTAACAAATCAAGGTCGAATACAAAGCAGATAAAACTGGAATTGTACACTTGCCTATTAACTTGAATACCTCCATCTTTGCATAAAGATCAACAACTACAAGCTCAGAATCCATTTGGTCACCTCTAAGTACCCTGATCATTCTTCTCATTTCTCATGAGAGTGTGTGATTCTTCCCTGTGCTTGAGCTTCTCTGCGCAGGTACTCCAGAAATTATTCTTCCCTGTGCTTGAGCTTCTCTGCGCAGGTACTCCAGAAATTATTCTTCCCTGTGCTTGAGCTTCTCTACGCAGGTACTCCAAAAATTATTCTTCCCTGTGCTTGAGCTTTTCTGCGCAGGTACTCCAGAAATTATTCTTCCCTGTGCTTGAGCTTCTCTACGTAGGTACTCCAGAAATTATTCTTCCCTGTGCTTGAGCTATTTCTGCGCAGGTACTCCTGAAATAATTCTTCCCTGTGCTTGAGTTCGATCTGCGCAGGTACTCCTGAATAATGGGCAGTAACCTTCTTGGATTTCAGATTATCAGATGGGATTCCAGGATAGCCTCGGTCTGGATCTTTGAATAACACCGGGTCTTGCCTTTCGGTGTGTGTCTAGGTAACTGGGTCTTGTTCTTCTTGGAAATCTAATACCCCATCTGTGCTTCGTGTAAAATCTTGAATGAGGTAAGATGTCGTTGAACAGAACAAACCACAAACAGAATAGCAAATGCAGAAATCATAAATCAATAACCGAAGACCCAGAACGAAGCAACGTGGCAAAAACGCCAACTCAGCGACAATCACCAGAATCGCGTGAAGATCTTGGCGGAAGCAGTAATCTTGAACGCTGCACACCCTACCTTCACTTCCTTCCGTCAATCAAGCTCCAATCGGACATTTGTAGGATTACAGTCTTCTAACTCAATCCTTCTTAAGCTCCTCATTCTGGATTTCTGAACTACTTGATGGTGCGAGACTATCGTTCTTGTTCTTGGTTATTGGCTCAAATCATAGGAGCCGGAAGTTAAGCCACAATCAGAAATCAGGTATGGCATCCGTCCGACGATTCACGGTGGATCTTGATAACCTTGGGCAGATCAGAAATCAGAAAATACAAAGGAGCACTGAAAATAAGCAAACCGAGAATGGATGAGAGAGATCGACGAGTGCCCTGATCGAGTGACTTCGCTGACGGTGGAAACAAGACTCCAATCGTGGATTCAAGAATCCAATCGAACCAGTGCCGGAATCCTGGACGGGAATGGCAACGACGGTGCCGGATCTCAGTGTGAGTTATGCCTCCAGATCGTGAATTTGAAAAAGAAGCGATTTTGATTCAAAATGGATGCTGCGTTTGAGTGTTGCCGTGCCTTTCACGTTGAATATTTGACTGTGATTGATTGGTTATGTACGGTAGTGAGCTGGCGTAGTGGGTCTTGGAAAACTGCTTCACATGTTATACATATTGAGAGACCTTTCTTGAATCAACGTGTGCTTGGGTGGCTCCGTTTAATGGACTGCAGCCTTGCTGAATCTGGATCTTGTTTTTTCTTCTTGGACTTCCGGCATGCATCTCCTTTGGGCCGCCGGTATGGAAGAAAAAAAATAACCTGATGTTATGATACCATGTTGACTATTATAATTAGGGAAGAAAAATAGGAATGGAAAAGAGGAATGAAGTATTATTCACAAATGAGAGCATAGAGCTCTTACATGGAATACATTGTGACTGTAATGTGAGGGAATGAACTCTTTATAGCCTCTAACTAACCCTCTAACTAATAGGCTAACTAATTGCTAACTAACCAACTAATAACCATATTATATTCTAACAAATGGAACCCTAACGGTCAAGAGCTGGTTATTCGACGAAGAGGTATGAGTTTTTGGAACAGTGGGATATTGAAAAATGTTAGTGATGACAAAGGTCGAATGACCTTCGAAAACTTAGAGGTGATGGAATTTACATCATGCAATTATACATTAGAGTACAAGTATTATAGGATGAGGTCTAACAAATCTTTAGATGAAGAGGTCTTTAGTTATTCGTTGAAATATGACCCTATGGATCCTTCCACTTATAAAAGCATAAAAATGAGGATAGATTACAGGGGTGGCTTTTCCTTTGATCAGAATGGGATTTTTATTTCATTAGAGGATATGTGTTATGGGTATAGTACAGAGAAGGGATGTGCAAAATGGAGCCAACCAGAATGTAGGAGTGACGAGGATACGAGGTTTGTATTGCGGTCGGGCAGCTTTGCAAATAGGCCCAACTCTGTTGGTGGTGGTGGCTATGATGATAAAGCAAACATTGGTCCAGCTGATTGTAGAGTTAGTTGTTGGAATGACTGTGATTGCCAGGCATATTTGAAAACTGATACTGTTGGTTGTTTTGCGATAAGCAAAGATAAAGAGTTCTTACCAGATCCATCCGGAGAGGCTATAAGATATTATGTTATCCAAAGGCCACAAAATGGTATGTTTGCTAATTGGAATGTATGTGTGTATCAAAAAATACTGAGTTAAGGTGTAGTTCTAACAATGAAGTTTTCGGTTATAAGCGTATGTCACAACAATTAAGTTCTGAAGTGTGCAAAAGTAAACAGAATATTTAAAACTGATACTATTTTAGCAATTCTCTTGAATTAACCAGACGTCTGTTACAAAGTTGCAAGGTATACAAGTGGGTTCCAAATAAAAAAAGAGCCGAACCTTTGGGCTAATTTAATATAATTGCTAAAGTTGCTTTGTTTTTAATTAAAAGATTGTGCCTACTTTTATACCCTTCAAAACTTAATTGTGTCTTACGCGGTAAAAAACTTCATTGTTAAAATTGCACTTTAAACCAAACATATTATATCATGAGGGGAAATAGTATAATTAATTTCATTTCTATGTAACTTCTGTTCTAAGTTTTTTGTAGTTTAATCTATAAACAAATGCAACTAAATTGAAGGTTTGAATATGATTGCAGAAAGGAACACCAAGAAATGGATTGCAATTTCAGTTTCAATCAGTGGTGTGTTGTTAGTTTCTGTCACTGTCATTATTTTCTATTGGAGATGGAGAAGAAAAGGTGATCGATTATAGTTTGCGAATTAAATCTATACCCCCACTATTTTCACACAGCCCTGTTGAGGTAAAATTTGAAATTGAATTGACACATAATTCTTCTTCATACATAACAAACAGTGAGAAAATAGAAGCGACAACTTCAACTGATCACAGCAACTGATACTATACACAACGCGAGTGAGCTTGAAAATGACAATGACTTTGCTCAAAATTTGAAAATCTTCAGCTTTGTGTCTATCCTTGAAGCTACAAATAACTTCTCTATGCAAAATAAGCTTGGACAAGGTGGTTTTGGTCCTGTATATAAGGTGCGATAACAAAACCTTCTCAGTTAATTATTATATATGCACTGTTTCTTCGAGTTATTAAATTAATGATGACAAATTGTATTAGGGAAAACTAGCAGGAGGAAAAGAAATTGCAGTGAAGAGGCTGTCAAGAAGTTCCGGACAAGGATTAGTGGAGTTTAAGAATGAGTTGATACTCATAGCAAAACTACAACACATGAATCTGGTTCGTTTGCTTGGATGTTGCGTACATAATGAAGAGAAGTTGTTAATTTATGAATACATGCCTAACAAAAGCTTGGACTCCTTTCTCTTCGGTAAGTAATTGATCATGCTTTTGGATCCACGAAATTTGGTAATGCATAGAAATTGTCTTAATGTTTTATTATAAGATCTAACTGACACATTGTTGAAATTTTTTTGGTGGTATTTTTGAAGATCCGTCCAAGAGAAGTATTTTAAATTGGAGAATGAGAGTGATGATTATTGAAGGGATTTCCCAAGCACTTCTTTATCTTCATCAGCATTCAAGATTAAGAATCATACATAGAGATCTAAAAGTTAGTAACATATTACTCGATGCAGACATGAATCCTAAAATTTCTGACTTTGGAATGGCGAGAATTTTCAAACGGAGTGAGCTCATTGCCAATACTAACAATCCTGTTGGGACATAGTAAGTTTAAGAAATTATTGTAAAACACATAATTGGCTTATGTTCTATGTAAAAATAGTTTGTTTCTATATATTTCTAACAAGATGGGTATTTATGATTTTCCTTTTTTTTTTTAATCAGTGGATATATGTCTCTTGAGTATGCAATGGATGGAATATTCTCGTTGAAATCGGACATTTTCAGTTTTGGTGTCATAATTCTTGAAATTTTAAGTGGCAGGAGGAATAACAGCTTTTATGATATCACAAAGCCTCTGAATCTAATTGGACATGTAAGTTCTTTCTTTAATTTACAAATTTCTTAAACATACTTCTAATTAAGAACTATATAATGTCTATGTGCCCCTCTTTTCCTAAGTTGAGGATTCAGATTTATTATTGCAGGCTTGGGATTTGTGGGAAAAAGGAGCTGGTTTAGAGTTAATGGATCCAACACTAAGTGATTCATGTTTCAACCAACAATTTCTTAGACTTGTTGAAATTGGTCTTTTATGTGTGGAAGAATCTCCAATGGACAGACCAACTATTTCAGAAGTCATTTCGATGATCTCAAATGAAAGTACCATTTTACCCATGGTGAAGAAACCTGCATTTACAAATTTAGACAGCAACATCGATGCAGATCATCAAAGAAATGACATGGAAAACAATTCCATAAACAAGGTTTCGTTATCTACTGTGAAGGGACGATAAAGGTATGAACTCTTAAATACTTAGAATATAAATCCAAAATACCAGTGTGATGTTGAAGATTTATTATGAATAAATTTGTTTTCATCTAACACACAGATATATCCTTCAAAATTGATTCAGATTTTATGTTTTCAGTGGCATTTTCCTCTGGTCTCCTGGCTATCTTTAAGAACATTTGTAATATTCCAACGTGGCTGACGGTCTGGCTCGTATTGACTTTGTAGTACATATATATGGCTTGTTTTCTTATGAAACCACGGAACAAATTGGATAAGCAAGTATTTGTAATAATCTTTTTCCCCCTCATTTCATTTATGTGGTCATTTTTTTGTCTTTATAAGGGAAAACTAATATTGTCATATTGATATATTCAGTGCATGCCCTGTTTGAAAATGGATGAACATGAATGTACGAATAATCTTTTAGAGTCTATATTGTATGATCAGCTTTTTGCTTTTAATCTCTAGTGTTTCTTTTAGTAGTACCTAATGTCCTTGACTCTTAATTAGTTGAAATAAAAAAAGGGAGAATCACTTTATAGATAGTAAAAAAAAAATCTCCAGGTCGATTAATTGAAAATTAAATTTTGTTGTTTTAATACTGAAATATTTTTCATTTATTTTAAAAAAATGCCCCTACCACCGCTGTCCCCGAAGCTCTAGTGCCAGTGGTTGGACCACTGTTGGTGTTTGTCGAATACTCGAATGTAAATTGAAATTCAAGGGTTATTAATATTCAAATTCAAGCCAACAAGCATTGGAAATCAATTAATCTTCAAACAATGTCTTTAAAATTAGGGAGAATCCTTGCCAAGGCCCAATTAAGGCCCCAAATTGCAAAAAGGGCCCCAACCACTTTCAGCTACCACAAAGGGCCCTAGGGCCCTGATGGGTATTTTGTCAGAAAACGAAATTACATTGGTGCCCTTAGTAAAAGTATTAATCTCTTCCTTCTCCTTCTCTTTCTGCTCTCCTCGTCTTCCTATAAGACTCTTCTTCTAGCTCTTACCGCCGCTCCTTCTTTCTCGCGACCAGGCTGCTTCTTCACTTCGCTCAGGTACCGTTCTTTCTTCCTGGTTTTATTTGTTTGTGTCTCTGGACTTATATAAGGATAAAGGAGTTTATTCCGTTCTGATTTGCCTCTTTATGCTGCCTCTGTCTCCATGTAATACTGACTTTCTTTGTTAGGTACAATTCTTATGAAATATTTGAAGAACTTTTAGTTCTACCAGTGGAGTGGAAATCTTAGCCTTGCTTTCGTTAATTTTTTCTTTTTCAAATATTGATTTTAGTTTTGTACTGTTCTCCCCACCCCTCCTCTCTCTAAGTTCTCAATAAATCAAGAAGCTTTGCTTTCTTTGAATGAGAAGAGGGCATAACTAGTAAAATCTACTAAATATATGCATTCCATCTAATTTTGGGGAACTCAGTTGAATTTTTGTGTGCCCTATGATAACCTTTGAGAAGCTCATAGAAGTTCTTAGTTCTTTTTCATCATCTTTTTCATTCGCTAAGTATAAATTGCAATTGGAAAACGGTGTTATTGAAGTATAGAAAACGTTAAGAATTTGATCATGAATAGAACCATTCATAGTACAGATATAATGCACATCTTTGCAAACAAAAAATATAAGCATTTTTTTATGAAGTGAATTAAGAAAATTGAGTGCCAGCTTAAGTCTTCACTTGACTCACGATAGTGCACTTTTATTGATGATCTGGTCTTCATGCTGCCCTATTATCATTGTTATTTGATGCTCTGCAACAGTGGTAAGCCATAATAGTGGCATTTCTGATGCGTTTCTGTTGGAACTATTGAATTCTTTTCACTTTCTAATAAGATAGGATAGTTTCGGATTTTTTTGGACATTTGACTTGTTTATTTCAGTCGTTGGATTTTCTTGGATATTTCACTTTCTATATTTTAATAATAATCTTAACACCACCCAATTAAATGAAAGATCCTTTCCATATAACCAAGTGGTTCAAAACCGTTTTTAGAGTAGTGCGGTGTTTGATTGTTGGCACTGCTTGTCCATTGTGTTCTCCTTATATGTTAATGAACTTATATTTGGCCATTCTTTGTGGTTTGGTGCAGGAACCTTTACTACCTATGAATAAGCTTAGGTAAGAAGTTGAGTTGGAGAAGAGCAGAGCAAAACATGATGACTCTGGTTGTGAGAAAGTGTTGTCGATGATCGAGGACTCTCACAAGCAAAAGATGAATCGTTAGGAAGCAATCCTTTTATGTACATAGGCTAACTTGTTTTTAAGTGTATCTAAATTTCAGTGATTGTATGACAGATTTTATTATAACAATTGTACAGAACACTTGAGTTCATATTTAGGACAAAGTTTTGTAAATTTTCTGATGTAAGTGACATGACATTTTAATATAAATGAGAACGACAATTATTTCCTGCATCTGTGGTCATTGTTAGTTGCGTGTGCATAAGCAGAAAAATGGGATATTCATGAGAATGACCTTCAACATTTGTATTTCTGTAAATTGTCTACTGATGCTAACTTGACCATTTGAATTCAATGACAAGAGGAAATTTTTCCTTCTTTTATGATATTTGTTCATGATATGAGAAAAAAGTGCAGCTGGAAACACCCCCTGATATTGTTGTAAATGATCCATGCTATTGTTGTAAATGACCCCTGATATTGTTGTAAATGACCCCTGATATTGTTGTAAATGACCCCTGATATTGTTGTAAATCAATAAGTGGAGTTTGCCTTTGTGTGACAAGCCTTATCCCACTAATTTATGACAAATTTGTATTCATGAGAATGACCTTCAACATATGTATTTCTATAAATGGTCTACTGATGCTAACTTGCTAATTTGATATTGTTGTTAAAGCCCCCTGTTATTGTTGTTATTGCCCCCTATTATTGTTGTTAACGCCCCCTGTTATTGTTGTAAATGACCCCTGATATTGTTGTAAACACCCCCTGTTATTGTTGTAAATGACCCCTGATATTGTTGTTAACACCCCCTGTTATTGTTGTAAACACCCCTGATATTGTTGTAAATGACTCCTGTTATTGTTGTTAACACTGTTATTGTTGTAAATGACCCCTGATATTGTTGTAAATGACTCCTGTTATTGTTGTAAATCAGGGGTCATTTACAACAATAACAGGGGTCATTTACAACAATATCAGGGGTCATTTACAACAATATCAAGGGTAACAATAACAGGGGTCATTTACAACAATAACATGGGTCATTTACAACAATATCAGGGGTCATTTACAACAATATCATGGGTCATTTACAACAATAACAGGGGATGTTAACAACAATAACATGGGGTATTAACAACAATAACATGGGTCATTTACAACAATATCAGGGGTCATTTACAACAATATCATGGGTCATTTACAACAATAACAGGGGGTGTTAACAACAATAACATGGGGTATTAACAACAATATCAGGGGTCATTTACAATAATAACAGGGGTCATTTATAACAATAACAGGGGTCATTTACAACAATATCAGGGGTCATTTACAACAATAACAGGGGGTGTTTACAACAATATCAGGGGTCATTTACAACAATATCATGGGTCATTTACAACAATAACAGGGGGTGTTAACAACAGGGGGTGTTAACAACAATAACATGGAGTATTAACAACAATATCAGGGGTCATTTACAACAATAACAGGGGTCATTTACAACAATAACAGGGGGTGTTTACAACAATAACAGGGGGTGTTAACAACAATATCAGGAAATTTCGCTGGTCTAGATTTCCAAAGAATGACGCTTCCATCTTTGGATGAACAACCACTAAGTACTTGCTCCGACAAAATTTACCAAAAATGGAATCTGGATTTTGCCCTAGCATATCCAAGGGCTCTGTCTCCCTTGAAGAAAGAAATTGATGGAAGAAGCTCTCCTTGCTGACAGTAAGATTGTTTGATTTGACACCAAAGCTTTCTTGCTCAAAGCCACTAAACATCCTTTGACATATGTAGGACTCAAATGCATATTTCTTGTGAGCTCTCTTTGTGTAAATGACGTTAGATTCAATTGAGTGGGCAGCAGCATCAAGGTCCCACCCAGCTGCCTTCATCATGTTGATCATCGGTTTAGAAGTGCTTGAGTTCTGACAGATTCTTCAACTCCGCAATAACAAGTTTATCCGCAGTTTGGATTTTATCAGGATCATAGGGAGTATGAGCAGACTGAAGCTGGATATAGGATGACTTTAGGGAAGATATATTTGTAAAGATTCTAGACATTAAAGTTTCCAAAGCTTCAGGATTCTGATTCATGGCCTATTCAACAGGTTGAGGGTGGACCTTCTGGCTATTGTTTTCACGTAATTGCATCTCTTTTGCTCCAGTGGGTAGCATAGCTAATGCCAATAAAGGATAGTTGAATAAGCTACCCTTCAGCAAAATCGAAACTCACACACAACCTGCAAGATTTTTTGGAAACTCAATCAAAGCATTCAATGCAAAAATTACATACCTTTCTTGAATACATGAGAATTAAATTCCTGTTTCAAACCCAAAGTACTACACATATAGTTGTTTTACATGGGTGTTCATGGATAGTTAGTAAATAGTAATTAGTCATCTGTTGGAACTTGCTAGTTTGTTAGCATCCTAGGAAAGTAATCCCTCCTACGTTTCTCTCCTCTCTTAATGTCACTCTAACACATGACATGTGGGAGGACTCTATTCCTCACAACCGACATGACACTCAAATATTGACTCCTCCTACATTTCTCTAATCATGCATTGGAGATTTATGTGATTGCTGTGAATATAATATACACTATGGAGGGTGTTTAGTTTTACAATGTACGAACCAGATTATTATCATGCTCGTAGGAATATTAGATAGTTTTTGTGGTTTGAGGATTGATGTTTTATGATTTGATTATATGTTTGAATAGTTCACTGTGTCAAACGTTACTCCAAATTTATATACATCCATCTCTGGTTTATAAAGCATATTTTTCATACTTTAATGCCTTCACACAAGAGGATTAGCAAACCTATATTACACTCTGGGGACAGATGCCACCACGGAAACCTGTGAAATATGAATAGTTGATATATTTTTCATTTAATTTTTATTTCAGATACCTTGACAAAGATGCCTTAGTAAGCCAATTGATTCGGGCAACTCCTCCAAGCTACTGAATGAACAAATCAATCTCACCGGATTTTGGGAGAAGACGAAGTCCTAGGGCTCGAATCTTCTTCAACACTTGCCGAGAACAACCACGCAGGGCTGCCAACGGCGGACGGCGTCCGATAGCGAGCTCGACCAAGTGTGGAGTGTTTGGGAGAGTGTGCTCAGTGCTTTTTTTTTTTTAAGAAGTCATTTGGGTGTTTTGGTCATTTTGCTTTGAAACTAAATGTCAGAAAGGGCCCTAGGGCCATTTGTGGTAGAGGAAAGTTGTTGGGGCCCTTTTTGCAATTTTGGGCCTTAATTGGGCCTTGGCAAGGATTCTCCCTTAAAATTATTGCATATAGAATCTTCAACTATTCCATTTTTATTAAAATTTTATAAATATAATATGATAATAGTGACATCGCTGCATGATTATTTCTTTAATAGAAGAAGTATTTATACATATTAAAAGTTGAACATGCTCGTTATTTGGCGTGACATTAGGAATAGTACGTTGGCAACAGATATAAGAAGTTGACTTGAGATTTGTTTAATGTGATGAAGATCAATTGTACAGATATAAAGAGATGAGAGCTGGCTATTAATTATTTTGGTCATCAAATAACTTATCTGTCCCTCACAATCACCCCCACATTTTTTTTTTGGGTACAGTAGGCAAGCCGGAGCTTGAAAATGAAAGAAAGAGACTAGGCTATGAAAGTCTCACTCTATAAAACAACAGGCTACTAAAGGACCTATTAGCAGCAAACCACTTGGTCCTTCAAGACCATGTCAAGGCATCCTCTTGGAATTGTTGGAGTTAGGACAACGTCCGCCTCAGCAGGAGCAGTATGACCTTCCTTGGACATATAGTCAGCACAAGAGATGTTGTCACGGGGGGTATAGTGAAGCTCGACCTCCCATTCTTGAAAGAGAAGGTCTCTGATCTCCCTGATGATGTCTCTTAACGGGTGATCTTCAAAACAGCAGTCTCTCATAAGAGTGTTGACAGCATCAAGGGAATCAGTATAGAGAAGAATTTTTTGTAAACCTATCTGTTGACCCACTCTTAATCCAAGCAAAATGCGTATAATTCAGCCTCAATAACGGAGCGTAGCCCGAGCGACTTGTAGAACCCCATTAGCCAGTGTCCTTGGGAATTTCTGATCACTCCTCCACAGGCTGCTTGAGATTGTTGGCGCACAGATCCGTCCACATCAATGCGGATCACATTATTAGGAGGAGGTGTCCAAGAGTTCTCCGTAGTCCTGCCAAGTTTAAAAATTTGATGAGATAAGTTATGATTTACAGTACTTTCCATAAGAAGATAATAACACATGTGGAGCATCTCCTTGGTATCTTTGCTTTCGCCTTGAAATAAGAATCTGCATCTGGTAGTCCAAAGGATCCAGCATCCCAAGCTAAAAACTCTTGGCCAGGAGAAAGTCTGAAATCGTCCTCTTCCAGGACTGTGATTGGTGTTCCAGTTGAGCCAAACCTGCAAATTTCCTGTAAAAAAAATGGGAGAAATAGTTAGGTTTTAAAATTTCTTTCCATAAATTTCTCGCTCTCTCGCAATCCCTAATTATATGGATCACACTCTCCTCATTATTACATTGGAAAGGACAAAGGCCCTCATTTGTGAGGCCTCTCCTAACTCTGAGGGAGTTAGTGGCGAGCCTCTCATGGCCAACCTGCCACATGAAATACTTTACTTTTTCAGGAAGCTGCCATTTCCACATCAAGGACCAAAAACCATTACTGTTAGCTTCTCTCCAGTTAGAGAGATAAAGATAAGCAGATTTAACAGAAAAGCATCCGTCTTTCGCAGCTCTCCAGGTAAAGCGATCAGGGGAGCTGTTACTAGGAGGGTGCATTCTTGAGATAATATTAATGACATGAAGGGGGAGGAGACCCTGCCACCTGTTAGTGTCCCAACCCCCACTTACTAAAAGATGGTTACGCACGGTTTCATCCTCGTTGATTAAGGAAGGATCGCGAGCAAAGGTTGCCAGGGGACGATCGAGAGGCAGCCACAGATCTGTCCAGAATTTGGTATCTGTAATACCCCGAAATTTGAATTAGGGAATTTAAGGGCCAAAGTGCCAAAATGACCAAAGTACCCCTGGGGGGAGTGAATAACTTAGGAAAATTATGAAAAATCCTAAAAGGCAGTAAAATGACCAAGTGAATTAGGAGAATATATTATCCCTAATTATGGTAATTTAATAAATTACGAACTTAGAGAAATTGTATAAGAATGTCCGAAAGGTAATAAAGACCAAAATACCCTTACAAATTATTGAAAATGTAAGAGGCATGGAAATACTAAGGTTAATGCAAGAGTATGAAGGTAATGAGGCATTGTAATTAAGAAAATTATCAACAAGTGATAATAAAATAATTAAGTAATATTGGGCTAATTACTTAAGTATAAGCAAAGGAAATTAAGAGATAATTGTGTAAAGCTCAAAATATAGTGGTAATTGGCTTAAAATTAGTAAAAGTATAATTACTAATTAATTGGAAATTTTTGAGAAAAATGGATGAGTTTAGGTATTTTTAAAGCCTAAATCAAAGTATTGACCAATAGGAAAATTTTGTAAAAAATAAAATAATTATTAAATAATTATTTTATATAATATTAATTAATTATTAATTAAAATAAAAACGAAAATATAAATTAAATAGGATCAGATTTTTGACCGAAAATTGCAAGAAGAATGAAGATAAGAGTGAAATCATAATATCATGATATTTGTTTACATTTAGCACATGTTTGAATATTTTAATATATAATTAAAGTTAGTGAATAGTAATCGATATTTAGGAAACGGATCCTATCTAGAGAACCAGGAATAGGAATTCCAAAGTCAAGGTAAAATAATGATCGGTGGAATTTTGTCTTCCGTTATACTCTTACTAAGTAAATTTAAGTCGTTTGTGCATTTCCTAATAAAACAAAATAGGGAAAATGCATATAGGTATATTTTGGATATAGAGAAAATAAATTCTAACTCAACATCTAGGCATGAGTTTGAATTTATTTTGACATATTTGGAATCAGTGAATTTTTTCAAGAAGTTGGTAATTTCAGAAATGCGTTCTGAAACCGGACGCGATCGGACACGTTTTTCGAGAAAACTTCAACTGGATAGTTGGAGCCCTATATGGGATCAAAATTTAGGTTAACTTGGACATTTCTAATGAGTGAGGAAATGGTTTCAAAGTTGTAATCCAGAAGTTCGAGATTTCTCCGAAATCACGCGAATCGGGCACCGACGGAAATACAAAATGGATCGCCATAAAGCATGGTGACTCACCATCTCTTGGCCAATCCTTGGCTGCCAAATAAGCCAAATATGTCGACCAAAGAGTGTGAAAAGTCAAGGAGTTTTTCTTGAAGAAGTTGGTTTAAATGGTTTTAAACAACTTTGAAATGCCAAACATGCCCTTAATTTTGTCTATAAATACCCATGCCATGATCTTCAAATTTCACACCATTCCCTTTCTTACTCTTGGCCGAAAAGCTAGAGAGAGAAAGAAGAGAGCAAATGCTGGAAATCTTGCAACAAGCCCGCATTGTCCTAAGTCTTCAACTGTAAGTCTTTCGGGCTTTAGTTTTTAGTTCGAAAGATAGTAGAATTGTTAGATAGTTTTAGGAAGTAGGGAATGAGATTCCTACTATTTTTTTTAGGCCTCATTGCATTGAAAATGCCCGACGAGGTAAAAACTTGGTAGGGATCGAGTACCGAAAAGTTGTAGTTTTTAGAGCTTTTTCAAAAGTAGGGTAGTAATGTTAATAGCCTTTAAATTTTCAAGTATGATTGGATATCATATGGGAGGGCTATTTTAGTCTTTATTTTCAAAATCATGATGGCGTCGAAGTTCGCGAAATTTCGGGAAGAAAATTTGTAAGAGTAACGAAGTGTCAAAATTCCGCCGATTGGGGTATAGGGCAAAATGGTAATTTTTACCTAAAATGCCAGTTGTAATGCCAAATCACTAATGAAAGTGATATTACTCCTATAGGACATCAGAAACTCTGATCTGCTGCCGATACGCTGTCCGACATGCCGCTGTTGGACATTTCGTTGCCAGAAACGTGCCGTTTCCGCCTTAATTGCCAACATTCGTCAACTGAGGTACGTCGCGCATCGTAACATTAACGCTGATGATTATTGAATGTATATATGTGTTGATATGTTGTGTAAATAGTTTGATGCCGAAGGCAAGGCTAGTCTATGTGGGTAAGCCAAATAGTCGCCGTAAAGTTTCCGGCGAGGCCCCCATGATAGACACTTACTCGGTCATGCTATTCGGCTGCTATATGAACCGTGTCTATGGAACCGTACTTAGATGCACCATGTATATGGAACCGAACTTAGATGCACCGTATCTATGGAACCGTACTTAGATGCACCATGTCTATGGAACCGAACTTAGACGCACCATGTCTATGGAACCGTACTTAGACACACTGTGATTAAGGTATCGTACTTAGATCACTATTACGCTTTTATGTTGTTATTTAATGATCATGTACCGCTTGATCAATGTTGTAAAATTTGCAATACTTGTTGGACATATACCGTTTATAAACATGAGGTTAACCGTTACCTGAGATCCAATGCGCTAAATTGGATCTCACTTATAGCTTCGTGGTCCGGAGGACCTGAGAGCCGAGAAGAGAAGCAAGGTGCCAACGAGAAGATTCAGTTGAAGATTTCTTTTCGTTGTATTATACCTTTGAACCACACGGTTTTTGTACCGTTGTATCCAAATGACTTACGGCATTTTATATGTACATATCAGTTACTCAATCGCTCCGATGCTCTACTCTGATCATTTTGAAAGGATGTTTTAAAAAAAAAAAATTATACTGCTTTTGGAAATTGGGTTGTTACATTTATGGTATCAGAGCTAGTATAAGCTGATGGCAAATTCGACTCATGATCGGGGGTTCTCACAGTGTGATCTGTGACGAAGTATTGGCTCTTACCCCGACATGGCTCTGCCGCTAGCCACCGGACAGGTTGCATCCGTCGCAGGCGTGCGTAAAACTAGCGGCCGAGGTATCTTATGTTGTCACTGCGATTGGCGCCACCGAGACATTTTATGGTATCGAGCGTAGTCCCGGCATGAACTTGACTATGTTACTACGACCGCTTGGTGCCGAAGGAAAGGCTAGTCTACGGGTATGCCATTGAGTCGCCGTATAAGCTCGGTGAGGGCCCCATGGTAGACACTTACCCGGCCATTCTGTCGGATAACGGAGTTATGTTCAAAAGCTTTTAAACTTTGAGCATGTTTTGAAAATGAGTACCGATATAGCCCCGAGTAAATGTACTACCCTATGTCTGTATACCGATTGAACCGGTGTACCATCCCGAATCGGTGTATCACTTTCGTGGGAGCACCACTCTAGACCGAGCTTAGAAGTGAAGCGGGTCACGTCGGATGAAACTCCGGGACCAATAAGGATAAGTACATGTAGTATTTGACTCATGTAGAGGAACTTCTGATACGAAATTCCATACCCATGTTTGGGTAGACCAAATCAACGGAACCCTGGACGAGGGAAATATTTCGGATGCCTGTTCGTAGTACGAATACTAATTATGATAAGTCTATATGCAAAGTAGATGTTAGCGCGATAAAATCCGTGATATACTAATTGAAGTTTTCTTTGTATATCGGACGTTTTCCCTAATGAAGGTGAAAAGAACCAGACATGGCGATCTTAAGAGGAGCTGGAGCTCCCAGAGGCCGAGGCCGAGGTAGAGGAAGAGGCAGACAGCCTCAAATGGACGCAATACCCGAACAAAATCTTATACCAAACCAATCTGAACAAAACGAGATTCAGGAGATGAGGAGAACTCTACAGAGCAGAGAGCTCTCATTAACGCACTCTTAGAGAGACAAAACCAACAAGATCAGGAGTCGAAAGGCAACTAGCGTAACGGAGGGCGGAGGAAGAAAGAAGAAATGTTAAGAAGAAAGACAAAATGCCGAGGACGAATTAAATGATGATGAGGACGAGGAAAACGCTGAAGAAGATGAGGAAAATAATGAGTCTGAGAGATCCCAATCACCTCCACGACACAGGAGAGGAGAGAAAAACACTCAATACTGGGTTAACCAGTTTTGCAAGCTGAAGCCACCAACTTTTCGAGGAAGACTAGACATAGCAGAGGATTGGCTGAAGAGATTGGAGAAAGTATTCAAGGTGATTGACTGCCCTGAAAATCGCAAAGCCCAACTAGCGATTTACCAGCCAAGGAGATGCAGACCTGGTGCCTTTCGACGATTACTACGCACGATTCACCAATTTATCTCGATACTCACCACACTTGCCGAAGGGCAACGACGAAAATAGTATGGTGAACATACCGGTTCACTGGACCGAAATATGAGATTGGTGAAAGACTCATGTCCCAACGATTCCTAGATTTGACAAGCGCGGTGGAAACTTGTCGGATGATCGAGCGTAATCAAAGGATTCCGTAGATCCGAAACTTCAACAACAACAACAAGAATGCAGGACGTGGTGGAATTAGTAGTGGAAATTCCTCACAAAAGAAGAGAGCACACCTGAACAACCCCCTGATGGGAACAAGAGACCATTTCAACCCGGCCAACCAAACTTTCCGAAGAGAGCTGCTGGATGAGGCCGCAAAACCCAGGCCGAGTTTTTGCTCTAACCTGTGAAGAGACCGGAGAACCATCAGGGGTGGTCCACGATACTAGAGCTCTGTAGAAAGCTATTGCCGTTATAGTCTGATCCGAGTGTTAAACAAATCAACTACTTTTGATACGGATCCTTTTGGGATGCATACATATGTATTTCCTTACGATGTAATAGTAGCTGCACCATTAGGTGTGAGCTTTTAGTTTGTAAAGCGAGTTTTGAACCAAGTTGCAAGTATAATATAAATCTTGTTACTACTTCATAATGTCAACGACATTCTCGATGGTGTTAAACTAGAGCCATATCAAACAACGTCAAACGGAATTAAAGTGATGAGAAGGCAACTTGAAGAAATAGCCAGAAATGGTAATATGGAGGCGTAGTTTTTGGATCTAGCGGGATAGTACCGCAGATTCATGAGGAATTTTTCACAACTTAAACGAAGTTCACAAGTAGGAGACCAAATCATTAATGTTGAACAAAGACTGTGAGACAAGAATTCATAAATTGAAAGAGGAGTTGGTCACAACACCAAGAAATTGGTTATCCCAAATCCAAGTAGATTGTAATATGATATCAATAGGAATGGATCGGATATGTCTAGTCAGCAAAGATGACAATGTGATGACTTACCACTCTCAAGTTTCTCAAGTCAGAACCAAACTACACATGACCTAGAGATAGTAATTGTCATGATTATAACACAAACCACGATTTTATTATTAAGTATTAGGTATCTTATGTTGCCACGGTGTATGGGAACCATGGGAACATAATATATCGAAGTACGACGTGATATCCATGAGTACGAGATATATGGTATTGCCGCGGTGTATGGGAACCACAGGGATACACGAAAAACGACATGATGAATGTGTAGTACGCGGTATTATGGGTGCCACGGAAACACTTATGTACGCGGTGTTATGGGCGCCACTAAACGCTAAAACACTAAAGTACGCGGTGTTATGGCGCCACTAAGCAATATATATATATAAAGTACGCGGTGTTTTGATGCCACGGAAAAACTATATATCAACTTAAAACATGATAAAAACTTTATAATCAAGCTATAACGAGTTCTAAATCACCAGGAGGAGCAGATAGTGGGTTGGGTACAAATTTCGAGGGCGAAATTTTGTTTAACGGGGAGAAATGTAATACCCCGAAATTTGAATTAGGGAATTTAAGGGCCAAAGTGCCAAATGACCAAAGTACCCCTGGGAGTGAATAACTTAGGAAAATTATGAAAAATCCTAAAAGGCAAGAAATGACCAAGTGAATTAGGAGAATATATTATCCCTAATTATGGTAATTTAATAAATTACGAACTTAGAGAAATTGTATAAGAATGTCCAAAAGGTAATAAAAGACCAAAATACCCTTACAAATTATTGAAAAATGTAAGAGGCATGGAAATACTAAGGTTAATGCAAGAGTATGAAGGTAATGAGGCATTGTAATTAAGAAAATTATCAACAAGTGATAATAAAATAATTAAGTAATATTGGGCTAATTACTTAAGTATAAGCAAAGGAAATTAAGAGATAATTGTGTAAAGCTCAAAATATAGTGGTAATTGGCTTAAAATTAGTAAAAGTATAATTACTAATTAATTGGAAATTTTGAGAAAAATGGATGAGTTTAGGTATTTTTAAAGCCTAAATCAAAGTATTGACCAATAGGAAAATTTTGTAAAAATTATATAAAATAATTATTAAATAATTATTTTATATAATATTAATTAATTATTAATTAAAATAAAAACGAAAATATAAATTAAATAGGATCAGATTTTTGACCGAAAATTGCAAGAAGAATGAAGATAAGAGTGAAATCATAATATCATGATATTTGTTTACATTTAGCACATGTTTGAATATTTTAATATATAATTAAAGTTAGTGAATAGTAATCGATATTTAGGAAACGGATCCTATCTAGAGAACCAGGAATAGGAATTCCAAAGTCAAGGTAAAATAATGATCGGTGGAATTTTGTCTTCCGTTATACTCTTACTAAGTAAATTCAAGTCGTTGGTGCATTTCCTAATAAAACAAAATAGGGAAAAATGCATATAGGTATATTTTTGGATATAGAGAAAATAAATTCTAACTCAACATCTAGGCATGAGTTTGAATTTATTTTGACATATTTGGAATCGTGAATTTTTCAAGAAGTTGGTAATTTAAATGCGTTCAAACCGGGACGCGATCGGACACGTTTTTCGAGAAAACTTCAACTGGATAGTTGGAGCCCTATATGGGATCAAAATTTAGGTTAACTTGGACATTTCTAATGAGTGAGGAAATGGTTTCAAAGTTGTAAATCCAGAAGTTCGAGATTTCTCCGAAATCACGCGAATCGGGTACCGATCGGGAAATACAGCTGGACTGGCCATAAAGCATGGTGACTCACCATCTCTTGGCCAATCCTTGGCTGCCAAATAAGCCAAATATGTCGACCAAAGAGTGTGAAAAGTCAAGGAGTTTCCTTCTTGAAGAAGTTGGTTTAAATGGTTTTAAACAACTTTGAAATGCCAAACATGCCCTTAATTTTGTCTATAAATACCCATGCCATGATCTTCAAATTTCACACCATTCCCTTTCTTACTCTTGGCCGAAAAGCTAGAGAGAGAAAGAAGAGAGCAGGTGCCTGGAAATCTTGCAATAAGCCTTCGTGAATTGTCCTAAGTCTTCAACTGTAAGTCTTTCGGGCTTTAGTTTTTAGTTCGAAAGATAGTAGAATTGTTAGATAGTTTTAGGAAGTAGGAATGAGATTCCTACTATTTTTTTAGGCCTCATTGCATTGAAAATGCCTGACGAGGTAAAAACTTGGTAGGGATCGAGTACCTGAAAAGTTGTAGTTTTTAGAGCTTTTTCAAAAGTAGGGGTAGTAATGTTAGAATAGCCTTTAAATTTTCAAGTATGATTGGATATCATATGGGAGGGCTATTTTAGTCTTTATTTTCGAAAATCATGATGGCGTCGAAGTTCTGGCGAAATTTCGGGAAGAAAATTTGTAAGAGTAACGAAGTGCTGGCGAAATTCCGCCGATTAGGGGTATAGGGGCAAAATGGTAATTTTTACCTAAAATGCCAGTTGTAATGCCAAATCACTAATGAAAGTGATATTACTCCTATAGGACATCGAAACTCGATTCGCTGCCGATACGCTGTCCGACGTGCCGCTGTTGGACATTTCGCTGTTTTTCGTAAAACGTGCCGTTTCCGCCAGAATTGCCAACATTCGTCAACGGAGGTACGTTCGCGTACTGTAACATTAACGCTGATGATTATTGAATGTATATATGTGTTGATTTGTTGTGTAAATAGTTTGATGCCGAAGGCAAGGCTAGTCTATGTGGGTAAGCCAAATAGTCGCCGTAAAGTCGGTGAGGCCCCCATGATAGACACTTACCTGGTCATGCTATTCAGTGCTATATGAACCGTGTCTATGGAACCGTACTTAGATGCACCATGTCTATGGAACCGAACTTAGATGCACCGTATCTATGGAACCGTACTTAGATGCACCATGTCTATGGAACCGAACTTAGACGCACCATGTCTATGGAACCGTACTTAGACACACTGTGATTAAGGTATCGTACTTAGATCACTATTACGCTTTTATGTTGTTATTTAATGATCATGTACCGGCTTGATCAATGTTGTAAAATTTGCAATACTTGTTGGACATATACCGTTTATAAACATGAGGTTAACTGCTACCCGAGATCCAATGCGCTAAATTGGATCTCGCCTATAGCTCAGTGGTCCGGAGGACCTGAGAGCCGAGAAGAGAAGCAAGGTGCCACGTAGAAGATTCAGTTGAAGATTTCTTTCGTTGTATTATACCTTTGAACCACACGGTTTTTGTACTGTTGTATCTAGCCAGACTTACGGCATTTTATATGTACATATCAGTTACTCAATCGCTCCGATGCTCTACTCTGATCATTTTGAAAGGATGTTTTAAAAAAAAAAATTATACTGCTTTTGGAAATTGGGTTGTTACAGTATCAGCCCCGTTGTTGACTTTTTTCCCAACCCCACCAAGGAATTTATCCCAGACTTGAACAATCGCTTTCCATGCAGAGGATGAGTTGCTCTTCTTGGAGACGTTAGGCATAGATAAGTCACCACAATTATACTTGGACCAAAGACATTGGACCCATAAAGCCTGCCTCTTCGTCAAAAGACTCCAACAGAGTTTCATAATAAAGGCTTTGTTTTGGCGCCGGAGATTCTTGAAACCAAGCCCCCCTTGCTTCTTTGCTTGGGTGATCTTATCCCAAGCAATGAGGTGCATTTTCCTAACATCCTCCTCTTGAGACCACAAGAACTTCCTGGAGATCTTATCAATTTCATTAATAGTACAAATAGGAAGAAGAGTGGATTGCATATAGTAGCTAGGAAGAGAGGATAGCACAGATTTGATCAAAACAGAGCGACCAGCAGTAGTTAAGAACCTGCTCTTCCACATGGCCAATTTTTTCTGGGCTTTTTGCACAATGGGATGGTATGTGGCTTTTGTAACTCTCTTATGAATAATTGGCACGCCCAAGTATTTCCCCAGATCAGGAGTAATTCCAATTCCAAGCAGGTGACTTAGCTCAAGGGCTCTATTAAAGTTAACATTGGCGGAGCAAAACATTCTTGATTTTTCCAAGCTAATCCTATGGCCAGAAACTTCACAGAAGAGTTGCATCACCTTACGAACTTCAACCATTTGAGCAGAAGAAGCTTCAGTAAAAAGAATGAGGTCATCAGCAAAGAAAAGATGAGAGATCTGAGGACTTCCTCTTTTGAAAGTAAAAGGCTTCCATCGCCGGGCTCTACACTCAGCTTTAATGAAATGACCAAGATGTTCCATACAAAGGACAAAGATATATGGGCTCAAAGGATCTCCTTGCCTAACACCTCTAGAGGGAGTAAAACTCTGGCTTTCATCTCCATTCCAGAGGATGGACATAGAGTTAGTAGAAATACAAGCCATAATAAGATCAACAATATTGCTATCCAACTTTAAGCAAATAAGGGTGTTTTTGATAAATCCCCAGTCCAATCTGTCAAAAGCTTTCTCCATATCGATCTTGATTGCAACAAATCCTTTTTTCCGACCCTTCATCCTCATAGAATGAATGACTTCTTGGGTAATAAGGATATTGTCACAACTGGATCTGTTAGCAATAAAGCTACATTGCTCATGACTTATAATGTTGGTCATTACGCCTCTGAACCTGTTCGCCAAAACCTTAGTAATGATTTTAAAACTTACATTGCACAAGATATGGGGCGGAAGTCGCGCAAAGATGAAGGATTATCGACCTTGGGTATGAGAACAATCTTGGATTTATTGATGATAGACATATTGGAGGGATTATTGAAGCATTCTTCAATGAAATGACAGATTTTATCCCCCACAACACTCCACTGAGTCTGAAAAAAGTGAGCATTAAGGCCATCGGGCCCCGGGGCTTTAAAAGCTCCCATAGCAAAAGTCGCATTCTTAATTTCCACCTTAGTAACTTTCCCTGACAGCATGCGCAAATCATTAGGATCAATAGCAGGGAAATCAGAGCACAGCTCACCGGGATCTCTTATAGAATTATCACGATTATAAAGATTAAGAAAATAGTCATGAGCCATCATTTTTGCAGTGTTATGATCATCAACCCAGTCCCCCATGTCGTTCTTAATGGCTCCAATTCGCTGCTTCCTCCTTTTAATCATGGTAGATGCATGAAAAAATCTGGTATTTCTATCGCCCCCTTGCAACCACTTACTTCTAGATTTCTGGAACCAGGTGATTTCTTCTTGGGTAGCAACACGATTGTACTCCTCCCATAATTTTTTCTCTAACTTGAAAAGCCCAGTTTGCAAATTCATATTCCTGATTCTATCAATTCCCTCCAGACGACGCAACAACTCTTTTTTCTTTTGGGTGAAGTTACCAACCCTATTGTTGTTCCATTCAGTAGCAAATAATTGAAAGCTTTGCAGACCTTGAACCCAATTTTTGTCACGCCAAGCTTCCTTGGTGAGGTCTCTAAAATCTTTTTCAAGAGTCCACACCACTTGGTAGGAAAAGGATTTCTGGGTATTTTTTCGTTGGGACGTATGAGTCGCATCCACCACCACAATTCTATGATCAGATTTAAATTTAAGCTCATGGCGAACGGTGGAGTTGGGGAAGCAATTAATCCAATGAAAGTTAGTAAAGACCCAATCCAGCCTCTCTTTCAGACCCTGTCTTTCCCATGTGAATTTGTCTCCCTGAATCTTGGCTTCGATGAGCTCAATGTCATCAATGCATTCTTTGAATTGTTGCATTGAGACCCAAGGGGGCTCCGCTCCGCCAAGCTTGTCATTTGGGGACAAATAGGCATTAAAGTCACCCAAAACAATCCAGGGAAGGTTGGAATTCGCAAGTGAACGAAGAGAATTCCATAAAATCGTTCTTCCAGCAATAGTAGTTTCACCATAAACAATAGATACAAGGCTCAAGTTATTGTTATCATGGTTTTTGATTTGACAATGAAGCAATTGAGTAGTGGAGGTAAGGTAGGTAATATCATAAGCGCTGTTATCCCATAAAAGCCATATGCCTCCAGAAAATCCGGTAGATTCCACCCGAATCCAATGGCTAAAGCCAAGCTTACGACAAACTTTATCGGCTCTATCACCGCTAATACGAGTCTCCATAAGGCAAAGAATATTAATGCAGTATTTATTGACAATATATTTTATAATTAAAGGGAAGGTCCGGCTACCGGCCCCCCTGCAATTCCAAGAGGCAATAATCATAAATAATAAATCTAGACAAGGAAAAGGAATACTTACCTGTGCTAATCGACTTCCCCACCTCGCTGCTGTTGAAGCTGGGTTTCGGGCACATAGGTTCCGTTGCCTTCCAGAAAATCGGGTGAAATATCTTCATTAGGATCCCATTGCTCGGCTGGATTATGCTGAAGGTCCATGGGGGAGGCGTCTTGGCTTTGCTCCCTTGTAGGAATAGTATTGGATCTTGCAGGGAGAGGATCCTAATGCGCCATAGCATTAATATTCCCTTGGACGATAATATGAGTGCGTTGGCTTTTACTTTTGCTCTTCCTCTCACTTGATTTTTTTTGACCCAAATGCAAAACCATCCCATTATTAGAGCTGGGGACTCCATCAGGCACCTGAATGATCTGGTTACTATGCTCCACATGCGTTGAAGCGTCCTGCAAGAGAAGAGGTCCAACAGCATCTTCAATTATAGGCCCAGCAGCACCTTCATTTTTATTGAGCCCACTAGTCATGTCTTTGATTAAGCTAGCTTCCCCTTTAGACATGATTTGCATTTCTTTGTTATATCCATCATGGCCCATTGATTCTTTTATTTTTCCAGGTCCATCCCCTTGCGATTTGACCGGCCCATTTGTGGGCTTGGTTTGCTTTATCCTATATTGCACTTTGGCCTTATTCCCAAGATCCACCTTTTGACTTTGTGACTTGCCACCTAGGCTCTTCTTATTGACATGTGCATCGTGATTCACCAAGACAGCAGATCCAGACTCAGCTAGTCTAGAGGGAGCCTTCACATCCATTTGTACCCGAGCCTCACCCGAAATCAGAACGGGTTCCTCTTCAAGATCTTCGATCGGCGCGAATCTGGAGATTTGCCTGACACCCGACGATTTCGCCGTCCGCCCCGAGGAGTTCCGTTGAGCAACTCTGGAATCAGTCCCTTGCAACGGTCGATTACGATTGGCACGCTGGTTTACCAACATCCATGGCCCAAAGGGCTCTTCCGTGGTTGCCGCCGGCGAGAGCATTAACTGCTGATTACCGGTCTGATTTAGAGGTCGCTGACGCGAAGGAGTCTGCTGTTGAGGACTCTGTTGCGGATCTGATTCTCCATGGGAGGTTGAAGCAGAACACTTGAATGAGCATTCTTCCCGTCGATGACCAAATCGTCCGCAAGAGAAGCAAATGAGAGTAAGGCCTTCATATTCAACATTAAATATAGATCCAGCTGCGATAACCTTTGGAACGAGCTTCTTCTGTAAATTTAATTCTACACAGATCCTTACAAATTTCCCTCTCTGAATTTTTGGAGATGTAGCCTGACAATCATGTAAGGTATTCATGTCTACCTTTAAGGTGCGCCCAATTCGGTCTCCCACATTTTATATATATTCAACAATTACAGACCTATGCTGTTATTTTATTTATAAACCACTTCCAACATATTTGTTAGAATATAAAAAAAAAAACTTCAAATCTCATTAACTTCATCTTAAAATCACTACTACAAAAATTGGATTTTACTACCCTAAAAAACGTCCTTATTTAGAAACAAGACGTCCAAAATGAAGGCGGTGGCATTCTTGTAATTATCTTCAGGGAAGTTTAGCCTTCAACGTCCTAAATAAAAAAATCAGGACTCCATAAATTTATTTTTGGTGTCCTAAATTTGTTTCAGGACGTCTAACATTATCTCGCGCCATAAAATATGATAATTTTTTCTTTGGCGCCATGCGGGATTCCCTTTTTTGCAATAATATTAATTTATGTCGACCTGAATAATATTAAGGACGCTTTTAATGTGGCAATACATATTAATTACTTCGCGCTATGGATTTTTTGTTTGGCGCCGATGATGTTTTTTAAAAAATTTAATAATATTAGCGACCTGATTGATATTCAGGTCGCCAATATTAATATATTGGCGACCTGATTAAATTTCAGGTCGCCAATATTAAGAAAATGGCGACCTGAATCATAATCGAACGTTAAAATAAGAATATAGGCGTCCGAAATCAGATTCAGGTCGCCTATATTCAATTTTTTTAGGTTAATATACACGCGCGCCTCTTCATTTTCTCTCACACTCACATGATTCTCTGATCTCCGACGACAGCGCGGGCGAAATCCTCTCGTCCTCACTCACACTCTCGTGTCGTTCCTTCTCCAAGCCTGGTGCTCTCGTTTCCATCTCCGCCGTCGTCTCCTCCGTCTCCATCGCCGTCGTCACTGATCACACTCGTGGTTCTATCTCTCGCTCACTCCGCCTCTTTCCCGATCGAAGAAACCCACCAAACCCAGCAAGTAAGCTTCTTGTTCGTTTCTTAAGTTCTTTGATTCCTAATAACCCGTGTATGAATGTGTTTTTGCTTAAGTTAGCTAGGATTCTTAAGTTAATGCTTCTTGTTGGGCTGGATTTTTTGCTTCTGTATGTTTAGGATTCCTGCCTCTTTCTCTCTCACTCGCATTTTGGATTGTGCACTATATATGGATGGTAATGTGGATTGCCATGTTTCTTATACTCGTTCGATAATGACATAGGGTTTAGCTTCTTGTTCGTTTCTTAAGTTCTTTGATTCCTAATAACCCATGTATGAATGGATTTTTGCTTAAGTTAGCTAGGATTCTTAAGTTAATGCTTCTTGTTGGGCTGGATTTTTTGCTTCTGTATGTTTAGGATTCCTGCCTCTTTCTCTCTCACTCGCATTTTGGATTGTGCACTATATATGGATGGTAATGTGGATATATTTCCATGTTTCTTATACTCATTCGATAATGACATAGGGTTTAGCTTTAGCTGTTGTAAAAAGCACGTTTACTTTAAGTAAACATTGACTCTATGGCTCTATGCTTTCTTTATCTTACATAAATATTGGTGATGATGATTTTAAGTCAGTTCCTCTAAATTGCATCAAATTTAAAACGTTGATATTAAATTTGAGTGTCCATTATTGATCTGAAGGGAATAAATAACATCTCTGATTAATATACCAATATGTGAGGGGAGGGTGGGAAGCTTAGGCGAAATTGCATCTCTCTTATAAATAAGAACATTATATAGCCCACCAAATTACCTATGATGATTTCCACCAAATTAAGTTAATGCTTCTTGTTTATGGACTGGATTTTTTTGCTTCTGTTTAGGATTCCTGCCTCTTTCATCTCCAAAGAGCTATGAATTCGGCCGGCCTATCTAACATTGATTTGTTCTTCATGAACAGGAATATGTCGAGCTCATCAGAGGAGTCATCGGGTGATAGGGTTTATCAACCCGTTAAAAGAAAGGGTAGAGGTAGCACTCATATGGGTTCGCTAATTGCACGCCGTGAAAACCAAAAGAAGCGGCTGCATGTGGAGTTTGATTCCAATATGAATCCAATTGGTCAAGAGGAGGACAATTTCATTAGCTATTTAGGCTATCTGGCTCGAAGCAAAGTTCGCATTGTCTACCCTCATTGGAGATTGGTTCCTCAAAAAGCGAAGGACTTGATCTAGGCACAAATATTGGTATATCACTTTCCACATAATGCATTTGTTGATTTAGTCTTATTACTTTATATGTTATTTATTGATCTTCTCTTTTAATTACCTTGCAGCAAACGTTCGATGTCCCCAACAATAAAGTGATGAACAAGCATTGGATGGGCGAAGTTCGTCTACGATGGAAGGACTTTAAGAACAAGCTGACAAGAAAGTACATTCGAGGGCCAAAGAGGAATGAGGATCCCTCAAAGATCTACGATTTCATTTCTCCAGAGGACTGGCAGGAGTTTGTGGTGTCTCGGCAAAATCCTGAATTTCTTGTAATATTTCTTTCGTATCTTATCTTTTAGTTGGATGTACTTGACATCGTTTGCTAATTTTTATTTGTTTTCGTGTCACAGAAAAAGCTCAAGCCAATAGAGAGAGGCAGGCAAGAAATAAGTATCCACATTGCATGTCCAGAGGTGGATATAAAAAGCTGGAACGGAAGATGATGGAAGCAGAGTTGGCGCGAACGAAGGAAGCTTCCCAGGCCGATCCGTCCATTGTTGTCTAACCCCCTGCCCGTCCTCCTCGTCACCAAAAATGGAAAGCTACCAGGATGAAGGGTGACAAATACATCAATGCAGATGTAACTGAGGTCGCCTCAAAGATTGTAAGTTGTTCAATTAGGCGTGTTTACTAGCCTTAGTTGTTTCACATTACGCAAGTTTAGACATTGTTTCTGAATAATCTTTTGATGCAGGATTCACTTGAGCAGCAGAGCTCCCAGGGTTCATTCACGCCAGCTACACGGATGGACATTTTGTCCACGGCGATTGGGAAGGCAGATTATCTTGATGCCTGTCGAGGGGAGCCACGGGGAGTTAGTGTAGCAAAATTTTTTGGCCGGCGTTCACGTTCATATGACGAAGAGAACCCTAGTCCCCTGCTCGTAGCAAAAATTCGGGCGAACCTCGTAGATGAGAATTTGGCGCAAGTACGGGGTGAGATGAGGTCCATGATACATGAGAAGGAAAGAACGGGACAGCCAACCCAACAAGTGCCAGTCTTCCCCAGCAGCCATGATAGTTCTCGGCCTCCAGAAGTCCAAATCGGTGGTCACCCTCCTCCAGAAGTCCAAATCGGTGGTCACCCTCCTCCAGAAGTCCAAATCGGAGGTCACCCTCCTCCAGAAGTTGATATCGGTGGCGAGCGTCCACAAGTTGATATTGGCGAGCCTTCTCACACTCCACAGGGAGGACGTCCGTGCAAACTACATTTGGATGTCCCACACCGGCATATGGTTGCCGATGGTCTTGTTTACTTAGAGCAGACCATCCACCATAACAACCCAATTCCACAAGACCAACGTCGGGTGACTGTGACAAGTGTGCGAGAGGGGGAAGAAAGGACAGCCATACCGATCGATGATGAGGAGGTTCCTGATTTAGAGGTCGCCATAGGATCGTTCATCCTCTGGCCGTCTCATCTTGTTGAGATGGTGATGACACCTCCAATGGTAGGACACACATTACTGAGTGATGACTTCCGATTGATCGATTTTCATTGCTAACGCACTCACATGTAAAATGTTTTGTATGTTTTCATAGGATGAAGAAGCTGCCCCCAGATTTCCGTACTTAGCACAGCTGCGACAGCTGTACAGGGACCTCAGGACGATATCCTTGCAGATGCCTGTGGGCATTGTCGGTGTAGAGAAGACATATCCCATTGTCATTGACAATAAAGATTTGAGGGAGTTTATGCATCTGGAGTGTCTGGATATAGAGTTACTTCAAGTTGCAATCCTGTAAGTTTTTGTCCGCTTATTAATTATTGCAATGTTTTTTTTTTCGTTTTATATATTTAACAATAGTTATCTTTTTTATTTTGATCATAGCGTCTGCCACGACATATGCATCCAGAATAATCGAACGGATTCTTATGGCTTCTTATGTCCTGCCAACACCACGAGTGAGAGGAATAAGTTAATCAGAAGGTCGCTTTATGTCGGAATAACAATGGGCGACAGAGAATTGCCTTGTTATCTAGCTCTAATAATTGAAGGGTATGTATTTTAGTTTTGTCTATATTTATTACATTTTTTAGAATAAATTGCTTTCTTGTCTTAATTTAATATTAATATGTATATTTTGTAGTGGTCATTGGACCTTAGTTGTTGCCTGTCCCGCCAAGAACGCATTTTATTGGTTGGATTCCTTAGGTGGCAAGCCAGACGAAGACATCAAAACTATGTTTGCCGAGTAAGTAAATTTTCGTCTAAATCATTTATTCTTCTTTTAAATGAATTGTTTTCATCATGTTTGTTAATTTCCATTTTAATGATAGTGGTCTGAAGACGTATAAAGAGCTTACTTGGATCAAAAGACCGGGGTGGACCGAAGTGGTATTATCCGAAGGTAAGTAGTTTCAATTCAAGTTCTTTCATTGACACAGTAACTTTCGATATGCCTTTATTTGTTTTAACAAGTTGCTTTTGATTTATAGTGCCCTCGACAACCGGGGAAGACCGAGTGCGGATACTACATTATCCACCACATGCATGCCACCGTTTCCACCGGACGTCTTACAGGTTTTCAAAATGTACATGAATTTCAATGTGATTGCACACTTGATGAGTTTTTAATTATATCATTCACTAGTGAAGTACTTCATTGGTTGATAACAAGTTTGTTTTCCAATTTACAGTTTTTTGGTGGTAATGTTGCTCCGTTCTCGGATGAAGAAATCGATACGATTCGAGACGTTATGGCTAGTCATCTTCTGCAATACATATAGGTATATATGTGTGTGTGTGTGTGTGTGTGTGTGTGTGTGAATTTGACTTTGTTGTTGGTAGTGCACTAGTTCAAATGTATGTGAATTTGACAATATTCTTGTTGGTAGTGCACTAGTTCAAATGTATGTGAATTTCAAAATGTTGTTGTTAGTAGTGCACTTGCTAGTTAGTTCAATTATTGAATTTTAGTTTTCAATGCTCATGTATAAATTTCAAAAATGTTCAAAATGTTGTTGTTGGTTAGTGCACTTGCTAACTATATATAGTTGCTGATTTGTTGAGAATTATTTGAGCACTACTGTATCTCTTGGGTTGTAAATATTGTTTTCCTGTTTGCAGGCAATTTTGGAATAGTGTTCAAATTGATGTCATTTAAAAAAAAATCAAAATAAGGCGTCCTGAAATTTAATTCAGGACGCCAAATATAGTTTTAATACCTCATATGAGGCGTCCTGAATTAACTTCAGGACGCCAAACCATAGAAAAAACAACTTCCCTGCCCGAGACGTCCCTCTAAATAAGGACGTTAATTGGGTCTTATTTAGGTCGTTTTTTAGTGTTTTTGTAGTAATGAATTTAATAATTATTTTTATTTTACCCTTATTTAATAGACACTATCTAATCCAAAAGTACAAAATCGGGTAAAATCGTACATTCATAATGTTTTTTTTTTTTTTTTGATAATGTGATTTATAAATAGGTCAAAAAAAAGCTTCTCACTATTTTATGAATAGGATTAGAGAAGAATATTTAAAGATGACATTTTCACTAATATCATATGTGGAGGGATTTTGCGATAAGCTTTTGACACATTCACCGGTGGAAGGATTAGATTAAATATTAAGAAAAGTAAATTACACGTGCATGCAGCTCTTGTAGTGAGCACAAGTTCTTAGAAAAACCGCATCTCAAAATTTCTTAGAAAAATCACAACTCAAAAGCTATTCGTTAGAATTTGAGAGCCAAATGTTTTATGATTGAAATCAAGATCAAGGGGTAACCTTCCCCCACTAGCTAGCCATTTTTGGTTGGCCGGCTCTCTCGTTGTGACAAATAGAAGTCCTTAAGAGAAACACAACTCAAAAACTAGTTGTTGGAGTTAGATGACACAAGCCTTTTAATGAAAGTTAATAATTTTATGTCAGCTAATTAACTAAGAGCGCATTTCTGTCTGTTTATATTCATCATGATTGGTAGAATCCTCTCTTATATATCCCTCTTGAATCACTCAGACACACTCAGCTTCACCCAACAATGGGTTTCCCACAACAAGAACTTCACACTCTCTTTTCTTAAATATAAAATTATCATTGCATGCCTGGAATTTGTGGGAAAAAGGAGTTGGTTTAGAGCTAACGGATCCAATACTTAGTGATTCATATTCTAATCAACAATTTCATAGATTTGCTCAAATATGTCTCTTGTGCATTGAAGAATCTCCAATAGATAGACCAACTATTTCAGAAGTCATTATTATGATCACAAATAAAATAACCATTTTATTGGTTGTGAAGAAACCTGCATTTACAAATTTGAAGAGGGACCTCGATGCAAATCCTCAAAGAAATGACTTGGAAAACAATTTCATCAACAATATGTCTATATCTACTATGAATAATGGAAGATAAAGAGGTATGTGCTCTTAAATAGCTACATATAATAGGATTGTATGTTATACTATCTACGGTTTTAAATATAAGACCTAGTTGACTTTTTTAGAGAAAATAAGAAAAAGAAATAAATTACTTCATCATTTTATTATTTATCATTTTTTCTTCAAAATACTTTGTGTGACTTATAAACTAATATATAATCCAATCACACACAACATATACTATGATTAAGTGATTTATTTAGTTACCTTAATCTCTAAAAAAAAGTCAGAAAAAAACTAAATAAATGACTAAAAGGCATCCTCTTTACATTAGCTTTTATATATAAATTTTTTATTGAGAATATTATAATTATAGAATTCTATTTTCTTTCTAACTTAATTACTGATCTAATAATAGAATTGTTTGTGTTTCAACTTTATTTTAGACACAGTACAGTGAAACATCTTGAAATAATTACACTTAAATTTTTTGTATTTTAATAAAGGGTAAAGGTGCACCCAGCTCTCCAACCTAGTTTTGGAGATGCAACCAACGCCCTAATGTAATTAAAATGGTGCAATCATTACCCCAAACTAACCACTGTCAAGCAACGTCCGAGTGAGAAGGGGCGGCTACAAGGGTTGGAGAATCGATGAGACTTTGCATGGAAGCACATTGAACCAGGAATATTATCGTGAATTTTCGATGGCCCTAACACCAACGGATCTGAGTTCTTCCGTTGTTTGGTGAAGACAAAGTGGCTGGATGGATAAGACTTTTTCCTTCCACCGAATGAAATCTAGACTAACCAGGGTTCCATTTAATTTAGCTGTTGTTTAGATATCAAATAAAAAGTTAGAGTTAGAACAGTGACAGCATTCTCTCCCTCTGTCTTTATGTCGTTAACATTCTCTCATTGGGCTTTCTTGCAAGAGAAGCAAAACAGGAGGAAGGAATTGAACAAACAGAGATGAGAGAGAGGGGAGTAAACGGAGGTTAAACTCTGTTAGTTTAGACCTAATAAGAATCTAAAATACTAGGATTTTTAAGATTTTGTACATATGTACGCATGTATATGTGTTAGAATACTAAGCGATCTAAACATGTTAAACTCTGATTAACATTTAGATCAATGCGGAAAAATGAAGTAGAGATCACAAATACCTCCCGCCATTGATTTGTCTCCAGAAGCAAGCAGGGACGAACTCCGAGTCAGCAATCAGGAACGAATCCACACAGGGACGAACTCCGAGTCTCAGTCCTTCTGATCCTTCTCTCTGAATCTGCAGATGGTGTGCTTGTCTCAAGGTCAGAGCAGGTTCAGGGGACCAGACAGAATTACACCGTACGTCTCCCCTCTGGCCATCACAGAGCTAAATAAGGAAACGCATTTATTGCGTATTAATTGGGCCGTTATAGTATTAATGGACGGTTACAAAACAGGCAATAATGTGGGCCATAAATAGAAATAACGGAATATTGATTACTAAATCAAATATTCCAACATTCTCCCACTTGGTCCACATACTTCAGTATATACCTCTGAGAAACAAAATGCATGGATCATAGCGATAGGTCCTCTTAAATCGAGTAATATCTTCCATGTATCACAGTGCATTATGTTTCCCATGCCCAAATAACTTAATGAATAAACCCTAAGTTTATTCTAGGTCCAAACTCAATGATGTTCCTCAAATTTAAACAAATAAATGTGTGTGCAACTGAAATGAGAAAAAACATCACAAATGGGGTTCCATAAAATAACAATGTTCTTACAACGAAAGAAAATCATTCAAAATGAAATTCAAAGAAGGCACTAATTCCCATTCTTTCTACATGATCCATAAACCTCATCGGTGGCATGCCTTTAGTTAAAGGATCTGCAATCATCAACTCAGTGCTAATGTGTTCAACAACCACTACTTGATGTTTAACACGTTCTATTATGGCTAGATACTTAATGTCGATGTGTTTGCTTCGACTACCACTTTTGTTGTTCTTAGCCATAAACACAGTAGCCGAATTGTCACAATATATCTTCATTGGCCTAGCAATTGAATCCATGATTCTAAGCCCACGGATGAACCCCTTCATCCATACACCATGTGAAGTAGCCTCAAAACATGACACGAACTCAGCTTCCATCGTAGAAGTAGCAATCAAAGATTGCTTCTTGCTACTCAAGACAAACTCCACCAGCTAGCAAAAAAGTATCCGTAGTGGATTTTCTTGAGTCAATGCAGCCAAACAAAATATGAATCGAGTAACCAGTCACTCCTAGATTGTCTGGTTCGTATTTAAGCATGTAATCCTTAGTTCCTTGAAGGTATCTCAACACCTTCTTCACAACTTTCCAGTGGTCCATACCGGATTATTCGATATCTTCCTAACATTCCAACAAAGAATGCAATATCAGTCCAGTACAGACCTGAGCATACATAAGGCTTCCTACAGCTGAAGCATAAGGGATGTTTTTCATTTGTTCCCTTTCCAAATCATTCTTTGGGCACTGGTTCAAATTGAACCTGTCACCTTTCACAATGGGAGCTACGCTTTGCACACAATGCCTCATCCGAAATCTTTCCAAAACTTTATTGATATAGGTCTCTTGAGACAGACCTAGAACACCTCTATGTCTGTCACTCAGAGAGAAGGAATCGATTACAAGGAGACATTTTCTCCTGTATCTAAGAAAGATTCTCTTCGCATCATTCTAGCATTAGTTGCACATTTTGATTTGGAGTTGCAACAAATGGATATGAAAACGGCCTTTCTCAATGGAGAACTAGAGGAAGAGGTTTACATGAAACAACCAGAAGGATTTTCATTGCAACTCCTTGTTTTGCATCCATAGAACCCTGAATAATTTTCAGTTAGTATTAAAATGTCATATTGAGCATATATATATATATATATATATATATATATATATATCCTTCAAATTAAAGTTGATTCAGGTTTAATTTCATATGTTCAGGGGCAATTCTCTGGTCTCATGTGAGGGCTGTCTTTAACATTTGTCTAGTGCTGCAACGTAGCCGGTCTGGTTCATGTTAACTATTCAATAGGGGGCATTTTTTGGTGCCCCTCTCTCTAAGACATTTGCTTTCATTTCAGGGAGAACACGTACGTGTCCTCGATCTTCTCTTCATCTTAATGTACAACGATACTAGAGATATCATCCAATTCGATTGAAGCAATATTGAGAATAGAAATAGAAAGAATATAATTAGAATTCTTTTTTTGGAAAAGTGGATCAAATCAATTGTGAACCACTCACGTAACGGTCTTATTAGTTGTCCCATTGTGAGCTGTCCACAGTGCTGGTACTCAATGTCTGATTATATGCCTTGAATGATTCTTAGAAGTTTCAGTATAAACCTCCGACCACTTAATGTTATTACTCTTTATTGATAAATGACTAAAAGGCATCCTCTTTATTGATAAGGACTCGCAATTGGATCTCCCATTGTCTAATTTGTTTCGTAGCTAATTGGCTTGAGATTCCATTTTTCTCCTTCGACCGATCGAGGGTAGCTTTCTTTCATACACAACCACAAAACAAAATGGCGGATAAACAAGTATTTACAATTAATAATATTCTTTTCCGCCAACTATATACATGTCCCCAATTTAAATGTACAAAGAATTAATAAATTATTATTATTATTTAATTTTACTCATTCTCCTTAATAATTATGCCAATCCAGTTTTGTAAGGGAAAGAGAGAGAAGGGTTTTCTTTGTCATCATATTTATAAGTTATCACATCATTAAAATTTTCATATATAAGTATAATTTTATTCTTCACTTGTTATTGTTCAAACTTCGTTCTTATAGGATATAGTATAGGGCTGAACATGAAAAGTTGTTAAATTTTAAAATAGAGTTAATAAGATTTATTTCTCCTATCATTAAGCATATTGCAAGTCCTTGTTTTTGATCCCATAAAAGCAACGTTTTAAGTTGTATGTAAAATTATTCAAAATAAATAAATAAATTTACCTTTCAATTTGTGTGTTTGGAATAGCGGTGAGAAAAGTGATTTATTTGCAATATGACTTATATGCAAACTTAAGATCGGGTAAAAGTCAAATTGTGTAATATGATTTATGTTTGGATTGACGGTAGTATAAGTAGTTTTTCTTAAACTGAAACTTGCTTGGAATGACGATAGTATAAGTAGTTTTTGAGATAATTATAAAGGAAAAATTAAAATCAAAATTACAAAAAAGTGAAAAATATTAACTTGAAAAATTTGGCAATGCTAAAATATATAATTATTTGATTAAATAATATTACATAACTAACTGGATCAAATGTCCCATATAATTTGATCTCTAATTGTGTCACGAATATGATTCATTTGTGTTGAAGATAGCACAGCATAATTTGTCGAGGAGGAATGCTCTTCATCTACACTATTATTATCTACATGACATATATTCTCATTTTTCAGTTTGTATGAAATTAACATGTGTTTGAGAATTTCTCCTAATTAACAAAAAAAATGAATGGGTAAATGCTCACACCAACAGATGAGATAGTTGGAAATATATGAGAGTTGTTGACAAATAAATTAAACGGATGAATGCTGAGCACCAACCCGCAGATGAGATATGAATGGAACCTGTTTCGGTGCCTATCAGTGGCGGACCCAGCTTTTAATATTTAGGGGTGTGCAATTGCTGCTCCCGAAATTTTTTTTTAAGGAAAGTTTTAAATACATTTAAAACAAAAGAATATAGACAAGAAAAGAAAAGAAAACTTCAATTTAACATAGAAAAATAATAATGATTTCAAAAGTATTCTTCGATTCTTCATTCCTGAAAAATATTGCATTATATCTCCATCATCAATCTTATCAAACGTATTACGTTCAACATAAGTGTGTCAAGAGTTCTCTAAGATCATGCAATGTGAGTTTGAAATGTCTACGATAGGAGAATTAAATTTCTTCTTAGGACTTTGAATCAAACAAATGTATTTAATTTATAATTTTAAAAATATATAAAAAATGGAAATAGTGGCTGGTTATAAAAAAATAAAGACCTTTAAATATTTTCTGTATTATATAATATTTCTTCACTCTTGTCTTGTATGATCAATGGTTCTTTTAATATGGTTTTGAAATCATAGATAAAAATACTGCTACATGTGTTTTTCATAAAGAGGAAAAACTTGGAGAAAAAAGAGAAAAGAAATGAGATGGAAAAAAAAAAAGAGAAAAAAAATGAGCTGGGAAAAAAAAGAGAAAAGAGATGAGCGCTGGAAAAAAAAGAGAAAGGAACGCTGGAAGAAAAAATAGAAAGGAAATGAGCGCTGGGGAAACATGGGGGTTCGAACTGGTGACCTCTTAACTGTGGTAAATTGTTCTACCGTTGAGCTACAGATCCATTAATGCTAAGAGGTTTCAGCTAAAAAATATAGATATCTTAAAATTTTCTGTCTGCACTTGCAGACACCTGCACCAACGTGGGTCCGCCACTGGTGCCTATCCTATGCGCTCGTCCGATCTGGACCATCCAGATCGGATTTGGAAAGTCCAAATTTGATTTTTTTTTTAATTGGTAGAAACACTACTACAAAAAACCTAAAAAACGACCTAAATAAGATCCAATTAACGTCCCTTTTCAGAGGGACATCTCAGGGAGGATAGTTGTTTTGGAACTTTTGGCGTCCTGAATTAATTTCAGACACCTCATATGAATGTAAAATAAAAATAATCTCTTAACTAATATTTTTTCAAAAAATGATTTTTTTATTAAAAAATTACCAGTTGGAAAAAATCAAATTTGGACGGTCTAGATCCGATTTGGACCGTCCAGATAAGACAAAAGGATAGGCATTGAAACAGATTCCTTCAGCATTCATAGCTCAAAAACTAGCTTCTACCATTCATATCGGAACCTAATAGGCACCTCGCGCTTATTCAATCTGGACAGTTCATATTTGCTTTTTTTTCAACTGGTGATTTTTTAATAAGAAATCATTTTTTAAAAAAAAAATTAATTAAGAGATTATCTTTATTTTAGATTTTCTACAATAAATTCATTTTGTATTGTTGAAAATGATTTGTTGGAAATAAATGCTACAAAGATATCAAATAAGGCAACACGTAGATGAGTTGTTAAAAATAAATGCTTAGGTCAAAAGTGGCTTTTTGAGCATGCATTATTTGAACCTTCATTTTCTTTGATTTTTCCAAACAAGGGTCCACTAACAAGATACAGACTTACTTGACCAAAAAAAAAAACAAGATACAGACTTTTCCGCGCTCGGTACTGTATGTACATGCAGATGAGTTGTTGGAAATAAATGTTCTGGTCAAAAATGGCTTCTTGAGAGGTGACTTTTTGAGCATGCATTATTTGAACCTTCCTTTTCTTTGATTTTTAATTTCCAGACATGGAACCACTAACAAGATACAGACCTTTCCACGCGCGGTACTGTAAGTGCATGCAGTCAAGTCGTGATTGTTACTCCTCTTATCTTATATTTACATGATAGAGAAAATATTTTATTCCCATAATTAAATTTATTATATGAAGATATAATTTTATCCATACTTTATTGTTTTTAAACTTCTCAGTCCTCACCCATTGAGTTAAAAAGTTACCAAATTTTAAAAAACAATTAATAAAATTTAAACAGAATTCCAATTAGAAATGTTAGAAGTACTAATAGTAACTATTAATTTGATCTTAATTATCCTTGATTCTAAGGGGGACCACATTTTCTGCTCATCACTTTTATGAGCATAAAACGTATTCATCACACATCTACACCGTTAGAATGATTTTGGACAGTTTAGATTTAATTTAATTTTTATATTTTAAGTAAACTTTAATATATATATATATAAAAGATTAAAAATATAGTTAATCATATAATTATCACTTCTCATAAAATTGAATGTACCATTTAAAAAAAAATCATAAATTAAAAATTTTAAATTTGAAATTCTCATATTAAATTTAAACGATTGAGATTTCATAAAAAAGGGATGAGAAATTATTTGCTCATCACTGCAATGAGCAACAAATGCTGCGGACCAATTAAGGGTGTGTGTGTGTAAGTAGTTTATCTAAGAATAAGAAGAATACTCCTATATGGTAATAAATAAATCTAAGCATCCTATATAATATCCTGATTGTTAGTTGTCATCGAGTTCAAAAAGAAGCAAATGGGTGGCCAGGAAAGCTCATCAATGAGTCTTCCCCTCCTCCTCCTACTCACCATCGTCGTCTCTTACCTGTTTTTCTGTTGCATCGGTGCGACCGGAGAAACCAACACGCTGAATCAGTCAGACACACTCAACTTCACCCAACAACTGGTTTCCCACAACAAGAACTTCACCTTAGGATTCGTCAAACCTTTTGTCTACGACAACAATAACACATACTTAGCCATCTGGAATTCTAAATATGAGTCACCTTCATCACCAGTTTGGATAGCCAACAGAGACACCCCAATCACTAAAGGTTCTTCTGCAACTCTCTTCATCCACCACACCGGAAAGTTTGTCATCAATCGAACTCATGACCACCCAATTCAACTGTGCCCCGGCGGAGAAACCAACAACAACAACAACGTTAACTACAACAGCACAAAGGCTGTTTTGTTGGACAATGGGAATCTCGTTCTGACAGAAGTAAATTCCAATGGATCTGTGGGTCGGACCTTGTGGCAGAGCTTTGATTGTCCCACAGACACACTTTTGCCTGGCATGAAACTGGGCATCAATCACAGAACAGGAAGGAACTGGACTCTCTCATCATGGTTGGCTCCAGATGACCCATCTCAAGGAGCTTTTACGCTCGAATGGAACCCTAACGGTCAAGAGCTGGTTGTTCGACGAAGAGGTATGAGTTTTTGGAACAGTGGGATATTGAAAAATGCTAGTGATGACAAAGGTCGAATGACCTTCGAAAACTTAGAGGTGATAGAATTTACATCAGGGTACAATTATACATTAGAGTACAAGCAGTATTATAGGATGAGGTCTAACAAATCTTTAGATGAAGAGGTCTTTAGTTTTTCGTTGAAATATGACCCTATGGATCCTTCCACTTATAAAAGCATAAAAATGAGGATAGATTACAGGGGTGGCTTTTCCTTTGCTCAGAATGGGATTTTTATTTCATTAGAGGATATGTGTTATGGGTATAGTACAGAGAATGGATGTGCAAAATGGAGCCAGCCAAAATGTAGGAGTGACGAGGATACGAGGTTTGTATTGCGGTCTGGCGGCTTTACAAATAGGCCTAACTCTGTTGGTGGTGGTGATTATGATGATAAAGCAAACATTGGTCAAGCTGATTGTAGAGTTCGTTGTTGGAATGACTGTGATTGCCAGGCATATTTGAAAACTGATACTGTTGGTTGTTTTGCGATAAGCAAAGATAAAGAGTTCTTACCAGATCCATCCGGACAGGCTATACAATATTATGTTATCCAAAGGCCACAAAATGGTATGTTTGCTAATTGGAATGTATGTGTGTATCAAAAAATACTGAGTTAAGGTGTAGTTCTAACAATGAAGTTTCGGTTATAAGCGTATGTCACAACAATTAAGTCGTGCAAAAGTAAACAGAATATTTAAAAATGATACAATTTTAGCAATTCTCTTGAATTAACCAGACGTCTGTTACAAAGTTGCAAGGTATACAAGTGGGTTCCAAATAAAAAAAGAGACGAACCTTTGGGCTAATTTAATATAATTGCTAAAGTTGCTTTGTTTTTAATTAAAAGATTGTGCCTACTCTTATACCCTTCAAAACTTAATTGTGTCTTACGCTTACGCGGTAAAAAACTTCATTGTTAAAATTGCACTTTAAACCAAACATATTATATCATGAGGGGAAATAGTATAATTAATTTCATTTCTATGTAACTTCTGTTCTAAGTTTTTTGTAGTTTAATCTATAAACAAATGCAACTAAATTGAAGGTTTGAATATGATTGCAGAAAGGAACACCAAGAAATGGATTGCAATTCCAGTTTCAATCAGTGGTGTGTTGTTAGTTTCTGTCACTGTCATTATCTTCTATTGGAGATGGAGAAGAAAAGGTGATCGATTATAGTTTGCGAATTAAATCTATACCCCCACTATTTTCACACAGCCCTGTTGAGGTAAAATTTGAAGTTGAATTGACACATAATTCTTCTCCATACATAACAAACAGTGAGAAAAGACAAGCGACAATTTCAACTGATCACAGCAACTGATACTATACAGAACGCGAGTGAGCTTGAAAATGACAATGACTTTGCTCAAAATTTGAAAATATTCAGCTTTGTGTCTATCCTTGAAGCTACAAATAACTTCTCTATGCAAAATAAGCTTGGACAAGGTGGTTTTGGTCCTGTATATAAGGTGCGATAACAAAACCTTCTCAGTTATCATATATATATATATGCACTGTTTCTTCGAGTTATTAAATTAATGATGACAAATTGTATTAGGGAAAACTAGCAGCAGGAAAAGAAATTGCAGTGAAGAGGCTATCAAGAAGTTCCGGACAAGGATTAGTTCAGTTTAAGAATGAGTTAATACTCATAGCAAAACTACAACACATGAATCTGGTTCGTTTGCTTGGATGTTGCGTACATAATGAAGAGAAGTTGTTAATTTATGAATACATGCCTAACAAAAGCTTGGACTGCTTTCTCTTTGGTAAGTAATTGATCATGCTTTTGGATCCACGAAATTTGGGAATGCATGCATAGAAATTGTCTTAATGGTTTATTATAAGATCTAATTAACACATTGTTGAAATTTCTTTGGTGGTATTTTTGAAGATGCATCCAAGAGAAGTATTTTAAGTTGGAGAATGAGAGTGCTGATTATTGAAGGGATTTCTCAAGGACTTCTTTATCTTCATCAGCATTCAAGATTAAGAATCATACACAGGGATCTAAAAGTTAGTAACATATTACTCGATGCAGACATGAATCCTAAAATTTCTGACTTTGGAATGGCAAGAATTTTCAAACGGAGTGAGCTCATTGCCAATACTAACAATCCTGTTGGGACATAGTAAGTTTAAGAAGTTATTTTGAAACACATAATTGGCTTATGTTCGATCTATGTAAAAATAGTTTGTTTCTATATATTTCTAACAAGATGGGTATTTATGATTTTCTTTTTCTTTTTTTTAATCAGTGGATATATGTCTCCTGAGTATGCAATGGATGGAATATTCTCGTTGAAATCGGACATTTTCAGTTTTGGTGTCATAATTCTTGAAATTTTAAGTGGCAGGAGGAATAACAGCTTTTATGATATCACAAAGCCTCTGAATCTAATTGGACATGTAAGTTCTTTCTTTAATTTACAAATTTCTTAAACATACTTCTAATTAAGAACTATATAATGTCTATGTGCCCCTCTTTTCCTAAGTTGATTCAGATTTATTATTGCAGGCTTGGGATTTGTGGGAAAAAGGAGCTGGTTTAGAGTTAATGGATCCAACACTAAGTGATTCATGTTTCAACCAACAATTTCTTAGACTTGTTGAAATTGGTCTTTTATGTGTGGAAGAATCTCCAATGGACAGACCAACTATTTCAGAAGTCATTTCGATGATCTCAAATGAAAGTACCATTTTACCCATGGTGAAGAAACCTGCATTTACAAATTTAGACAGCAACATCGATGCAGATCATCAAAGAAATGACATGGAAAACAATTCCATAAACAAGGTTTCGTTATCTACTGTGACGGGACGATAAAGGTATGAACTCTTAAATACTTAGAATATAAATCCAAAATACCAGGGTGATGTTGAGGATTTATTATGAATAAATTTGTTTTCATCTAACACACAGATATATCCTTCAAGATTGATTCAGATTTTATGTTTTCAGGGGCATTTTCTCTGGTCTCCTGGCTATCTTTAACAACATTTGTAATATTCCAACGTGGCTGACGGTCTGGCTCGTATTGACTATGTAGTACATATATATATGGCTTGTTTTCTTATGCAACCACAGAACAAATTGGATAAGCAAGTATTTGTAATAATCTTTTTTCCCCTCATTTCATTTATGTGGTCATTTTTTTGTCTTTATTAAGGGAAAACTAATATTGTCATATTGATATATTCAGTGCATGCCCTGTTTGAAAATGGATCAACGTAACATGAATGTACGAATCTTTTAGAGTCTAAATTGTATGATCAGCTTTTTGCTTTTAATCTCTAGTGTTTCTTTCAGTAGTACATAATGGACCACTGTTGGTGTTTGTCGAATGTAAATTGAAATTGAAGTGTTATTAATATTCAAATTCAAGCCAATTACAAGCATTTATTGGAAATCAATTGATCTTCAAACAATATCTTTAAAATTATTGCCTATAGAATCTTCAATTATTCCATTTTTTTATTAAAATTTTATAAATATAATATGATATATATTGTGACATTTCTGCATGATTATTTCTTTAATAGAAGAAGTATTTATACATATTAAAAGTTGAACATGTTCGTTATTTGGCGTGACATTAGGAATAGTACGTGGGCAACAGACATAAGAAGTTTAACACTCCAAATTTTGGTACAAAGAGCTTAGTAGCAAGATTGGGGTAAGAAGACTGTTAAGCTAGAAAGAGACAAAAGTCTTAAGTTTATTATGAGGAAAAACTTAAAATAATTATTAAAGTTATTTTTTTTACCTTGAAAATTTAAGGAAAAATATAAAATATTATTTTAAGGATCTAGAAATATTATGAAGGGATTAGTTATGAAAAATTTGGCCTAAATAGTTTTGAAGTTATTATTTGGAATTTAAGGCATATTTTTTAGGAAATTCAAGGAAATATAGTTAGAGGATAATTTGTGGCCTAAATTTTTTTTTTGAGTTGATTTGTATGACCTAGAAAAGCTAATTGAGAAAGAAAAATCCCTATATGGAATTAAGGATTAATTTCTAGCACTTATCTAATGTTTGCAATTAAATGAGTAACGGACTAAATAGTAAACAAAAGTCTTGTAAAGAATCAAATGGGATTATTCTAAGCCCAAAGCATGAATTGGGCTGTGCTGGAGCCCATAATATAAGCTCAAAATGTGTTTCATTATATTGGCTCACAAAATATAAGCTTCAGGTTGGCCCAAAACGTGTTGCAAATTAAGGCTAATGAGAAGTTTCTTTTAGGTGTGGGCCAAGTTAATAAGTAATATATTTTCCTAATTAAAGCCACTCCAACCCCTCGATCTTCCCACATTTCGAACTGCATCAGAAACAGAGTGAGAGAGGGAGTTGATACCGAAGAGAAGAGGAAGACGAGGCCGGATTCCACATGCAACACTAGAATCTAATATAAGTAAGCCCCATAAGCCTCTTCCTGCCTTTGATTTCTTTGATTGGGGGTAGTTTATGAATGAGAAGATTAACTGATACTGAAGCTAATTGGGGGCGGGGAAGCATCGATCAAATGGATATAGTGATAGATAGATGATAATTGAAGTTCATTTAGGCAAAATCAATCATTGCATGTAATTGAATGTCCTTGCATGGTGATTGTTTGGTTTTGGGTCAGTTACCGAAAATAAATATCCTCTGGTTTGCCATGTTGATAATGTTTCAAAATAATCATGAATAGGGTATTCACTGATTTGCTACAGTCTGTAAGGGTTAGTTAGCAAATGGAAGTTAGAAAGTTTAGAGCTTACTAGGAATAGATTTTGCTGCAACGTTGAAATAGAGAGGGGGGAAAAATGCCAGCTCTTATATATTTGGTGAATTGTATTGTCATTATTATTGTTAAATTTTGGGTGATAAAACCTGATTAAAAGTTTGTTATTTAATGCCTCCATTAAACAATTATTCTAGGTGGTTAAGCCTTTAGAGACTTTAGAATCATGATTTAATATGGATGATTTTAAAGTCGGAATTCATAGCAGAGATATTATGCAAATAGTTAAAGGGTTAGATGTTGGTTTGGAGTTGATAATTATATATTAACGTTATTAGCACAAAGAATATAAAATTGTTGTTGGGGTTCAGATTTAGGAACTGAAATTTGGAAGAAAACAATGTATGACTGCTGTGAATGTTATATTGATACTAAATGAAAATCTTAGATGACTTAGGTGTAATCAAAGGATGTTGTGGTACTCAAGGATTTTAAAATTAGTAGGTAAATTCTATTAGAGGTTGATGTATGAATTTTTGGGTATTGATTGCCAAACCTGTGTCTCTGTCCAAGAGTGGAATGGGAAATAGTAGAGAGTTTTGGGTAGTATAATAGGCATTTAAATATGTTTTAGAGATTATATGATATATAAGGATAAAAAAATTATCAATGATGACCTATTTCAAAATTTATAAGAATTGACAATTGCTTGAGCTCAAGGGAAAAGTGAACCTGAAGGATTTTGGTAAAGGTATAGTTTCGGATGGAGCAACATGTGAGTGAATAACGTCCCTAATTTTTATAAATGTTTTCTTTGTTGTTGAACTTGTATGTTTATTTCCATATTTAAAAGTAGGATTTTGTGAAGGAATATTTGTTGATAGTATATGAGTAAAGAATGATGATTTTATTTGTTATTACATATTTTCTTCCAATTGTTTCAAAGCATAATCCATGATTATGCAATTAAATGAAAATGAGACTTTTGAGATATTTTTCATAAATTTTATACTGAAATGATATTGGATTTTGGAAAGTCTATAAGCTAGAATTTATTATTTGAAATGAAGTGTTTTTACATGAGTTCTTGATGTTTTAAAAGAATTTGATCGACAGGTTGAATTTGAAAGAAAATTTTGAAATATTATTTGTGAAACTTCATGTTGGGGGATTTGATTATGAAGTATGAAATAGAGTTGCTATTGTCTTGAAAGAAGAATTTTTATTGCTTTGATAAATTGACCCCAAGCATGCTTGAAAATGTTTTTGAGAGGACTGAAAACAGAACGCTGGTTACTAACAACAATACTGTTAGTTCTTGGTGCATCATGGTTAACCTCGAGCTCGCTTGATATTAATGAGATTTGTGTTCTCATGCTTGTTTCATGGACTGTGTGTCCATGCTTGTTTCAAGGTCTTGAGTCATACTTGGTTAGTTACCCTCATGAACTGTGTGTCCATGCTTAGCTTGTTCTCATGGCTTCGAGCCTTACTTGGTTAGTTACCATTGTGGACTGTGTGGCCACGCTTGTCATTCGTTCTGTAAGAAGTTCTATGGAAATATGATGTTTGAGAATTATGTTTTAAATGGATTATATTTAATCAAAGGTTTTATTTCGTACATGAAATTATTTGATTAACAATATTTTTATGTAAAGTTCTATTTTTTTAATTATGATTTACTGTTTTAAAAAGGTTTTGTGAAACAAAACGATTTATTTCATATTTTGAGGTAGTTGATTGATGATCTTATATAGAGTTTTGTTATTATTCATGATCATGTGATATAGAGATTGAAGTTATTGCCATATTCTTATTATTAGAAGATAAAAATGTTTAAATTATTAACTTTTTTTTTATTAAATTATAAGGATGGGAACGATTCACCGATTTTTTTTCTTCTTCTTCGGTTCAGATGATATTGCCGATCTTGAACCTCCTGTTGAGTGGTGAAGAGTCTCCTTAAGGATCTAAAGTTTGCTAACTCATTTCGAAGTATTGCTACTTGATGAAATCATAACCTCAAACTTTTGTATTTTTTTTTTTTTTTGTAAAGATAGATGCTCTATGTAATTTTTAGGCAGGATCCATGTATTTTGGGAATATATGTTTATAAGTTTAAAACTTAAGGAATGTGAGTCCATTTATATTACTTCCCAGTCACCCTTTTAGATTTCAGGAGGGTGTGACAAGAAGTTGACTTGAGATTTGTTTATTCTGATGAAGATCAATTGTATTGTACAGATATAAAGAGATGAGAGTATTTTGGTCAAATAGCTTATCTGTCCCTCACCATCACCCGGCCCCACATTTTATATTTATCCAACAATTACAAACCTATGCTCTTATCTTATTTATAAACCACTTCCAACATATTTGTCAAAATAAAATAAAATAAATCAAATCTCATTAACTTCATATTAAAATTTAATAATTTTTTTATTTTACCCTTATTTAATATACACTACCTAATCCAAAAGTACAAAATTGGATAAAATTGTACATTCATATAAAAATTTTGATAATATAATGTGACTTATAAATAGGACTAAAAAAAAAAAAAGCTTCTCACTATTTTATAAATAGGATTAGAGAAGTATGTTTAAAGATGATACTCCCTCCGTCCTTAATTATAGGAGCAATTTAACCGATTTTGGGAGAATTAAGGAGATGAGTTAAATTAGTTAATTTTACTCATTTTCCTAAAATGTCCTTATATAAATTTAAAATGACACAAGTTGCCCTAATTATAAGTGTTTCTAATTTGCCTTACGTTAGATATCCATGACATATTAGTTTATATATGTATATTAGTTGATTTTTATATAGCCATGTGTATACATATATGTGTGTATATATATGTGTATACATATAGATCTATCTACATACATAGAGACACACACTCATATATCTACACACACACATACACACACACACACACATATATATATGTTTATATATGTGTGTGTGTGTTCACACATATATATCTACACATATATATATTGACACACATAAACACAAATCTACATATATATGTAAACACACATATATATAATGCTCCTAATAATAAGTATAAATAGGGGTATTATAGGAAAAAATTGACAAAATTTAAAACTTGCTCTTATAATTAGGACCAAAACCAACTCCAAAATTTGCTCCTATAATTAGGGACGGAGGGAGTATTTTGACTAATATCATATCTGGAGGGATTTTGCGATAAGCTTTTGACACATCCATCGGTGGACTGATTAGATTAAATATTAAGAAAAAGAAATTACACATGCATGCAGCTCTTGTAGTGAGCACAAGTTCTTAGAAAAACCACATCTCAAAGTTTCTTAGAAAAATCACAACTCAAAAGCTAGTCGTTAGAATTTGAGAGCCAAATGTTTTATAATTAAAATCAAGATCAAGGGTAACCTTCCCCCACTAGCTAGCCATTTTTGGTTGGCCGGCTCTCTCGTTGTGACAAATACAAGTCCTTAAAAGAAACACAACTCAAAAACTAGTTGTTGGAGTTAGATGACACAAGCCTTTTAATGAAAGTTAATAATTTCATGTCAGCTAATTAACTAAGAGCGCATTTCTGTCTGTTTATATTCATCATGATTGGTAGAATCCTCTCTTATATATATCCCTCTTGAATCACTCAGACACACTCAGCTTCACCCAACAATGGGTTTCCCACAACAAGAACTTCACACTCTCTTTTCTTAAATATAAAATTATCATTGCATGCCTGGAATTTGTGGGAAAAAGGAGTTGGTTTAGAGCTAACGGATCCAATACTTAGTGATTCATATTCTAATCAACAATTTCATAGATTTGCTCAAATATGTCTCTTGTGCATTGAATAATCTCCAATAGATAGACCAACTATTTCAGAAGTCATTATTATGATCACAAATAAAATAACCATTTTATTGGTTGTGAAGAAACCTGCATTTACAAATTTGAAGAGGGACCTCGATGCAAATCCTCAAAGAAATGACTTGGAAAACAATTTCATCAACAATATGTCTTTATCTACTATGAATAATGGAAGATAAAGAGGTATGTGCTCTTAAATATCTACATATAATAGGATTGTATGTTATACTACCTAAGGTTTTAAATATATGACCTAGTTGACTTTCTTAGAGAAAATAAGAAAAAGAAATAAATTACTTCATCATATTATTATTTATCATTTTTTCTTCAAAATACTATGTGTGACTTATAAACTAATATATAATCCAATGATACACAACATATACTATGATTAAGTGATTTATTTAGTTACCTTAATCTCTAAAAAAAAGTCAGAAAAAAACTAAATAAATGACTAAAAGGCATCCTCTTTACATTAGCTTTTATATATAAATTTTTTATTGAGAATATCATAATTATAGAATTCTATTTTCTTTCTAACTTAATTACTGATCTAATACTATTATTGTTTGTGTTTCAACTTTATTTTAGACACAGTACAGTGAAACATCTTGAAATAATTACACTTAAATTTTTTTTTTTTTTTTTTTGTATTTTAATAAAGGGTAAAGGTGCACCCAGCTCTCCAACCTAGTTTTGGAGATGCAATCAACGCCCTAATGTAATTAAAATGGTGTAATCATTACCCCAAACTAACCACTGTCAAGCAACGTCCGAGTGAGAAGGGGCGGCTACAAGGGTTGGAGAATCGATGAGACTTTGCATGGAAGCACACTGAACCAGGAATATCGTGAATTTTCGATGGCCCTAACACCAACGGATCTCAGTTCTTCGGTTGTTTGGTGAAGACAAAGTGGCTGGATGGATAAGACTTTTTCCTTCCACCGAATGAAATCTAGACTGACCAGGGTCCCATTTAATTTAGCTGTTGTTTAGATATCAAATAAAGAGTTAGAGTTAGAACAGTGACAGCATTCTCTCTCTCTGTCTTTATGTCGTTAACATTCTCTCATTGGGCTTTCTTGCAAGAGAAGCAAAACAGAAGGAAGAGGAATTGAACAAACAGAGATGAGAGAGAGGGGAGTAAACGGAGGTTAAACTCTGTTAGTTTAGACCTAATAAGAATCTAAAAATACTAGGATTTTTAAGATTTATACATATGTACGCATGTATATGTTCATTGCAACTCCTTGTTTTGCATCCATAGAACCCTGAATAATTTTCAGTTAGTATTAAAATGTCATATATATATATATATATCATTCAAATTAAAGTTGATTCAGGTTTAATTTCATATGTTCAGGGGCAATTCTCTGGTCTCATGTGAGGGCTGTCTTTAACATTTGTCTAGTGCTGCAACGTAGCCGGTCTGGTTCATGTTAACTATTCAATAGGGGGGGGGGGGCATTTTTTGGTGCCCCTCTCTAAGACCTTTGCTTTCATTTCAGGGAGAACACGTACGTACGAGGTCCTCGATCTTCTCTTCATCTTGATGTACAACGATACTAGAGATATCATCCAATTCGATTGAAGCAATATTGAGAATAGAAATAGAAAGAATATAATTAGAATTCTTTTTTGGAAAAGTGGATCAAATCAATTGTGAACCACTCACGTAACGGTCTTATTAGTTGTCCCATTGTGAGCTGTCCACAGTGCTGGTACTCAATGTCTGATTATATGCCTTGAATGATTCTTAGAAGTTTCAGTATAAACCTCCGACCACTTAATGTTATTACTCTTTATTGATAAATGACTAAAAGGCATCCTCTTTATTGATAAGGACTCGCAATTGGATCTCCCATTGTCTAATTTGTTTCGTAGCTAATTGGCTTGAGATTCCATTTTTCTCCTTCGATCGATCGAGGGTAGCTTTCTTTCATACACAACCACAAAACAAAATGGCGGATAAACAAGTATTTACAATTAATAATATTCTTTTCCGCCAACTATATACATGTCCCCAATTTAAATGTACAGAGAATTAATAAATTATTATTATTTAATTTACTCATTCTCCTTAATAACTATGCCAATCCAGTTTTGTAAGGGAAAGATAGAGAAGGGTTTTCTTTGTCATATTTATAAGTTATCACATCATTAAATTTTTCATATATAAGTATAATTTTATTCTTCACTTGTTGTTGTTCAAACTTCGTTCTTATAGGATATAGTATAGGGGTGAACATGAAAAGTTGTTAAATTTTAAAATAGAGTTAATAAGATTTAATTTTTCCCCCTATCATTAAGCATATTGCAAGTCCTTGTTTTTTATCCCATAAAAGCAACGTTTTAAGTTGTATGTGAAATCATTCAAAATAAATAAATAAATTTACCTTTCAATTTGTGTGTTTGTAATAGCGGTGAGAAAAGTGACTTATTTGTAATATGACTTATGTAAACTTAATATTGGATAAAAGTCAAATTGTGTAATATGATTTATATTTGAATTGACAGTAGTATAAATAGTTTTTCTTAAATTGAAACTTGCTTGGAATGACGATAGTATAAGTAGCTTTTGAGATAATTATAAAAGAATAATTAAAATCAAAATTACAAAAAAATGAAAAATGTTAACTTGAAAAATTTGGCAATGCTAAAATATATAATTATTTGATTAAATAATATTACAAAACTAACTAGATCAAATGTTCCATATAATTTGATCTCTAATTGTGTCACGAATATGATTCATTTGGGTTGAAGATAGCATAGCATAATTTGTCGATGAATGCTCTTCATCTACATGACATATATTCTTATTTTTTAGCTTGTATAATGAAACATGTGTTTGAGAATTTCTCCTAACAAAATAAATGAATGGGTAAATGCTCACACCAACAGATGAGATAGTTGGACATATATGAGAAATGTTGACAAATAAATTAACGGATGAATGCTGAGCACCAACCCGCAGATGAGATATGAATGGAGCCTGTTTCGATGCCTATCCTATGCGCTCGTCTGATCTGGACCGTCTTGATCGGATTTGGAAAGTTCAAATTTGATTTTTTTTTTAAAACATTTTAATGGGTAGAAAATATAAAATAAAAATAATCTTTTAACTAATATTTTTTTCAAAAAATGATATTTTTATTAAAAAATCACCAGTTGGAAAAAATCAAATTTGGACGGTCCAGATCCAATTTAGACCGTCCAGATTAGACAAAAGGATAGGCACTGAAACAAATTCTTTCAGTATTCATAGCTCAACCATTCATATCAGAACTTGATAGGCACCTTGTGCTTGTTCGATCTGGACAGTTCATATTTGATTTTTTTCAACTGGTGATTTTTTAATAAGAAATCATTTTTAAAAAAAGGGTTAAGGTGCGATTTGGCCAATAAACTATTGGTTCAGGAGCGTCCAACACAATTAACTATTAAGTGGACCAAAAATACCAACAAACTTTTAAAAGAGAGCACCCAGCACAACGCCGTTAACAAAAGTTAACCTCCGTTATCTAAGGTGTAGATTGGCCAACGAACTCTTACTCCAGGAGCGCCCAACACAAAATTCTAAATTTTACTAAATTAAATAATTTTTTTGTCAATTGTCATTATTCAAAACTATTTGTATAATCTATGGACAAAAATTACTCATTCTTTAATTTTGTCAAAATTATAATTTGTTAAAATAAACAAAAGTTTTAATTAAAAATATAATTATATGATTTAAATAAAACTCAAGGTGTTTTATAATTTATTATATATGTTAAACAAAAAATTATATGATTTATTTTTATAATAAAACTCACATAAATTTCTTCTAAAATAAAATAATTTTTATGAGAAAAAGAATGTATGAGTTATACGACAATTGACACAATTGAGCTATAAGAACCCACTAACCTAAATTTCTTGCTATAATTTAAAGAGGGAAACAAATTATACTTATAGATTTAGATTAATAAGACTTATATTTAGAAATAAAATGAAAATGAAAATCATATTTTATAAATAGGGACAAAAAAAAGTATCTTTTAAGTTTTTTGACCAGTAAAAATGTATCTATTAATCTAAACAAGACAAATTAATGGATGAAATTTTCTTAGACAAATACAAATATCATCATTCAATTCAGCGGATTGACTATATTAGAGTTTTCCAGAGCTTCTTTTTATTATATGTTTATCTAAAAATTCTTAATAGTCACACCTATTTGCAAGAGAAGTATAAAAATGTTAAGCTCTACGTTATCTCCCCTGTTCCAATATATAAGATTTTTTTCCCATCTAACATTATTTGATTAATAAGTGCACTTTTCAATATTTTTCTCTAATTCTCTCATATAATTTATCATACATTCTTTTTCTCATAAAAATTATTATTTTATTTTAGAAGAAATTTATGTGAGTTTTATTATAAAATAAATCCTATAATTTTTTGTTTAACATATATAATAAATTATAAAACACCTTGAGTTTTATTTAAATCATATAATTAAAATTTTTAATTAAAACTTTTGTTTATTTTAGCAAATTATAATTTTGAAAAAAATTAAAGAATGAGTAATTTTTGTCCATAGATATCTATACAAATAGTTTTGAATAATGACAATTGAGAAAAAAAATTATTTAATTTAGTAAAATTTAGAATTTTGTGCTGGGCGCTCCTAGAGTAAGAGTTCGTTGGTCAATCTGCATCTTAGATAACGGTTAGATAACGGATGTTAACTTTTTGTTAACGGTGTTAACGGCGTTGTGCTGGACGCTCTCTTTTAAAAGTTTGTTGGTATTTTTGGACCACTTAATAGTTAATTGTGTTGGACACTCCTGAACCAATAGTTTATTGGCCAAATCACACCTTAACCCTTAAAAAAAATAGTAATTAAGATATTATCTTTATTTTAAATTTCCTACAATAAATTTATTTTGTATTGTTGAAAATGAATTGTTGGAAATAAATGCTGCAAAGATATCAAATAAGGCAACACGTAGATGAGTTGTTAAAAATAAATGCTTCGGTCAAAAGTGGCTTCCCCCCCCCCCCCCATAGGCGGACGGAAGGGGGGTCAGGGGTGGCCCCCGCCCCCCTAAAATTTTCCAAAAAATATATATAAATAGGGCCCCCATTTGGACTACTTTCTTTACATATTAGATTAAGTATATTAACACACAGCACACACTAAACATACCTTCGGTTTGCTTTAATATTTATTTTTTAAAAAGTAAAGAATATAACAATAAAAGGTAGGGCCCACAACCTTTAATTATCCCCAACCCCAATTGTTTGCACTTTTCCCAAATCTTTCATCTCTTTGTAGGTGATTATTATGGGGAAGAGTGTTACCATTGATCCTTATTTTAAGAGAAAGAATGATAAGTGTTTGCTTTCGTCTACTTATAATGTTGAATTGTCAAAAACTGAGACTCCTTCTTCAAAGTCTCATAGAATTGAAAATAAAGAGGTAGTTGAAGAAATTGATCTTGCTTCATTGGATATATATTTCTTTCAATTTTTTGTATATTAAGTTTGATTTAGTATTTTTTATTTTCGCCCCCTTCAATAAAATTCCTGGGTCCGCCCCCGCGAAAAAAGTGACTTTTTGAGCATGCATTATTTGAACCTTCCTTTTCTTTGATTTTTCCAAACAAGGGTCCGCTAACAAGATACAGACTTTTCCGCGCTCGGTACTGTATGTGCATGCAGATGAGTTGTTGAAAATAAATTTTCTGGTCAAAAATGGCTTCTTGAGAAGTGACTTTTTGAGCATCCATTATTTGAACCTTCATTTTCTTTGATTTTTCCAAACATGGGACCACTAACAAGATACAGACTTTTCCACGCGCGGTACTGTAAGTGCATGCAGTCAAGTCGTGATTGTTACTCCTCTTATCTTATATTTACATGATAGAGAAAATATTTTATTCCCATAATTAAATTTATTATATGAAGATATAATTTTATCCATACTTTATTGTTTTTAAACTTCTCAGTCCTCACCCATTGAGTTAAAAAGTTACCAAATTTTAAAAAACAATTAATAAAATTTAAACAGAATTCCAACTAGCTAGACATGTTAGAAGTACTTAATAGTAACTGTTAATTTGATCCTATCCTTGATTCTAAGGGGGAGCACATTTTCTGCTCATTGCTTTCATGAGCATAAACGTGCTCGTCACACATCTACATCGTTAGATTGATTTTGGATAGTTTAGATTTAATGTAATTTAATTTTTATATTTTAAGTTGTTATGGACTCATACATGAGGCTTATTTGTTGTGTGGCCCAACAAGGGAAATTCGTACCAAGATCATCCCATAATGCAGGAAGATCCTAATCAGCCTATAATCAAGGAATATCCTAATCAAGGATCTCAATGCAGATGTGGCAGCCTAATACATGGGCTACAGGGCGCACAAAGCCCAAGAGTCTAGACTTTAAGGTAATCTCTATAAATAGGAAGTAAACCTAAAAGGTACAAAGATTCTATCCTATTCTCATTTACTATATTCAGCCGTCATTGTGTACACACACCACCCCTTTTTTGGCTAAACGCCATATACGTGTACAATGATCCAATATTCTCCTCGGTATTTGCCTTATAGATATCTTGGAGTAATAATCTTCTCTTCGGTATCTGTCTCATAGATATCTTGGAGAATTCATCCGATCCAATATAAACACATTAGTCCATCAAGGCTAGACATTTATTGTTCTTATACAGAACATTGGTGCCGACTGTGGGGACTCGATAAATTTCTTATTCCTGCGACCAAAGATGGTTGATACTAGAAGTACCGGTCGATTGCCTGTGCAAGGGAAGTTGCCTGGATATTCGATGTAGCAGAATCAAGAATTTCCGCAACCTGAGGAACGAACGGTTCAGCATCAGCCGCAACCTGAGAATATGATCGTTCCAGAATATAACCAAGTGGAAGTTGATGATGTATCTGACACGACGTCCTCCCCAGCATTCATGTTAACCCCTCAGAATGCGGTTGCCCAACAAGTCCAGCCGCAAGTTCCTCCAGTCGTTGATCCCGACGTTCGTCTTATACAGGTCTCCTTAAACACTGTATTGAGTCGGATTGAGAGGATGGAGCTGCATAACCGTCTCTAGAGACAAGAGGATATTAGAATGATGCAGGAGGACATGGATCGCTGTAATGCAGTTTTACAGTAAGAAGAGATACTGAGAATGCAGTTGTTGGAGGAATGCCTCAGACGAATTGAGAACCCCATTTGTAACGGGAACTTGGATGAAAGTGGCCCTAGCCAGGTTAATGCCTTGGCCTCTGCTCAAGTTGATGCTGGAAGCCCTCGGATCAATAATGCTGAAAAAAATTTGGCTCATCAATACCGGGTTCAAATCCATAAAGTTCGGGGCCCGGATCACACACTCGCGAAGAACAAACAGACTGCGGACATTTGGGATGAACGAGACCAAAACGAGATGCGGCACATCGAACACAAAATGCTCCTGGAAAATATAGGAAGAAGTACAGTACAGTAGGGGCAGAACAACATCAGCCCTTTCACCGATAAGATTGCAGATGCTCCTTACCCAAAGAACTTTGACTCGGCCGATCTGCCGAAATATGACGGAACCCAAGATCCACAAGCTCATATTAATACATTCGACATAGATATGTTTGTGAGGAGATTTGAAGAACCCATCATTTCTCGGTTATTTGTTGCAACCTTACAAGGAGCTGTGCAAGCATGGTTTCACACTTTGCTTGCAAAGTCAATCCAGAATTTTGAAGATCTGGGAAAAAAGTTTTTGCTGAATTTTGCGACAAGCAGAAAATAGTCGAAGTTCGAGTTTACTCTCGGCAAGGTCAAGCAACAACTAGGGGAGACGCTCCAGAAATATCTGGATCGTTTTAAAGATGTTGACTTACCAGTGCACGGATTGCAGGAAAATGTGCATGTGCACTTAATCATAGCCGGCCTGGATGCCTCATCTTGGTTGACAAAGTCAATCTTCAAGGATCCCGTCAAGACCCTGGTGGATTTTAGAACCCGGTCAAAGAAGTATCTGGAGTTAGAACAAATGCAGATAGCCAATGTTGTGGGAAAGTAGATGAGGAATAGTCCACCTATGAAAGGAAAGGAACAATCTGGAAGTCAAAGGCAAGATTTCCACAGAAGGAACCCGGACAATAACCGAGATGAGAAAAGTTGACCGACCTTGAAGGAAAGTATGAGAAGTACACTCCCTTAAATGTTTCACGATCTCAAGTTTGGAAGGAGGTAGCATTAACCGAGATGAGAAAAGTTGACCGACCTTGACCACTCAACAACAAGGTAGTCCTAGATCAATCTTAGTTCTATGAATTTCATGACAGATCGGGACATACTACGGATCAATGCTGGGATCTTAGAAACACCATAGAAAAGTTTGTTAGACAAGGTAAACTGCGGCAGTATGTGATAAAAATGCAGGGCTAGAAGAATAATATCGACAACAAGGAAATTGCAGTAAGAGCCCGGTTCATGGAAAGAAAAGGAAAAATGAAAAACAGCCGGATGGTCACGATGATGAATTTCCTGAACTCGAGTTTGACTGTAATATCATCAGCGGAGCATTTGGAGGAGGGGGAGACTCAGAGAGCCAGGGAAAGAAGTACTTAAGGGAGGTCCTTTCAATAAGAGACTAGCTGAAGTTCAAAGAAGAGACTAGCAAGCCGGAATCTCCTCTATTATGCTTTACTAAGTAAGATTTGAAGGACGTAGTTTCGGGTCATGAAGACGGTTTAGTGATTACGGGCACCCCGTTGAATTGCCGGGTTAAGAAGATCTTCATAGATGCTGGAAGCTCTGCAAACATTATCCTTTGGGATGCTTTCAAAAGGATGAACCTTGATCAAGAGGATATGAATCCGTGCAAAACAACCCTCATAGGTTTTAACGGAGAAGACACTCACCTTAAGGGGTATATCGATATTAGATTAACGCTGGGAAAGAAGGAAGCCTTCAAGTCAGAACGGGTAAGGTTCATCGTTGCCGACTTCCCATCCACATACAATATAATTTTGGGAAGGCCAACTATTCACAACTGAGATATGTTGGTATCAACCAAGCATCAAAAGTTGAAGATGGTGGGTAACAAGAATAAAGTCGTTACTATCAGAGGAGATAAAAAAGAATCCTATCTGACCTACTTGGTTTAGATCTCTAGACCATCCTAACATTTTTTGTTCCAGTATCAATACAATCACCAACCACACCGCTTTTCATTTCAACTATGATGTCTCATTTTATAAAAAATTTCACACATTGAAAATTTTTATGGTCATAGTACGTTTCACAATCCGCACTATATGAACAGTAATAGTGCTATGACATTTTCAAACTCAATCGCTGCCAACTCAAATTTTCATGAAAACAATTCACTACTAGACTATTTTCAAATAAAATTTACTACCGGCACATATTAATGAGTGAGATTATTCATTTCACGAATTTAACATTCGAAAGCTCTCACCACCACTTCAACCTTTCGGTACAGCGGCATATCCCAATCCTTTCATACACAAACTGTAACATCCCAAATTTTGGGCCCTGAGAGTTGAGAATAAGCCTAAATCAGGTAAATGGCTAAGCCCAATTCAGGAAGAGTCCTGAGAATGATGAGAGATAGGAAGTCTCTCAAGGACTAAGTAACTCTGCTATATGGGTCTGTGGACCTAGTATGTATGAGCCGTGGAATTTAAGTGTCAGTGAAAAGGGACACCGAGGACTTATACGGTGTATATTTGGTTAGAAAAGATGCCACCCAACTATGTCCTAAGGTATAGGACAATTAGTTAAGCGAAAATATGCCGGTATAAGTAAGTATACAACATTTTTAGTGCACATAGGTATGTCTTGCATCTTTAGGAAAAAAAAAACAAGACATTTGGGACACGTGGCAAAACACATGAAGATACCTTAGAGGACTCTTCAATTCATTCAAGAAGGAGTCTTGGTGACCAAGCAAAGTCATAAACAAAGTCAAAGATATTTATAGACTTTGTATTCTAAAATTTGCCACATTTCTCATAAAGGAGTTGTATATTGATCTTAGTATGCCCTTAATGCACCAAGTGTCACATTGAGGTCTGATGGTAAGACACCTAAGCCATACTATGTGTCATTTAGTGGTGAAATTCAGATTTGTTACAAGAGACCTCAACATGTAAATAATGTCATTCAATGATCAATATAATAATCCTTTCTCTCGAAGCAAAACAATTCGGCCAAGAGGAGAAATAGAGATATTTAAAAAGCATGGAAAAATTGACACATGTTGTCTTGATTGCAACTTGCAAGACACCCAAAGTCACTAGGTGTCATTTTGTGGTGATTTTTGGCTGTCTAAATAAGTGTGTATTTCAGCCAAATCAAAGGATTAAACCATGAAAATTGAGCATGAGACACCTAGACATGCTAAGCGTCATTTTATGCAGTGACGGATTTAGGGGGGTTAGGGGTGGCCCCGCCCCCCTAAAATTATATAATTGGACCAAATATTTTTAGAAATTATGCTTTAGTCTCTTAAAAATTTTAATCTTTTCATATTAGTCCCTATTTAAAAGTGTCATAAGGGACTAAACTAAAAATATTGAAATATTTATAAGGTGAAAGCATAATTTTCTAAAATTTTGGGTCTGATTCTGTAATTTTCACCCCCTAATTTCAAATACTGACTCCACTGGATTTTATTCTGTAATTTTCACCCCCCTAATATTCATTCCTGACTCCGCCCCTGGTCATCAAGATTGTTTACCTTGACATCGTCGCCTTCTCCTCTAGCTACGGCGAGAGGGAATTGAAGTACGAACTCCTTCATCTTTTGAAATTTGATTTGTACTGCACATTTGGTTGCAGTTAGAAATTCCTTGTGGGTTGGAGTTTGAATTTGTATGACAAAGGAGTGGAAAGAATGGATTATGGATATCATTTAACTACCCATCACTAGCTAAAATAATGGATTATAGAGCTTCGATGAGAATATATAATTGATCAATTTTAACCATTTCTGGAATATAGGTCAATTTGCGACGGAAGTTATTATTTCCGTCACAAATAACCATTTCCGGCGACTAAATTTGCGACGGACGTTTATCCGTTGCAAACTGTTTTTGCGACAGAAATTGGTTAATTTGCGACAGATTTAGTCCATCGCAAATTTTGGATTTTTTTTTTCTAGTGCCTTTATCTTTAGTTAGCAATTAATCATTCACTACAACCTAAAATTTAATCCTCAACAGTGAAGTTTTGTAATGTGAGGTCATCATTTCAATGACACAATCTATTAAAAACATCTATTCTGATATGAAACATGTCTTAAAAAATTATTGGTCTAGTACTTTGTTATGATCTCACTAAGTTTTCTATGGTTGTAATTCTAAAGATGCATTGAAGAGGGGTTTGTTGAATTGGAGGACAAGAGTCATGATTATTGAAGGGATTTCATAGGGACTTCTTTATCTTTATCAACATTCAAGATTAATTAAGAATCATACACAGGGATTTGAAAGCTAGTAACATATTACTCGATGCTGACATAAATCCTAAAATTTCTGACTTTGGAATGGTTAGAATTTTCAAACGGGATGAGCTCATTGCCAACACAAACAGGATTGTTGGGACATAGTAAGTTTAGTAACCTATTTTTAAAATATATGATTTGTTTATGTTTTAAGCAAAAAGGTTATGTTTCCATTTCTAACAAGATGTCTCTTCTTTGTTTGTTTTTTTAATCAGTGGTTACATGTCTCCTGAATACGCAATAGATGGGTGTTCTCCATAAAATCATATATATTCAGTTTCTGAGTCATAATCCTTGAAATTTTAAGCGGCTAAAGAAACAACAGCTTTTATAATGTTAATAAACCTATGAATTTAGTAAAACATGTGAGTGCTTTTATTTACAATAACTTTCTTAAGCATGCAGCTTGTAACTAAAATATACATCAGTATAATTCTTTTGTGTGAGTTTAGTAAACCTATGAATTATTTTTGCAGGCTTGGGATTTGTAGCAAAATGGAGTTGGCTTAGAACTAATGGATCCAATATTAAGTGATTCATGTTCCACTCAACAATTTCTTAGATTTATTCGTATGGATTTGTTGTGCGTGGAAGAATGTCCAGCAGATAGGCCAACTACTTCAGAAATCATTTCTATTCACAAATGAAAGTACCATTTTGCCTATAGTGAAGAAACCTGCATTTGCAAATTAAGAATGGAAGATAGAGGTATGTGCTTTTAAGTATCTACATATAATAGGATTTTTTACAAGTCTTAAGTTGAGAAAATTGAAAAAAAAAAAAAAAAACACTACACTGTTTCTTTTTAATTATTGGCAAATAGGCTCGTTCTTAGGGTATGCAATAAAAAGGCATGTTCTATAATATATTAATGTTTGATACTTTCAGGGGAAAGAAGGACAACAGCTTTCATGAATTTATGTCTTTAAAATTTTATTGAACGAATTGTAATTAAAGCCTTCTCTAAGTAAAAATACTTTGCTTCTATTTCTAACATGATATCTATTATTTATTTATTTTTTAACCGTAGATATATATGTCTTCTGTGTATGCAATGAACGAAATATTCTCTATAAAATTTGATATTTTCATTTTTGGAATTATAATTCTTGAAATTTTAAGTGTCAGGAGGAATATATAACAGCTTTAACGATGTTAATGAGCCTCTAAATCTGATAGGATATGTAAGTTCTTTCTCTAATTTACAATTTTCTTAAACATGCTTCTAATGACTAAAATCTACCTTATTACTTTCCTCCTATTCTACTTTACTTAAAAACCCTATCTTTGTGTGTTTGTGTGTGTGTATAAGGTCCTATGAGCTCTTCTTTTCCAAACTTGAAATTTATTTTTGCAGGCTTCGGATCTGTGGGAAAAAGGAGCTGGTTTAGAGCTAATGGATCCAACACTAAATGATTCATGCATGTTCCAATCAACAATTTTTTTGATTTGTTCAAGTAGGTCTCTTGTGCGTGGAAGAATCTCCAATAGATAGACCAACTATTTCAGAAGTCATTTAATTTCTATGATCACAAATGAAAGTACCAATTTTACCTCTGGTGAAGAAACCTGCATTTACAGATTTAGGCGCAGCAACGTCCATGCAAATCCTCAAATTTAAGAAATGAATAGGAAAACAATTCCACCGACAATGTGTCCATATCTTCTATGAATGGAAGATAGAGAGGAATATGTGCTCTTAAATATCTACATATATGTAACATCTCGAATTTTGAGACAAAGATTTCAGTAACAAAACTGAGATAAGAATGCTGCTATAAGCCAGTAAGAGCCAAAAGTCTCAAGCTTTTTTATGAAGAAAAGCTTAAGATAATTATTAAAGATTATTTTAGGACCGTAAGAATTAAGGGGAAATTTTGAAATATTTTTTTGTGGATCTAGAAATATTATGAAAGGATTAATTATGAAAAATGGCATAAATAGTTTTAAATTCTATTTTCTGGATTTTAGGGCCTATTTTCCTGGAAATTTAAGGAAAAATAGTTAGAAGATAAATTTTGACCAAGAAATTTTAGAGTAAATATTTTATGTCTTAGAGATGCTATTTGAGGAAGAAAAATCCTTATATGGTATTAAGATTAATTTCCAACATCTATCAGATGTTTGCAATTAAATGAACAAAGGACCAATTAAGTTGCAAACAAAAATCATAAAGGAGAATAAAGAGGATCAAATGACTTATTTTGGAAGGAGTCCACACTCCTCTACTTTATATAATGCGGCACACACACCCAACTGCATTATTTGGACAGTACATGCTCATCGCTCTCACCTTCAATTTTCGGACACCACTTACACGTACACTACTTGTCACCTTTAGCTTTTCAACAATATCTCCATGCTTGCAATTAATCACCGAGAAGGGCTCATATTGAGGATATGATTAAGGTGGTGGGTCATATTGAGAAGGGCTCACAATATCTCCATTATTTTCATTTGACAATCGGCCAATGCCCCTTTTCGACTCACTTTTATTTTAGTACACAAACACTCTACTCTTTCAATTATCATAAGGCGACAGTAGCGCACACACATACATATCCCTCCTTCTCAATTATTTCAGCCGGCATGCATGTCCCACTCTCCTTTGCATCACAAACGAACATGTATGGTCTTCATCTCTTCATGAGTAACACTACAAAAAAAAAAAAAGCAGTTTTTGCGACGGACTAAAGGGCTTTTCCGTCATAAAACGGATTTTGTCTATCGCAAAATCCCTTATCGTAATTGCGACGGATTTTTTAATCCGTTGCAATTTGCGATGGATATCAAAATTCGTCGCAATTGCGACGGATATCAAAATCCGTCGCATATTTTTATGTTTGCGACGGATTTTGATATCCGTCACAAATTGCGACGGATTATTTTATCCGTCGCAATTGCGACGGATATCAAAATCCGTCGCATATTTTTATGTTTGCGACGGATTTTAATATCCGTCGCAAATAAATTTTTTTTATTTTTTTTAGAATTAAATTTTTTTTTTGAAAACTAACTGTGTATATATATATATATAATAAGAATCAAGCATAAAGAGTTTTTACATAGAGAGAAAACAAAATATAAATAATATTGTCTCGAATAACATGTAATAAAAAGTAGTTTAAACAGCAGCATTATAATCATCACCACCGCCATCATCAGCATTGTCACCACCATCATCAGCATTGTCATCATCACCATCACCAGAAGTCGGCCCCTTGTTTTTCATTAGGGTCATGAGTTGAAGCTGCATCTGCCTTACCATCTCGCGTGTCTCATGTAGCTCGTCTGCCTGCGACTGGACCAACGCCTTCACCTTCTTCATCTCATCTGCAAAAAAAAGTAGGAACTACGTTTATTTTTTGTAATTTATTCAAATAGAATAGGGAATGAAAATGTAACAATCAATATCAAATGTATTACGTTTACCTGCAGAAACACCTTCATGGTCAGATGAGGTGCGCTTCGTTTGCTTAAATCGGCTGGCAGGGGCACCGTACCCGAAGATTCTACCTTTGCTGTTCATTCCGCCTGCAGCCTGAATGAATAGACTCTCGTTATCGGACTGAGAGGATGTGGGGTCAGTCGCACTCTGCGAGTCTCTCTCCTCCATCAGCTTCTTATAGGTTTCCTAGAAGCAAAAAAATACATCACAGATAAGCCATGTGAAATGAAATAAACATATGCTGATGTCTGAAACAAAGAATGTAATATAAATATCTCACCGCTACTTGTTGTGCATGCCTTGGCGTTAATCCAGCGCGACTCACTCCCTTCAGACTGCTGGGCATGTGTACGCTCAAAGGCAATCCAGTCAACATCTTTTGGAGCAACATCTTCAGACAGTGCCTGCAAACACAAATGATGACCATTAATTAATTGTTTCAAAGAACAAAATATTGAATACTTAAATACAAAATAACGTGTACTCACAATTTTTCGTTTATGCTCACTCATTGAAATGGAGCCGCCAACATAGGAAGGTCCTTCCATTTTGGCCCTATTTTGCTTATTTTTCGGACTTTTATTTTGAAATTTCTCATCGGACGCCCAATTTTGAAGTAATTGGTCAGCAGTCTCAGGTTGAATCCAATCTTGGCTGCCTCTACCTCTTCTCAATTTAAAGAACTTCTCAGAAGCTTTTTTTAATGTCGCCCTGATGTTGAGGCAACGTCTTAAACTTATCCTGAAAATCAATGACAAACAATCAATGGTCCAAATTTTAAAAGTACTAAATATCACTTTATAATTTGTTTTGTCAAGTTATCACTGTTTATTGTATAACTAGTTAATATCATTAATTTTTCTAATACATAAAAATTTAATAAATCCTTAGAGTCACACATTTCTCCTACTTTATATTAATTAATTAATTCTCATATCCTTAAACATCATTTCTTAACATTTCATTTTTCTCATTTCAACATCATCCTATTTATAGTATTATGTATCATTACCTACTAATACAAAATCATAATTTTAACACATGATTTTTCAACTATACAAAACAGACTATAAACAAATAATGCAACATTAATATTCTCACTAATGGTCACAAATAAAAAATCAAGAACCAATAATAAATAATTTGATCAACATTAAAGAAATAACAAAAATATTATCACACATCATCATTTTATCATATATCAACATAATACTTAAGAAAATACCAAAACAATTATCAAATCCATCCATATATATTGTAGTGAAAAAAAATGGAGAAGAGATAGGTTACTTGGAATAGAAGTGCAGCTTGGAAGAGGAGAAGGAAAGGAATCCTGAAACTGATCGGTCGGAACAGGAGGGAATGTCGCCAGAAAATGATAGGCCGGAGCAAAGGGGATGCCGCCGGAAAGTCGTTGACCGGAGCACCAAGAGTCCACCGGAGAAGAAGAGAGAAACGGATGCAAGAAGCTGAAACAAGAATGAGAAATAAAAATTCGGGGGGGTTTTTTTTTTTTGCGACAGATTTTTGTTCCGGTCGCAAATTTGCGACGAATTTTTTCCTGTCGCAAATTGCGAATTTTCTAGTAGTGTAAGTGCAAGGATGATAGCACACGTCTCTCTCTCACGAACACATAGTACATTGTTGGAGCCACTGTTGCTTCACAGGTGGAATAATGATAGGGAACGGAGTCTTAGGTTATGGGAATAGATGAGAGTAAAAGAGAGAGGACGAATGCTTAATTAAACAGCTTCACGTGCACGTTGGGGCAGCATCTTTGCCTTTTTCTTTTTCTTTTTCATTTGAATTTTGATGCCATCCCTTCATTATCAATGTTACTGTTTGCTTTCTTGTTCCAATTACTAGTGGCAAACCGGATGGACATTAATTAGGCTGCTTTTGCTTTTACTCTTTTGACCTCTCACTCACCCCTTTCCCAATTCCTTCATTCCCAAATTGAATCCCCCATACAAATACATATATCCCTACACGCTAATCCTCTACCCTCTCATTTCAAATAAAAATATCATTTTTCGTCTCCCATGTTTTACGAATGTTAATTAATGCATGACACTTGACACTGGCCAACAAATATATATTTTTTGTAATCAAGGAGAATGCAATAATCGATTGAATTTGTCTACCACTTAGTCACTTGTATTAAAAAAAATGTGATGAGGTTTTTAAGATCGTGAAGTATTTTTTTCAATATCATTCAGTATCCTGAAATATATTTTCGAAAACGGGTTTATGTACCTCGGATTCCTACATGTTTAGCTTTGAAATGATTTTCGGAAACGGGTTTATGTACCTCAGATTCCTACATGTTTAGCTTTGACATGATTTTCGAAAACGGGTTTATGTACCTCGGATTCCTACATGTTTAGCTTTGACATGATTTTCGGAAAAAGGTTTATGTACCTCAGATTCCTACATGTTTAGCTTTGACATGATTTTCGGAAACAGGTTTATGTACCTTAGATTCCTACATGTTTAGCTTTGACATGATTTTCGGAAACGGGTTTATGTACCTCGGATTCCTACATGTTTAAACTGGACATGATTTTCGAAAACGAGTTTCTTTACCCTGAATTCATACATGTTTAAACCGGGACATGATTTTCGAAAACGGGTTTATTTAACCTGAATTCATACATGCTTGAACTGGACATGATTTTCGAAGAAGGGTTTCTTTACCCTGAATCCATACATGCTTGAACTGGACATGATTTTTGAAAACGGGTTTCTTTACCCTGAATTCATACAAGTTTATAGAATTGGTGGTATTGTCATCTTACACGGAGCCCGGATTTTAACCAGATTCGGTGTAACCGGGGTCCACCTTCAAATTTACATGGAGCTGGGATTTTAACCAGATTCGGTTTAAACGGGGTCCGCCTTCAAAACTTTACACGGAGTCGGGATTTTAACTTCGGTTTAATCGGGGCCGCCTTCAAAACTGTACACGGAGCCCGGATTTTAACTAGATTCAGTTTAACTGGGTCTGCTTGCTGCCCTTTGCCGCAAAATTTTACACGGATCCCGGATTTTAACCAAATTCGGTTTAACCGGGTCCGCCCAAATGCAACTCAGGAGTGCCATCAGATAATAAACTAGAAAGCTCTATAAACAAAGAATGATGATCTGCAGCTTATGTATTCTTCTATTGATCTCCTTTCTTTCATTTGTTTTGGAACAATTACTTTTCTGAAATACTTCCACAAAATTTGGGCTGGAGCAGATGCCTCAAAAACAATTTGATTGGAAGCATACCACTAGACGTTTGTGTTAGGAGAAAGCTTTTTAAACTCATCCGCATTGAGAAATGTTCATCAATCTCCAAATGATTTTCTTGATTAAAAGAGACATCGAGTGCAGATGCCCATACAAATTCCTCCTCCTCCTCCTCAGTCTAGACAAGAAGAAGTAGTATCTTGTACAAAATATTTAACACCCCATTCTCAAAATTCCCAATTGCAGATGAAATTTTGATTTTGCAAGAATTTCCCTTTCTGCTTCCTTGAGCTCTTTTCCTTCCTTTAAATGAATAGTGTGAGCAAGCGGTGCTTTATAACTTTTGTTTTGTTTTCCCTACGGAGCTTTTCAGCATTTTGAAAATCCAGAGCACCGTTAAGTCCCTCAAGACCATTTTTTGGCTTGCCTTGTATTGAAACTTCAATACTGATAGCAACCTGACTTGCTTGCAGAATAGAATTTGTTAACCTCACAATGCTCCCCTTTGACACAAACTTTGAAATATCAATTGCTTGAGCAATTGTTTTTCTAAATTGCAACAGTTCTTCAAGTAATATATCATAAGCAATTAGTAATGCTTTTTGTGCACAAGACATCTTTTATATCTACCACACCACCTGATTCCCATCACATGAATTAATTGAATTTAACATTCACAAACGCCAAAAAACTTTAATGAATTGGAACTTCACATTGACAATTTAATTTCGAGAATGGAGCCGAAGGTATATGTGGCAACTTCCCCTTGCTTCCAATCTGGCTTTGTCCTACTCTCTTCAATATGTAGCAACTTCCCATTGCCAAAAGAAGATATACATGGTTCCAATTTATTCGTAGCTCCAAGTTGATTGAGTTGAAGCTATCTGAAATGGAGAAATACATGCCTTTGCAATAACAATTAATAAAAATTAATTTATTTGTAGTAGTTAGCCAGAATCATGGAGCTTCTCAATGAATAAGGACCATATAAATTCAGCTTCCCAATCATGAACAGAAGCACATCCAAATGATAGCCCCCAACCATGTTGCAGAAGAGTTCCCAAGGCAACAAATGATCCTCTGTCTTGACTTTCGCATCCTTGCAGAAACTTCAACGCAGCACTCATATAACCCGTCTTATTCTCTGTTGCTCAATCAAACTTCCACGTGTCGTTTGCCGGCATTAGTTGTTGAGATCATTGTTGCAAACCAAACTCTCATACATCCCGACATTGTATCCTGGTGCAGCTCGGTCAAGCAATGAATCAAGTATGCTAGACAGAGTTGATATAGCTCAGCATCTCGGTCAAGCAATGAATCAAGTTTGTGAGCATTAATGAGTAGATATAGCTCGGCAGGCATGCAACCTATGCTCTCCGGACGATATCAGATGTGTACCTTGGTGTAATGTATCTCGGCATAATATACCAGTAGCTAGATACACCTCGGCATGAACCTCGGAATTAGGGAACCCATGTACATCGGTATACACCCTTCCTTTCTTGCCTTCCTGTTCATTATCAGAGCAGCATAACGTGAGCCATAGACCTATCTCGGCCTCTAAGCGTCTGGGCACAGTATGCTAAATTCCTTCGACCTTCATGCCATCACGGTCTCAATCAAGATGAAACCTTAGTTCGCATACCGTATCCGGAATGGAAAGGCAAACCGCCAACAGTAATACAAGAGTTGTATCATATATAATCTCAACAAACTCCTGTCTTGAGTTCATACACCACAGTGGAAGTCGGCTTCTTTGTTTCAAACCTTCATCTTGGCTCTGGAACCCGGTTTCACTCTTTCAATCTTTTATATCGGCCTATCTCCAACCTTCAAAAGGTGGAATCTGGTCTCATTATTTCAAACCTCCATCTCGACTTCACCCTTCTTCAAGAAATGTATCTCGGCAACTCAACGTCTTAGTTCAGATATTCAAGGTATCTTGGAACGGACTCAGACGGATTAGACTCATTGGGGATTAGCAGCCGAAACTCAGCATATCGGAATCACGACACTGTTTGTATCTCGGCATGCAGCCCATAAATAATAGGTGATGTATTATATCCCGGCATGCAGAGCAAAAGCAGTGAACCCCACGTACATCCCAACATGCACCTCAAACTCGGCACCTCCAAACCTCAGTACCATTCCCATCTCGGCCTACCCCCTCTTTTCTTGCCTTTCATCTCGGACTGACAAGAAATATTAATGGCATCCTTCACTCGATCAGCTCTTTTAACACCCTTAAGAAAGTGACTGAGAATTGCACAATCAGGAGTGAAACCATCAACCTCCGGAGAGTACACCATCAACCTCCATTTCTTTTAACACTCTCCCAGTTTGAACCTTCGTTAATACTTGACAAAGAATAGCCAAACAGAGCTAAAAACGTAGACGGCGTCTTAACCACGTGCAAAAACGCTTGTTCATTGCCGAGGAAAAATATCCCAGAGTTCCCATGATTATCTCGGATTTAGGAAAACTTATCTCGGACTTCCCAGCTGGTGTAATTCAAGGAGCCATGACGACTCAGCGCAAACAGTGATGGATGACTTTGCTTACTGGAACCTGTCTTTATCAACTGAAGTTTGAAACTGCTCTCACTCAAATCAGCAGCGTCCTCTAAGCGATATCCCATTGATTGATCAAATGCTATTGGCCGCGTTGGATACCTTGCCTTTTACTTTCTCTGGGTACCAAGATGAACAATACAGTCAAAGACCAGGATGAATTCGTTTCGCCTTAGGACTTGTGCACCTCTGGGTTGAGAATATTCAAGAGTTGATAGGGGATTGGAAGATTCTCCACTCTTCACACTGTGGTTTCGCTTTCTTCTCTGCGTTGAAGCCTTTCACGATGGTCGGGTATCGTCGGACTCTGTCTCCAACCCGGATTCATCTCTAGAATCTGAAGAAAATTAGTCTTGTGAAGGTTTTACGGATTTGAAGACGAAGCCCTCGTTTAGACTTGGCCTTGTTCTCCTGATGATTACCTTCATCGTCCCTGTTTTTCAGTTCTTCAGAATCACCCTTTTCTTCGTCTTCTTCCGAAAGAGAAAACAGAAAGTGGGTCTTCTTGAAGACACTTCGCAGCCATAACGACAGAGCCAACAAGTAAAAACCAAGCCAGAGGCTGAGCGTCGTAGGATTTTCAGGTCTGCTTCTTGTGTTATTTCTGCCACCAGTAAACTTCATAGGTTACGTTGGCTTTCAAATATTCATGAATTTGAATTATTCACCATTTTTGGTCACGGGAATCAAAAATTTATCGATTCCCCACGGACGGCGCCAATGTTTTGTCATAAGAACATAAGTGTCTAGCCCTAGGTGGGCTAGTATGTTGATATAGGATCAAGTAGCTCTTTCCCAAGTATCCATGGATAAGATACCTAAGAGGATTGGAGATCACAGAGCACAAACATGAGGGTTTTCACCCAATGGAGTGTGGTGTGTTCTCTGTGTGGCGGAATAGTAAAAGAGAGGGAGTGGAAGCTGTGTACCTTTTAGATTAACCAACTATATATAGAGGCTATCTTAGGGTTAGGGTTTGGACATGTTGGGTCTCTTGTGCCTCCAAGCCCAAATACACTAGTAATCTTCTGCTGGGCCACACCTTAGATGAGCCTAATATTTGATTCCATAACAGTAGGAGATATTATGTGATCTAAGAGATGAGAAAATATAGAAAAGGCAATAACATCACAACAAATTAAATTGAAAAGAATATAATATAATATATTATTATATTAAATAATATATTATATTATATTATATTAAATTGATGACGTAGAAAAAGAGCACCTTATCTTTCGGCCCTGAGTTCTTTAAGCAATGGGCATAAAGGCGTGGGACCCGCAGCAAAAGAAACGCACCCAAGAAGTATTATATATTAGAACGCATAGACGCAAGGACGCAAGGACGACGCGCACAGCTACGAGGAGAACTAAGAAATTCTTGGCTTGATTTTTCTTCTCTTTTCCTATCTTATTTGAATTTGGATTTTATTTACTTCATGGATTTTATTAAAGTCATGTTTGGCTAGTTTTTCTTTTCAACATAGGGGATCATAAACTTGTTTGAGACTTAGAGATTATTCCAACAAATTATTTTTGATTAATTTTATTTCAGTTTATTTAATCTTGTCTTTATTGTTATTGCTTCTTGATTGGCCCTCGCTGAGCATGTTTTGGGGATTTAGGGTTGAACTTGGAAGAGGGAATCTTAAATTGACCGTTGATTAAATAATGTGGAATTAGGTTTTAATCTAATTTGCGTTTAGGATAGACATATACCTAGAAGCTCCATATAATCATAGAGTGAGCTCGATCTAAAACACGTCTTATTTAGTTATTTGAGGCATTACATAATTAATTAATGTAGGTATATGAATGGACCGAAAGGCATTTATAGACATTAATACTCTAGATTAGATGATTATGTTAAGTCAAAATTAATTTAGTGGAGATAAAATCTAAAAAAACAAATAAGGAATTAGTGATTCTAGGTTGCTTGTTTTATTGGGGTAGTTTAATTAGTTTAATTTTAGTTTTAATTTCTTAATTAAATTCAATTTGTTTTGCTCAACTTAAATGAAAGTGTAAAATTAATGTTTAATTAAAGTTTGTGATACTAAGTCTTCATAGAAACGACATTTTTCTTATCATTTTACGGAGTTTTAAACTTAAAGTTTTGGCATTGAGCTTCCAACACAATCACTCTGCCTTTGATACGTTCAAGTCTGGTCATTTTCACCCAAAAACCTTGGGTCATCCTTATGGTCCTTTCTTATCTCTCATGCTTCACGTTTTCCCCTTTTTAATTATGCTACTTCATTCTTTTTAGTTTTTTTTTTTTTTTGGAATAATTAAAATAAAGGACCTAAAAAAATAATATTTATTAAGAATGACTATAAAAATAATAATTATTTTGAAGGATCAGAAATTAACACTTTAAAATAGAAAGACTAAAATGTCATTAGCCATATTTCATATATTCTCTCTAACTAAATTAGAATCTGAAATTATTGATGACTAATAACAAACAGAGATGTAGCCAATCAATAGATACATTCAGCCTTCAAGTCTCTTCAAAATATCACCGCCAAGTTCACCATCGGATTGAATTTGTGGATAAATTTTTGTTAGTGTAATACTCCCTCATGTCCTTATCATAATCAAGTGATTGAATTTGTGGATAAATTTTACCAATTTTATTTCTCTTCGCATAATATGATTAAAATTTTTCCAACTTTAAACATAAATTAAAGGCAAAGGTAAATGAGAAAAAATAATTAAAAGGATAAAAATTGCTTTGAGATTGAGAAGATGTTTAATACATTTCATATTAAACTGTAAAATCAAAACATATTTCAATTCCCGCGGCTTAGAACCCAAAACAAGGAGTTCTCGTTCTCAGTTCATCTTCCCCTTCGAGTAAAACAGCAAGAATACTGTAGACAGATAACTAGCAACGGTTTCCATAGTTTTCTGAAATGTCAGGTGTACTGAAATCTGGCTGATCCGTCTTGACAAGGTTGGTTCACTTACTTTCCTATTCCTTCTGCTTGTGCCTATCATTTGCTTCAGATGTCTAAGAATTTCTTCAGGCTTCATAGTCCATAATAGCCTCACTGCTACACTGGGTTTTCACTATATAAAAAGGATTTTAATTCCTCATACAAAGGTGATACATGGGGTCCTCCACTGTTTTCTGCTATTTATGCGATAGAAAAAGAACTGGGTTATTTGAATTGGTTTCTATTTGTTATTATCCATCAATCTCTCTAGATTTTGATTTAGCTAGAGAGAATATAAAAAATATGGTTGAAGGCAATTTAGTTTTTCTATTTTAATGTTTTAATTTCTGGTCCTTCAAAATAATTATAATTTTTATGGTCTTTCTTAATAAATATTATTTTTCTTAGATCCTTTATTTATAATTTTCCTTCTTTTCTTTTAATTTCCCTCTACACATTGAATATTGTTTCTCTTGATTCTTCAAGATTTGATTCCCCCCACACTTTTACACAACAGTGACACTGCTACCAACACGATCGCTCTGCTTTTGATACGTTTATGTGGTTAATTTAATTAGGGCTTAGAAAACACCTCCATTTAAAGTATGTATATCGAATAAATTAACTATAATTACTTCAACTCTAACTCTAAGTTTAACTTTAATTTGAAGAGTAAAGTACGAACAATCACTAGCCATAAAAAAAGCTATAATCCTCAACATCCTAATTTCTGTAACAACCACAAATAACAATAAAATAAATAAGTTATATAATTCATTTCCCAAAAACTCAATTTCCTCCACAGCTATTATCCTCAACATCCTAATTTCTGTAACAATTCTTACCTCAACAATCCAAGGTTATAGATCACTTTTTTTGAGCTCCAATCACTCATTAAAATCCTTAGATAGCCTTTATACCATATTCTCACATCAATCACTTAATTTTATAATTAAAAGTTTCACCTCCAACACACCTATAATCATAAAATCATCAAAATGAACATCCTAGACCAATTAAATATCTTTTCTAACTTATATGAGTATAACTTAATTATTAAACAACTCTTCAAACCTCCGCATAATCAAAATCATATCAAATTCTAACTCAAATATCAAATCATAATTTCATATAACTCAAAATCTACAAAAATGAATAGACTAAAATTTCAATAACACTTCCATTAATCCAAATAAATTATTTAACCCAAATTTGATCAGAAAAAAGTCCAAAAAAATAATTTATAATCTTTTTTTTAAGAGAAATTCATTTAAAATCATAAAGACAACTAAAGAATACGTAAATTCAAACCAATTAAAATTAGTCATTAGCCTTCCTTTACCTGTACATAGTTATCTATTGTCAAGACTCAAAACTCTCCCAAAAATTTAAGCTCAAAATTTTCACTAATCAACACGATATTACCCTCATTAAAAAGAAAAAAGACATGAAATCACCTACTACACGCTTAACTAAAGAGTCCTCGTTTGTCCAAAAAAACAAAACAAAACGGTCCTTGTGCCCTTGATTATTTTGTGGGGGGGGGGGGGTACTGGGGTATTTATATAGCCCACCCCACCTCCCTTTTTTGAATAATTCAACACCCTCCCTCCCGTTACGAAATGAAGCAACTGAATGATTGATGGGTGGTGGGTTTTTTTTTTTTTTTATAAGAAAAAGTTTTGGAGGGCTTCGACATCAGTCTTCCATCAAGCCTTGGGCACGGCCCCGGGCTCTATAAACACTTATTGGGGACTTACGAGATCGCCTACCAAAAGAGTCCCAGCAACGGCAGAGGGGATCGAACCCACGACCCAAGGGCCTAGTCCTGGATCCCTTACCATCTATGTCAACTCATGACGGTGGTGTGGTATTTAAATACCCTACTATACGCTTAACTAAAGGGTCCTCGTTTGTCCAAAAAAAAAAAAACTAAAGGGTCCTTGTGCCCCTTGATTTTTTTTTTTTTTTTGGGGGGGTGTGGGGTACTGGGGTATTTATATAGCCCACCCCACCTCCCTTTTTTGACTGGAAGATCTTGCCGCAGAGCAATTCAACACCCTCCCTCCCGTTACGAAATGAAGCAACTAACTGAATGATTGGTGGGTGGGTAGGTGGGTGGGTGGGGTATTTAAATACTACCCTACTACACGCTTAACTAAAGGGTCCTCGTTTGTCCAAAAAAAAAAGAACTAAAGGGTCCTTGTTAAAGAGCATTTCTATAATCTGTTCACTCCTATGATCAAATCATAGAAACAAAAAAATGGCTGGCTTGCAAAACTCATTATTGATCTATCATCTTCACTTTCTCATGCTATTACTCTGTAGACATAATATCATCAGTGTGATTGCAGAAGAAACCAACACTCTGAATCAATCAGACACACTCAACTTCACCAGTTCCTTGGTTTCCAACAACAAGAACTTCAACTTAGGATTTATCCAACCTTTTAGTACTGATGATATCAACAACACTTACTTAGCCATCTGGAGCTCCGTATACAGCTCATCTTCTTTTCCAGTTTGGATCGCCAACAGAGACACCCCAATCACTAATGGTTCTTCTGCAACTCTCCTCATCCACCACACCGGAAAGTTTGTCATCAATCGAACTCACGGCGACCCAATTCAACTATGCCCTGGCCAAGAAACCACCACCACCACCAACAACAACAACGTTAACTACACCAACACAAAGGCTGTTTTGGGGGATGATGGAAACCTCGTACTGACAGAAGTGAACTCCAATGGATCTGTCGGTCGGACCTTGTGGCAGAGCTTTGATTGTCCCACAGACACTCTTTTACCAGGCATGAAACTTGGGATCAATCACAGAACAGGAAGGAACTGGTCTCTAACCTCATGGCTAGCTTCTCATGATCCATCTCCAGGAGCTTTCACACTCGCATGGGACCCACATGGATTAGAGCTGGTTCTTCGACGTAGAGGGGTTATTTTTTGGACTAGTGGAACGTTACAAAATGATGATCTTGAAGGTGGATTGACCTTTGGGAACACAGGACCAACCTTGAATATTACAAAGAAATACAAGTTGATGTATAATAAAACTTCAGATGAAGAGTTCTTCAGTTTTACGTTGAAACCTGATGCTGAGTATCCAAAGGGCGTAAAATGGAGCATAGGTTACGATGGTAATTTCTGGTTTGGGCAAAAATATGGAAGTTTATTACGGGATTATTGTTTTGGGTACAAGACAGAGAAAGATGAGGGATGTGCAGAATGGGAACAACCTCAGTGTAGGATTTATAATACAACGTTTCAGTTGTTGTATGGTTCCTTTGTGAATAAAAGTGATGGGAACTATTTTGATAGTGAAGGGATTGGTCCTGCTGATTGTAGAGTTAAATGCTGGAATGATTGTGATTGCCAGGCATATCAGAATACAGAAACTTTACGTTGCGTTCAATATCACCAAGATGCAGAGTTTCAACCAGATCCTGCTGCGAATTCAGTTTCACCACAATTTTATTTTATCCAAAAACCACAAACTGGTAAAGTTTTCCCAAGTCGTATGCCAAAATTTTAGTTACTGAAGTTACACGTGTAACTTTTTAATTTATTTCTGCTTTAAAAACTCTCTTTATATGCAGGTTTAACTGTTGAGAAAAGGAACAAGAAGAAATGGATTGCAATTTCAGTTCCCATTGCAATATTATTGTTGTTAGCATCCGTTGTTATTATAATATTTTATTGGAGAAGGAAAAGGAAAGGTAACAAGCAAAATCTATATCCCCACTGCTAATTTATATAGCATGTTAATGTGATTAAGCTTTGAATTAGAGATGACTGATAAATTTTTCTTGATTCATAACAAAATAATATACAGAAGGGAGAAAAGAGGACCATCTACATCAACTGATGGCGGAAACTAATGATTTGCACAATTTAGATGAGCTTGGATACGATAATGGTTTTTCTCAACATTTGAAAGTTTTCAGCTTTTTGTCTATCGTTGAGGCTACAAATAACTTTTCAGCAGAAAATAAGCTTGGGCAAGGTGGTTTTGGCTCAGTTTATAAGGTGGATGAAGAAGCTAAGCATATCTATCTTTTTACATAGTTGGTACTGTTGTATTGATTTTGAGTTATTAACTAACTAACAACATAATGGTCAGGGAAAACTGCGAGAAGGAGAAGAAATTGCAGTAAAAAAGCTATCTAGAAGTTCAGGGCAAGGGTTAGTGGAGTTCAAGAATGAGGTAATACTCATAGCAAAGCTGCAACACATGAATCTAGTTCGTTTGCTTGGATGTTGCATACAAGATGATGAGAAGCTATTGGTTTATGAATACATGCCTAACAAAAGTTTGGACTCCTTTCTCTTTGGTTAGTAATTAATCATTCACTACAACCAAAAATTTAGTCCTCAACAGCACAAGTTTTGTAATGTGAGGTCATCATTTCAATGGCACAATCTATTAAAAACAACATATATTCTAATATGAAACCTGTCTTTAAATTGTTGGTTTAGTACTTTGCTATGATCTCAACACACTGAAATTTTTCTATGGTTGTAATTCTAAAGATGCATCGAAGAGGGGTTTGTTGAATTGGAGGACAAGAGTGATGATTATTGAAGGGATTTCACAGGGACTTCTTTATCTTCATCAACATTCAAGATTAAGAATCATACATAGAGATTTGAAAGTCAATAATATATTACTTGATGTTGATATGAATCCTAAAATTTCCGACTTTGGAATGGCAAGAATTTTCAAACGGAATGAACTCATTGCCAACACTAACAGGATTGTTGGGACATAGTAAGTTTACTAAACTATTTTAAAAATATGTTTGTTTATGTTTTAAGCAAAAAGGCTATGTTTCCATTTCTAACAAGATGTCTCTTCTTTATTTATTTTTTTAATCAGTGGTTACATGTCCCCTGAATACGCAATGGATGGGGTGTTCTCTATAAAATCAGATATATTCAGTTTCGGAGTCGTAATCCTTGAAATTTTAAGCGGCAAGAGAAACAACAGCTTTTATGATGTTAATAAACCTATGAATTTAGTAAAACATGTGAGTGCTTTTATTTACAATAACTTTCTTAAGCATACTTGTAACTAAAATGTACATCAGTACAAGTCTTTTGTGAGTTTAGTAAACCTATGAATTATTTTTGCAGGCTTGGGATTTGTGGCAAAATGGGGTTGGCTTAGAACTAATGGATCCAACATTAAATGATTCATGTACCATTCAACAATTTCTTAGATTTATTCATATAGGTTTGTTGTGCGTGGAAGAATGTCCAGCGGATAGACCAACCACTTCAGAAGTCAGTTCTATGATCACAAATGAAAGTACCATTTTGCCTCTAGTAAAGAAACCAGCATTTGCAAATTTAGACAATGTCACCAACTTAGAATACCATTCCTTCAACAATGTGTCAGTATCCACTATGAATGGAAGATAGAGGTACATGCTCTTAAGTATCTACATATAATAGGATTTGTTACAAGTCTTGATAAGTTGAGAAAATGGAGGAAAAAAAATACTGCACTATTTCTTTTTTATTATTGGTAAATAGGCTCGTTCTTAGGGTATGCAATAAAAAGGCATTTTCTCTAATATATTAATGTTTGATACTTTCAGGGGAAAGAAGGACAACAGCTTTCATGAATTTTTCACATGTATTTAAAATTTTATTGAACGAATTGTTATTAAAGCCTTCTGTATTTTTGCCTGGGTTACGTCAAGAATAGAATTGTTGGTGTTGTATTTATTTTAGACACAAACACTTGAAATTACACTTAAAATGCTTCGTAGTATTTTAATGATCTCAATAGATTTGCTTCACTGAATTCATTCTAGTATATATGCCAAAATTAAAATACAAGTGATTATAACTGTTGCAGATGTGAGGGAATAATGGCAGAGAGGAACAGGGTAGGAGCAAATGGATCAATTTTACACCAAAAATCTCTCGAGTCATTTGCACAATCACAAATGAAAGCACCAAATTGCTGCCTTGTATGTGCCTATTTCTACTTCGAGGGCAAGAAAAAATATGAATCCAAAAATACTTGTATATGTATGTATGTGTATGTGTGTTTATTATAGGTATAGGTATGTATATATCTATACCTATACCTATATATATATACATATACATCAACATCCATCACTACTCTTGAGCAATTATGGCTTCCAAACTCGAATTTCAGGCATCCTCTTGCAATTTAATCTCATATATTTTAGTCCTTATAACATATCAATCCAAATATATCATCATTCTAACTTACGAGTCTTTCGTGCCCTTCAAATTTCAAAAAGTCGAGAATAGACTAGAGTCTCTGAAGCAAATACAGAACAGGGGAAGCTCCCTCGAATCATCTAAGCAAGTGGTCTTTTTTTTTGAGATGCATGGCCACATTTAACTAGAGTAGACAGTGAACGGCCATTTTAAACTTCTTAGTTTGTACTTGAAAGTGGAGTTGAATCACCAAGAGGGAGGGTGAATTGGGGATTCTTAAAAACTTTTCGAAATGCTCTGTTTCTGAGTAATCAAAACAGGGATAAACAGAGGATAAGGAAGAGAAGCAAGACACAAAGGATTTATACTGGTTCGGTCCAATCTCTTGACCTATGTCCAGTCCCCAGACTCTCTGGGATTTTCACTATCACAATTGATTACACACTCTGCAACTCAAGAATAATTCTCTCATTAGAACTTACTCCCCCTTACAAGTTGTAATCAATATCTCAATCTCCAAGTCCCTTGACTTGAGATTCTTTACAATAAAATGATTTACAATAAATGAACTCTCTCTAAGAGTGGATAAGAATAAACACTGAAGTACAATGTATCAAAAGATACTTTTCACAAGAAAACTCAAAGAGTAGTTGAAACTTGAATGATTTTCGTTTTCTCACAGATTGGTTGTTGAGATGAATTGAATGCATCTCTATTTATAGTAAGAGATCATTAAATGACCGTTATAATCCTTAATGTGACCATTGGCAACATTGAAGAAGGATTAGATGAAGGTTTGGTCTTCTTCTCTCTCTACTCTTTGGTTAATCCAGTAGCACAGAAATTTAGGCTTGACTTCTTGACTTTTAATCCGTTGGAAGAGCAACTACTGGATGTGGAAAGGAAACATTAATCCCTTTGAAACTGTGGAGAATGATTGTCCAAAAGGATGCAAGTTTTCTAGACTTTGCATTTAATGTTCTGACATCACTTTATGCTTTATGCTAATGCTTCATTTAATCCTTTCTAAATCATTTGAAACTCACTAACAAACTGATTAAACATAGTTAGAAATAGTAATGAGTGATGATATGAAGTATTAGAATCAAACACAAAGGTTTCACAAATTCGTCCAACTAGAAATTCAAAATCAGCGACACAAACTCGAGTTTGTTTATCCAAACTGGAGTTTGTCACTGTGCTCAAAGTGGAAACTCGAGTTTCCATTAGCAAACTCGAGTTTTCTTCTTCCAGAGAAGAAAGTCAGTTTTGAGTTTAAAATCATGCTTTGAGCATTGAGGCAAAACTCGAGTTTTGGACTATTATAGTGAAAACATGTTTAAGTCCAAAACCTTAAAACTGGAGTTTCAAAATGTAAACTGGAGTTTTCAAATCACTGAAATAAAGCAAAGCTTTCTGCTTAGCGCAAACTCGAGTTTCCAATACAAAACTCGAGTTTTCTCTTTAAATATAAGACATTTGAAAAATTCATGCCAAGTGAAAAATGGAATTTCCAAATACAAACTGGAGTTTTCTCAAAGAGAGTAAAACATGAAGACTCTCTGTCTTGTGGAAACTCGAGTTTCCTCATAAGAGAAAACTTTGATAAATATTCTGTCAATTGAAAACTGGAGTTTTCATAAACTCAGAAATGAGCATAGCTCTCTGTGACTTGCAAACTCGAGTTTACAAAAGCAAACTCGAGTTTCCAAATAATTTTGAAAACTCAGAGAACTCTCTATGCTAGCGAAACTCGAGTTTCCAAATGGAAACTGGAGTTTTGCTTAGTTCTAAACTTTTGGTAGTTCTCTGTATGGCCAAAACTCGAGTTTTCTAAATACAAACCGGAGTTTTGTTCTCTTTGCAAAATATTGAAGTGTCTCTGTAAGGTACAAACTCGAGTTTCCAAAACCCAAACTCGAGTTTGCCTTGAAGTGAAAACTTTGAGAGCTCTCCGTATGATACAAACTCGAGTTTGCCTATGCAAACTGGAGTTTTCTTAACTTGTGAAAAATTGAGCTACTCTCTGTCAAGCCAAAACTTGAGTTTGCAAATCAAAACTCGAGTTTTGTCTTAGACAGTAAGTTTTCAACTTACCAAAAACAAAACTTCATCTTAAGTTTACAATTGTCAGTTATTATCAAAACCAATAGAGAACTAACAGTACTATGTTTGCAATAGATGTTACTAGGGGCCTTAACTTACACCAAACAATCTTTTCATAATCCAAAATCATGTACATATGTGACATCAGCTATCCAAAGAAAGGCCTCATGATGCAGTTACAACCAAAGCAAAATACTTTGCTAGCACAAAATAGTCAAAAGACTCGGTTATAACCACCTGCTATGAGAATTAGAATACCAGCATCAAGTTAGTTTTCCAATATTTAAAACTAAAAGAGGAGCCAGTCGTGTCACAGATCATGTCTTCTCAATTTGGTAGCAAATATAGTAATAAGGAGACTTAGCTTCCGTTACTTTTTACATGGTAGGTCCCACCAGTTTCTCTCTATATTATTTTAACACTTTTTTTAATGAGAAAATATCACTTTGACTCATGCAAACAATTTAATTTCAGCTAACCTCCAAAAGATTATAAAAGTTCACTGCACCCTGTGGGTTAAAATGAAATTAAGTTACTTTATTTCTTTCACAAGAGCATTTACAAAACAAATATGAGAATTTTTAAGACATAAAAATATTTACCAACAAATATGTGAATGACCAAAAAATTTTAACTCCCTAGTGATTGGGGTTAACTGAAATAAAATTGTTTGCATAATCTAAGTGATATCTTTCCATTAAAAAATATTAAAATAATACGGAGAGAAGATTAGTGAGACCCACAGTGCAAGAAATAACGGAAGTTAAGTCTCCTTAACAACGTTGTTATATTTACTCCTGAATAAATTATTTATGTCTACTTTTTACACCAAAAATATATAGTTCTTATGAGAATGAGCTAATATACTCATAGCAAAGCTACAACACATGAATCTAGTTCGTTTGCTTGGATGTTACATACATAATGAGGAAACGTTGTTAATTTATAAATACATGCCTAACAAAAAGCTTAGACTCCTTTCTTTTTGGTTTGTAATTATTATGCTTACGAGAAAACCAAATTTGGCACAATCTATTTGAAACAACCTATATATATTTTGATACTCATAGAAATTGTCTTTATATTTCTAATTATAACATGTTATTACATTTTATTAAATTTCCACTTTAATGATTTGTTATATTCTAACACATTGGAGTTTTTTATGGTGGTAATTTTAAAGAAGCGTCGAGGAGAAGTGTATTAAATTGGAGAATAAGAGTGATGACCATTGAAGGGATTTCACAGGAACTTTTTTCACCTTCATCAGCATTCGAGATTAAAAATCATTTATAGAAATCTATAAGTCAATAATATATTACTCGATACATACATATATGAATCCTAAAATTTATAACTTTAGAGTGGCGAGAATATTGAAATAGGATGAGCTCATTACCAACACTAACAATCATGCTGGGACATAGTAAGATTAAAAGATTATTCAAAAAAACATGATTTTCTTGTGTTCTCTAAGTAAAATATTTTGCTTCTATCTCTAACATTATACTATATTATTTGTGTTTTTTTAACAGCGGATATACGTCTCATAAGTATGCAATGGATAGACTATTCTCTATAAAATCATATGTTTTCAATTTTGGAGTTATAATTCTTGAAATTTTAAGTGGCAAGAGGAATAACAATTTTTACGATGTTAATGAGCCTCTGAATCTAATAGGACATGTAAGTTCTTTCTTTAATTTACAGTTTTCTTAAACATGCTTCTAATGACTAAAAGCTACCTTATTACTTTCCTCCTATTCTAGTTTACTTAAAACCCCTATCTTTGTGTGTGTGTACAATTGGTCTATGTGCTCCTTTTTACCAAACTTGAAATTATTATTGCAGGCTTGGGATCTGTGGGAAAAATGAGCTGGTTTGGAACTAATGGATCCAACACTAAATGATTCATGTTCCAATCAACAATTTCGTAGATTTATTCAAGTGTCTCTTGTGCGTGGAAGAATCTCCAATAGATAGACCAACTATTTCAGAAGTCATTTTTATGATCACAAATGAAAGTGTACCATTTCACCTTTGGTGAAGAAACCTGCATTTACAAATTTAGGTAGCAACGTCCATGCAAATCCTCAAAGAAATGACTCGGAAAACAAATCCACCAACAATGTGTCCGTATCTACTATGAATGGAAGATAGAGAGGTATATGTGCTCTTAAATATCTACATATAATAGGATGATTAATGTAACTTTATATTTATACACGCACGCGCACGCACATGTCCATTGCAACTCTTATAGTTTTCTTCAGTATAATTTTGACTCGATTGTAATTCAACTCAATCCCAATAATTTTGACTTAGTTGTGACTCAACTCTTTAACCTTGATTCATTATAACTCAATGCTTAATTATAATTTTAACCATTTAAAACTTCAGTCTCTAAATTTAATAAAGTATATAATTTATTTTTTGAAATAGTGGGACTAAAATTATCAAAACTACATGGTATCATAACTAAGTCAAAACTACAGGGAAAGTTAATCATTTTGTTTCGTATAATTTTGACTCAATTGTGACTCAATTCAAACCCTTTACTTTGTAACTCAGCCCCTGAACCTTGGTTCATTGTAACCCATCTTTAATTATAGTTTTAACCATTTAAAACTTTAGTTCCTAAATGTAATGAAATAGTATATAATTTATTTTTTAAAAAAAAAATAGAATAAGGACTAGAGCTTTAAATTGTTAGAGATATATGGACTAAATTGTAATGAGTCAAAGTTCATAAACTAAGTCATAACCAAATTAAAACTATAAGGAATGAGTTATACTTCCTTTGGTCCTTATTATAAGGTACCAACTAGCAAGTTTATTTGGTCATTTTTATAAGGCACTTTCTTGTTCCTAAGAAGCATTAATTATTATTTTTTCATATATGCCCCTAATAAATAAGGGTAGTGGGTGAGAGTAATAATTAATATAATATTAGATGTTAGGGTAATTAGTAGGGGTAATATTGGAAGTTACTTAAATTGAAGGACAACTTTATTGACTTTAACTGATTTTATTAGTTTGTAAGAATTGTTAACTGGTGCCTTATAATAAGGACCAGAGGGAGTACCAAGTTAAACTATAAAGACAAAGTTATAAACAAGTTAAAAAAATAAGGATTAAAAAAATTAAGGGTTAAGGTGCAAAAATAGACATGTGCTTTTCTTCGAGGAGCGTCCAGTAGCAAATGTTTTTTTCAGGTGCAAAAGTAACCATGTGGTTACAAATTAGGTGCAAAAATAGCGTTTGACCGTTAAGTTTGACTTTTTTTGCTGACTGAACGATGACGTGGCATTTCAAATATTTTTTCAGTATCCTTTTAGTACCGGTCAATACCGAAATATTTTTCAAGATCCTAAAATAATTTTTCAAAATTATGATTTTTTTTTGTACCAATCAATATCCTGAAAATACTTTTTAGTACCAGTCAGAGACTCGAAATATTTTTTCAGTATCCTTTTAGTCTTGATCAATACTGAAATATTTTTCAAGATCCTAAAATTATTTTTGCACCTTTGAAATGCTACGTCATCGTCCAGTCAGCAAAAAAAGTCAAACTTAACGGTCAAACGCTATTTTTGCATCTAATTTGTAACCACATAGTTACTTTTGCACCTGAAAAAAGTATTTGCTACTGAGCGCTCCTCGGAAAAAAGCACATGTCTATTTTTACACCTTAACCCAAAAATTAATGTTATCTTAATTTCAAATTAAAATGTCATATTGGGCAGAGAGCATACATCCTTCCAAGTTGATTCGGGGTTCATATTGCAGGGACAATTCTCTGGTCACCTATCAAGGCTATCTTCAACATTTCTAATGCTCCAACGCAGCCATCAGTCTGATTCTTATTGGCTATTCAGTATATATGTCCTGCTTTCTTAGGCAACCACAGAACAAATTGGATAAGCAAGTAGTTGTAATCTTTTTCTTCAAGCAAGTATTTGTAATTAATAATCATTTTTTTCCCATATCTTGTCATGTGTCTTTATTTGATGAGATTTTCTAAAGGCAAACTAATTATTATCATATTGATTATTCAACTACATGCTCTGTTTTCTATTGTTTTATTGATTATTCAGTGCATGCTCTGTTTGAAAATGGATGCATGCATGTAAGTATTTTTTACAATCTGAATTGTATGATAATCTTTTAATTCTTAATATCTCCAGTGTTACCTTCAATAGAGGGTGAGCGAGTGTTTAAAATACCTTATTTTAAGTGATTTTACGAGGTTTGAAGTAAACAAAAATAAATGTTATCTTATAAAGCACACAATTATCGTTGACTTTTTTTTTTAAGAAAATAAAACAAAGACCCATCATCTGTATACATTAACTGGTATCGAACATGTTCGTTTGGCGTGACATTATGAGTAATGCGTTGGCAAGAAGTTGACTTTGAATCTGTTCGATATGTAATGAAAAATTATACAGACTCAAAGATGAGAGACTATAAATTATTTTGGTCAAATGGCCCCTCTATCTCTCCCCCCATTATCCCCGCATCTTTATATCCAACAATTTCAAACATACAGCTAATTAAACATGATATATTCTCACAAGCTTATGACTCATTCATATCAAGTGAGCTTATTAAATATTTAGAGTTAGGGAAAAAAAGAAATACTACAAATACAAGTTATAATAACTTGTCTTCCATTTAAAGAGCATTTCTATGATCTGTTCACTCCTATTATCAAATCATAGAAACCAAAAATGGATGGGCTGCACAAGTCATTATGGATCTATCATCTTCACTTTCTCATGCTATTACTCTGTAAAAATAATATCATCGGTGTGATTGCAGAAGAAACCAACACTCTGAATCAGTCAGACACACTCAACTTCACCAATGTCTTGGTTTCCAACAACAACTTCTTCACCTTAGGATTCATCCGACCTGATACTTATGGTATCAACAACACTTACTTAGCCATCTGGAATTCCGAATACAACTCTTCAGCAGTTTGGATCGCCAACAGAGACACCCCAATCACTAATGGATCTTCTGCAACTCTCTTCATCCACCACACCGGAAAGTTTGTCATCAATCGAACTCACGGCAACCCAATTCAACTATGCACTGGCCAAGAAACCACCACCACCACCAACAACCACAACGTTAACTACACCAACACAAAGGCTGTTTTGTTGGATAATGGAAACCTCGTACTGACAGAAGTGAACTCCAATGGATCTGTCGGTCGGACCTTGTGGCAGAGCTTTGATTGTCCCACACACACTCTTTTACCAGGCATGAAACTTGGGATCAATCACAGCACAGGAAGGAACTGGTCTCTAACCTCATGGCTAGATTCTAATGATCCATCCCCAGGAGCTTTCACACTCGCATGGGACCCACATGGATTAGAGCTGGTTCTTCGACGTAGAGGGGTTATTTTTTGGACTAGTGGAACGTTACAAAATGATGATCTTGAAGGTGGATTGATCTTTGGGAACACAGGATCAGCCGCGTCTTTTATTACAGGGCATTACAAGTTGATGTATACTAAAACTTCAGATGAAGAGTTCTTCAATTTTACGTTGACACATGATTTTGAGGATCCTTTGCGCAGAAACTGGAGGATAGGTTACGATGGTACTTTCTGGCTTGGGAGTTATCATGGAGCTCCATTACAGGATTTATGTTTTGGGTACAAGACAAAGCAAGAAGAGGGATGCGCAGAATGGGAACAACCTCAGTGTAGGATTTATAATACAACGTTTCAGTTGTTGTCTGGTTCCTTTGTGAAGAAAAGTGATGGGAACTTTTTTGATGGTGAATATAGTGAAGGGATTGGTCCTGCTGATTGTAGAGTTAATTGCTGGAATGATTGTGATTGCCAGGCATATAAAAAGATAGACACTTTACTTTGTGTTGAATATCACCAAGATGCAGAGTTTCAACCAGATCCTTCTGGGAGTTCACCACAATATTATGTAATCCAAAAACCGCAAACAGGTAAGTTTTCCCAAGTGGTCTGCCAAAATTTTAGTTACTGAAGTTACATGTGTAACTTTTTAATTTGTTTCTGCTTTAAAAACACTCATTTTACGCAGGTTTAACTGTTGAGGAAAGGAACAAGAAGAAATGGATTGCAATTTCAGTTCCCATTGCAATATTATTGTTGTTAGCATCCGTTGGTGTTATAATCGTTTTTTGGAGAAGGAAAAGGAAAGGTAACATGCAAAATCTATATCCCCACTACTAATTTACATAGCATGTTCAAGTGATTAAGCTTTGAATTTGAAATGACTGATAAATTTTTCTTGATTCATAACAAAACAATATACAGAAAGCAGAAAAGACGACCATCTACATCAACTGATGGCAGAAACTAATGATTTGCACAATTTAGATGAGCTTGGATATGATAATGGTTTTTCTCAACATTTAAAAGTTTTCAGCATTTTGTCTATCGTTGAGGCTACAAATAACTTTTCAGCAGAAAATAAGCTTGGACAAGGTGGTTTTGGCCCAGTTTATAAGGTGGAGGAAGAAGCTAAGCATATATATCTTTTTACTTAGTTGGTACTATTATATTGATTTTGGGTTACTTACTAACTAGCTAATAACGTAATGGACAGGGAAAACTACCAGAAGGAGAAGAAATTGCAGTAAAAAAGCTATCTAGAAGTTCAGGGCAAGGGTTAGTGGAGTTCAAGAATGAGTTGATACTCATAGCAAAGCTACAACACATGAATCTAGTTCGCTTGCTTGGATGTTGCATACAAGCTGATGAGAAGCTATTGGTTTATGAATACATGCCTAACAAAAGTTTGGACTCCTTTCTCTTTGGTTAGTAATTAATCATTCACTACAACCTAAAATTTAGTCCTCAACAACACAAGTTTGTAATGCGAGGTCATCATTTCAATGGCACAATCTATTAAAAACAACATATATTCTGATATGAAACATGTCTTTAAATTGCTGGTTTAGTACTTTGTTATGATCTCTTACACTGAAACTTTTCTATGGTTGTAATTCTAAAGATGAATCGAAGAGGGGTTTGCTGAATTGGAGGACAAGAGTCATGATTATTGAAGGGATTTCACAAGGACTTCTTTACCTTCACCAGCACTCAAGATTAAGAATCATACACAGGGATTTGAAAACCAGTAATATATTACTCGATGCTAATATGAATCCTAAAATTTCTGACTTTGGAATGGCCAGAATTTTCAAACGGGATGAACTCATTGCTAACACTAACAGGATTGTTGGGACATAGTAAGTTTACTAAACTATGTTAAAAATATATGATTTGTTTATGTTTTAAGCAAAAAGGCTCTGTTTCCATGTCTAACAAGATGTCTCTTCTTTGTTTTTTTTTAAACAGTGGTTACATGTCCCCTGAATACGCAATGGAGGGGATGTTCTCCATAAAATCAGATATATTCAGTTTCGGAGTCATAATCCTTGAAATTTTAAGTGGCAAGAGAAACAACAGCTTTTATGATGTTAATAAACCTATGAATTTAGTAAAACATGTGAGTGTTTTTATTTACAATAACTTTCTTAAGCATGCTTGTAACTAAAATGTACATCAGTACAAGTCTTTCGTATGAGTTTAGTAAACCTATGAATTATTTTTTGCAGGCTTGGGATTTGTGGCAAAGTGGAGTTGGCTTAGAACTAATGGATCCAACATTCAGTGATTCATGTTCCACCCAACAATTTCTTAGACTTATTCATATAGGTTTGTTGTGCGTGGAAGAAAGTCCAGTAGATAGACCAACTACTTCAGAAGTCATTTCTATGATCACAAATGAAAGTACCATTTTGCGTATAGTGAAGAAACCTGCATTTGCAAATTTAGATAATGTCACCAATGTAGATTGTCAGAAGGAAGACTTGGAATACCATTCCATCAACAATGTGTCACTATCCACTATGAATGGAAGATAGAGGTATGTGCTCTTAAGTATCTACATATAATAGGATTTGTTACTAGTCTTAATAAGTTGAGAAAATGAAGAAGAAAAATACTACACTATTTCTTTTTTATTATTGGCAAATGGGAAAGGCGTGTTCTCTAATATATAAATGCTTGATACTTTCAGGGGAAAGAAGGACAACAGCTTTCATGAATTTTTCACATGTACTTAAAATTTTATTGAACGAATTGTAATTAAAGCCTTCTGCATTTTTGCCTGGGTTACGTCAAGAATAGAATTGTTTGTGTTGTATTTATTTTAGACCCATATAAACACCTGGAATTACACTTAAAATGCTTCGTAGTATTTCAATGATCTCAATATATTTGCTTCACTGAATTCATTCTAGTATATATGCCAAAGTTAAAATACAAGTGATTATAACAGATGAAGATGTGACTCGTGAGGGAATAATGGCAGGGAGGAACAAGGTGGGAGCAACAGATGAAAGCACCGAATTGCTGCCTTGTATGTGCCTATTTCTACTTCGAGTGCAAGAAAAGAATATGAATCCAAAAAACCCAAAAATACTTACTCCCTTTGGTCCTTATTATAAAGCGCCAACTAACAATTCTCACAAACCAATAAAAATAGTTAAAGTCAATAAAGTTGTCCTACAATTTAAGTAACTTCCAATATTACCCTTATTAATTGCACTAAACTATAATATTATATAATTATTACTCTCACCCACTACCCTTATTAATTAGGGGCACATGTGGAAACAAATAATTAATGCTCTTTGGGAACAAGCAAGTGCCTTATAAAAAGGACCAAATAAATTTGTTAGTTGGTGCCTTATAATGAAGACCAGAGGGAGTGTATATATATATATATATAGCATTTATATTTCCATCCATGGAACCCAGAATTCTCATTTTCAATTTATTCAAAAACAGTCATATCCATTTGGTACAGAGCATATATATCCTCCAAAACTAATTCAGCCTTCATATAATGAGACACTTCTCCGGTCTCAGGACTCCTCAAAAAAAATCTTATTAGCTACTAACAATTAGAAGTATTCCACAACGACAAAGATAAATCAGCCAATACACATTGTTTACTAAAAACTGCCACTATGATGAACCAGAACATATTATCAAATGAATTTGTCGCAAACCAAGTACCTGGGGAACACTTCGGTCTGCATTCTTCAAATTGCTCGTTCTAGGGTGTATGAAATGGGAAAATGGACAGCAAAGACCTCAAAGAAAATGATCATTGGTAACCATTTTCTCTTTCAAGCAGCAAGTAGCAGAAACTTGTAACGTTCTAAGCACAAAAATTGAGCTTCTTCATCACTTTGGCATATGCTGGAGGGACAATAGCAGGTTTTCTGAGTCTCCGTTTTGATTTCTTTGACTGCAGTTGACACCAGCAAATTTTCAGTTTCAAAATGAACCATCATGAACGAAATGAATATCACTTGCCCAATCCAACAATGAGGGAAATGAAACTTTTTTTTTGCCAACTAATAAGGAAAATAAAACTAAGAGTTGGTCTTGTTGGAAAATTTTGTTATTCTATTTAAATTAGCATTAGCATTAATAAGAGGGTGAGCCTTTGAGCAATAGTAAATGTTGTTACCATGTGCTTGGAAATAGCCTCTCTTGCGGGGTAAAGCCAAGTACATCTAAAACTCCCCAGACACCACCTAGTAGGATTTATTTGAATTAGCATTAATCAACTACAAATTTGTCTACCGAATAACATTTATCAATATTAACTAATAAGTAGTTGTGTTTAGTACTTTTATTAAAATAGATTGGTCTAATAGAATAAATCATAATAGGTCAGGATATTTGATTATGCATTATGGAAGGAACTCTAACTCAGACGGATTTTAGAGTCCGTGATTCTATTTTAAGGATTTATGTAATTGACCACTCTAGGTCCTACTTTATGTGGTCCTAAAACATTTTGCCCTAACAACAATATACATTACTACTCTTTTGGTTGATAAGGACTGGGTGTTGTATTCTCTCATCTTCTTCTCCATCACTACTCTTGAGCAATTATGGATTCCTAACTCGAATTTCAGGCATTCTCTTGCAATTTATTCTCATATATTTTAGCACTTATAACATATCAATCCAAATATATCATCATTCTAACTTACGAGTCTTTCGTGCCCTTCAAATTTCAAAAAAGTCGAGAATAGACTAGAGTCTCTAAAGCAAATACATAACAGGGGAAGCTCCCTCGAATCATCTAAGCAAGTGGCATTTTTTGAGATGCATGACCACATTTAACTAGAGTAGACAGTGAACTACCATTTTAAACTTCTTAGTTTGTACTATGTTTGCAACAGATGTTATTAGGGGCCTATACTTACCCTGAACACTCTTTTCATAATCCAAAATCATGTGCATATGCAACATCAGCTATCCAAAGAAAGGCCTCATGATGAAGTTACAACCAATGCAAAATACTTTGCTAGCATAAAATAGTCAAAAGACTCAGTTATAACCCCCTGCTGTGAGAATTAGAATACCAGCATCAAGTTAGTTTTCCAATATTTAAAACTACAAGAGGAGCCAGTAGTGTCACAGGTCATTGGCTGTCTTCTCAATTTCTTACCATACAATGGTTAGTGAATCAAGGAATCACTAATTCAGCAAGGACAATAGACTTTGACTTTAAGTCTTACAAGATCATATACCGAAGAGAAAGTTACAACTTTCGTCCATTCAAAGGATTTTATGGTGAGATTTGGGGGGCGAAAAATGTAATGTATTCTACATTCATGCAAGGAAATTCTTGGGACACCAGGTCGTCAGGGCCAAAGTTTGTTCAAAAGTTTAAGATTTAGTCAAGTAGGATTGTGAATTTATTTGCGCCTCATATGGAGATGAGAGGGAATTCTGAAAATATGTGTAATCTGATTTATTTGGTGCATCAAGAAAGCAACACGATAATAAGGATAGAGAGCGACCCCAGGAAGTCAGGAACTCACTTTTTATTATCAAGTAAACTATCAGATGTTTTAAGAGCTAATCTATCAAAGGAGAAGAAAAAGGCAGACCTTCAAATGAGCATTATGCCGCTTGCCCTCCTTCCAGCGCCTGATTGTCCCATCATTCAATAATCTGAACCTGGACTTGTAAGACCTGTTCCATAATGCAAAAGCGCTGAAAACGAGATGCTATAAGGAAAGAACTAACAAAAAGATGTAAGTGTCAAGGTGAAACGCACGAGTAAAATTTCATCTTGAATTTCTTAATCTTAGAAGTGACCGGAGTCATTGGCTTTCTTCTCTTCTTCCGCTCTCTTGAAGAAACGTGCCGAACTTGAACCAACTACAGTTTCATATAAGTAATTAAAATGCTGTCACAATAGGCGACGCCACGAAACTGGCTCAATATATATAACATCAATCGTAAGCAACTGAACTCTAAATTTATCATTTACTGAGGAGGGAGAATTGAATATTTCACTCTTAAATGACTTTGAAAATGAGAAATCAATAATTCATAAGTACAACAGATATCAATTTAAAATTTCCAAATCAAAGTAAGTGTCTAGCAAAGCTCAGAAAATAAGGTGAGATAAAGAATAGAAGCGTGAAATCAATAACTTACAGAGGAAGGTAAAGGAGAAGAGCGAAAGGCGTGAAGAGCCAATGTAGAAGGGCATGATGAAGAAGCATTGAAGAGGGGAGAAGTAAGCCGATTACAGGAAGAAAACTGGAGAGGATGCGGGGAGTAGTGAAGCAGACGACGGGAAGATGATGAAGCAAGAGCTTTGCGAGAGTGAAGAACCAAGGACCGAAGCCTAGAGCAACATCTGAGCATCATCGCGCCGTCAACGGCAGAAGCTTTCGGCCACGGCGTTCGCCGAATTAACACCTTGCTAAGAAGGGATTTAGGCTTCGACTCGAGGATCCAGATTTGGTTTTCGCCCCCGTCGAGTGTCTGGGCCTTCATTGGTTCCTTTCTCTCGTGAAATGGTCTTTCATTCCGAAGAGCCCAACACTGGCTCCAACAAAAGCCGACAAAAAGGATGGTAACAAACTAAAATGTAATAAAAATAATACTCTTTCTTATCCTTAATATTCCTCCGGTCCTAATTCCTAATTATAGAAACACTTTTGTAGTATAAATTTCACTACAAAAGTGTTCCTATAGTTAGGACCAGAGGTAACATGTTTTTCAAATTTATGATTTTTTTAAAAAAATTTACTTCTATTAATACTCCCTCGACAATAATTAGAGAGGAGAGGAAATTAAAGAAAATTATTAAGGTATTTTAGAAAACACATGTCATATTAACAAACTTACTAATAATAACAGGAGGAGGAGAAGTAGTAATAATAATGAATTCATGTTAGCTAATGATAACGAATTAACAATAGAAGTACTTTTGACTAATAAAAAAAAGAATTATGATAGTATTAGAAGTAATAATGTCAAAAAAAAAAGTAATGATAGCGATACAATAAAAAAAATTAACTAGCAAAATAACCAAAATAAAATAGTAGATGATAAAGGGAATATAGAACTAAACTTTTTTTTATATTATCATCCGGTATCTAATTTAGGGTTCGTGACTGTCCCTCTTAGTGCAAGTGTCTTATTTAAAACTCAAATTTGAGACCCAAAATGATCTAGCAAGGTTTACACCGCTAAACCAACTCTATCTAATTTTATTACTCATTCCTATATTAAATGTACCATCTCAATTAACACATTTAAAACCCTAACTTTCACAACAACCTAAATCACAAGCTCAAAAGATGGAAAATAGGTTAGGATCACTTAACTTCTTAAAGACTATGAACTCAAAAAATGCATGACCTAGCCTTAACAATTCCTTTAGATTCCTAATAGTGTCTTGGCATTTTAACTTTTTTAACTATAGTTTTCTCTGATGAGAAGACGGAGTCATGGCTTGCATCATCCAGACCAAGTGATCCACTGATAATTACTTCTTTATAAAAAGATTGGTTCATATGGATCAAGAAGTGTAAAGTCCGCCGAATAAATGCAATGAGATGTCATCATTTGTAATTTAGAACAACTAGTATATCATGTCTGCTAGAAAAAAGAGGCTTCTTCCAGTTATTTCTCGTGCACCAGGTTGCGTGCTGCACTCTATTGGATTATTAGCAAAAGGGGAACTCATATCACTACTTAGAATTCTTAGAAACCATTCGCGTCAACAAAAGCTTTAATCTAATATCCCTTCTTCATCATTGATGGGTTATTTGACAAGATTTAAAAATAATGTTGTCACATTTTACTGACATTTCCTTTTCTTTAGCTCCCCATCCCTTTTTAATTCTATTATCACTAATTATGTACGGGTTCATATTACAAAGGGACATTGTAAGCTTATCATTTGCTAATATCGTTTTGACTTTTCTTAAAATAATTATGTCTTTATTTTCTTCCATATGATTTTGTTATTCCCCAAAATATAAATCTGCTTCTGCCCCAAAAAAAAAAAATTAATAAGCTCTAATGATGATATCCAACCTCACATAACTTTGAAGCGATTATTATATTTTGAATAATTTTACATTGCACAAGATAAATATATTAATTAGAGATTTTTGTCTCGTAAAATGTAAGTATTTTTTCCAAACCTTCCAAACACCCATTATAGGCTCTGTTTGGTACATGGGACTGAATTTTGATGAAGTCAAATTGGCATTCTAGGAATGAGGATTTAAAAGTATATTTGGTATAAAGTAATATTTGATAGGAATACTTGCATGAATTTTATTTTATACTAATCTAAAATTACGAAAAATATAATATTACCCTTATAATTAATTAAAAAAAATTATAGCCTCACACTCTCTTCGTTTCGATCTCTTCAAAGAGATACCAATAGATATCTCCTTCATTGCGTCGCCAAAGAAGACAACCAATCCCGATTCTGATATAGACGGGTGGTTTTGATCTGTAATTAATCACTTGGACTTCAATTGGGGATTTGGATTTTTAGATTTTGTTTTTCGGTTCAATTTGAGAGGGTCTATCTCCATAGCTCAATCTCGCTTTGCAAGCCCGTTGGCCAAGCCCCTGTCATGGCGAATTCTGGGTGTTCTTCCGAATTCGGTTCTAATTCAAGACAAGCTAATAGCACAAAGTTTGTTAGGAAATATATTGTAATAAATATATAATCAATTAGTATCCCCATCAATCAGGAATTATAGGAAATTATCATTAAGAGCCATTATCACTAAGGCTCTCCCATCTTGTATAAATACATATTGTTTGTACATAAATACACAGAACTTTTAGACTATTTGATTACATGATATCAGAGCCTAACGAATTCTAGGATTTTTTTTTTTTTGTCTGGCACTGTTTCGTCATTGTTTGGTACTCTTCGTCATTGTTCGGACTATTTGGGTACTATTTCGTCACTATTTAGCACTGTTTGGGTACTGTTTGAGGACTGTTCACCGGTACTGTTCATCAGTGCTATTTGTGATTACTGTTTCATTAGGTGTGGGTTTCTTGCCTTTCAACCAATTTACCTTTGACTTGTGCAAGTTTGAAATTTTTTGGTGTGGTTAAGCGATTGTATTCATTGTTTGTTGTTTCTGTTGATTGCTAGTTTTTCCCTTGACCATAATTACTGTATGGTTATTGTGAGTCTTTGGTTACTTTTTCATGGATGAATCTAAGACATATGATATGCTGCCCATGTCTACTAAGATTACTGATTCTAAATTGAACTAGACCAATTATAATGATTAGAACAAAACTGTTCAGGCTTACCTCTTAGGTGTTGAGAAGAAAGCTCATTTAACTCAGGATCCTCCTTCTGGTGATATTGAAAAAAGTTTGGCTTGGTCTAGAGCGGATGCTCATGTCTTTTTCCAAATACAAAACTACGTTAAACCACGAATTTTGTCCTCCATTAGTCACTGCAACACTGTGAAAGAAATTATGACTTATCTTGAATTTATGTTCTCTGGTAAAGGGAATTTCACTCGAATTCATGAAGTGTGTAAAGGATTCTATAGTTGTCAACAACAGGGTCATCCCTTGAAGGATTTCTTCTTGAACTTTAAGAGGATGTATAAAGAGATGAAGGTATTTATGTCTCCTCAGGCGGATCTTCAGATCTGTATCACAAATTTGGAGTTTCAAGCTATCATCAGTTTCCTTCAAGCTATATATATATATATATATATATGATGAGTATTGAGATTGATGTTTAATTCAATTACTATGTGATTATATATTTGATTTGATTATTATATTTAAGCTATATAAATTGTGTTTTATTTGGATTACCAGCTTTGCTGATTTTTGTGTTCATAGGCTGTGATGATCCTTCAAGGGAGCAGATTTTCAGTGAAACAGGTTCCAAAGATTGGGGCTAGCAGTGAGAAGTGAGGAAGAACATTCAGTTAATTCTAGCTAGTTTTTATATTTCTTTTAATGTTATGAATAAAACATATTTATTTAAGTTTTGGATTTATGTTAATGTAATAAGTTAGCCTTGCACTTGTCCCAAAGTGCGGCGGTAAAACTTTCCAAATTTGGTTATTTTGAATTTCACTAATTATTCATGAAAATTATTGCAATTTTATGTTATTATAATTGTCAGAAATTTAGGGGTGTTACAATTTGTTTCAAACACCAACATATTTATTTCATTTTACATGCCACATTTATTATGTATTTTGGTGCTTGTAGGAAACTTGGGAGAAGCTGTCACAAGAGAGAGCCTCGCAAATTGAGAATGACCTCACATCCTCTCAGTCTGATAACAAGAACCTTTTCATCCAGGCTATAAGCGAATTTGACAAGAAAGTGAGACTTTTCGAGATAGGTGCCTGTGCCAGCCAAATGAAAACTACGAAGCGCTCATCCAGCCATATTGGAGGTGTTTCTGCAAGTAAATGTAATACTTTTGATATTACATTTTCATTCCCTCGTCCATTTAAATGAAGTACAAAAAATAAACTGACTTCCTAATATTGTTTTTGCATATGAGCTTATGAGGGTGAAGGCATTAGAACAGCAGCTCACTGCTACCACACAACAACTGGAGGCTATGACACAGCTGGTGAATCAGCAAACAAAGAAGATGAATCAGCAAGAGCAGCTGGTGAATCAGCAAGTAGAGAAGATGAATCACCAAGAGCAGATGATGCAACAGCAAGCGGAGATGATGAATCAGCAAGCGAAGATGATGAAGCAGATACAGGATCTACTCTAGTCCCTAATGAAGGACAAGAAGGATACGGGGTCGGCTCCTGGTGATGATGATGGCCACACTGCTGTTGTATAGACGTTATTTATGATTTTTTTTTGTTCTTTTTATTTCATCTTGATCGCAACATTGTTGTTTATATTTCATTTTTCTCTTTGTATACTCTTTTATGATTGCTATTATGTATTTTTCATCATATACACTTCTTTTTTATTTTGTAATTTTTTTTCTGATTGCTACTGAGGAAGAGACGTAATAAAAATATATACTTTTATATACTTTTAATATTTGCGACGGATTTTTACATAATTCCATCAAAATTCTGTTTTTTTTTTTTGTAAACAAAAAAATTTGCGACGGGATTATTGGATTAATCCGTTGCAAAATTGGATTGTTGTGACGGAACAATATTCCGTCGAAATTTTGGAATTTGTGACGGAATACACATTCGTCACAAAGTTTGCATTTTGCGATAGAAAACATTCCGTCGCAACTTTCAAACTTTACGACGGAATACACGTCCATTGCAAATTTGCGAATTTGTGACGAACGTTTATTTCGTCGCAAACTGTGAACTTTGCGATGGAATATAGGTCAATTTGTGATGGAAGTTGTTATTTCCGTCACAAATAACTGTTTCCAACGACTAAATTTGCAACGAACGTTTATCCATCGCAAACTGTTTTTGCGATGGAAATTGGCTAATTTGCGACGGATTTAGTCCGTCACAAATTTCGGATTTTTTTGTAGTGCCTTTATCTTTAGTTAGTAATTAATCATTCACTACAAACTAAAATTTAGTCCTCAACAGAACAAGTTTTGTAATGTGAAGTCATCATTTCAATGGCACAATCTATTAAAAACATCTATTCTGATATGAAACATATCTTAAAATTACTGGTTTAGTACTTTGTTATGATCTCTCACACTGAAACTTTTCTATGGTTATAATTCTAAAGATGAATCGAAGAGGGGTTTGTTGAATTGGAGGACAAGAGTGATGATTATTGAAAGGATTTCACAAGGACTTCTTTACCTTTACCAGTATTCAAGATTAAGAATCATACACAGAGATTTGAAAACCAATGATATATTACTCGATGCTGACATGAATCCTAAAATTTCCGACTTTGGAATGGTAAGAATTTTCAAACGGGGTGAACTCATTGCTAACACTAACAGGATTGTTGGGACATAGTAAGTTTACCAAACTATGTTAAAAAATATATGATTTGTTTATGTTTTAAGCAAAAAGCCTATGTTTCCATTTCTAACAACATGTCTCTTCTTCATTTTTTTTAATCAGTGGTTACATGTCTCCTGAATACACAATGAAGGGAGTGTTCTCCATAAAATTAGATATATTTAGTTTCGGAGTCATAATCCTTGAAATTTTAAGTGGCTAGAGAAACGACAACTTTTATGATGTTAATAAACCTATGAATTTACCACCAAGCGCTTAGGTCAACTGGTAAGGGGTTGTTCTAGCTTAACCACGGGTCTTGAGTTCGAGACGTGGGAATGCAGCAGGCGTGGGTGGTAGAGGCTTCCCCCCGAAAGGGGCCAACCCGGTCTCGGTCCGGATTAGTCTGGGGCCGTTGATGTGCCTTAAAGGTGGCCTGCCCTAGGATATCGGACGCTCTAAGCAAAAAAAATAAACCTATGAATTTAGTAAAACATGTGAGTGCTTTTATTTACAATAACTTTCTTAAGCATGCAGCTTGTAACTAAAATATACATCAGTATAAGTCTTTTGTGTGAGTTTAGTAAACCTATGAATTATTTTTGCTGGCTTGGGATTTGTGGCAAAATGGAGTTGGCTTAGAACTAATGGATCAAACATTTAGGGTCTGTTTGGTTCGACGGAAGGGAGGGGAAGGGGGGATTTTAATGGAGGGGGGATAGGAGGGATTTTAATATTACCTTGTTTGGATTAATCAGAAGGAAGCGGAGGGGAGGGATTTTAATGTTACCTTGTTTGGTTCAGGAGGGGAGGGAATTTTTTTTCACATTGACAACTTTACCCTTATGTTATAAGAGAGATTTTAATGTTATTTTGTTATACATTGAAAATCAAGACAACATTTTATCAATCATGAAGCTAAGCATTGACATGCATATGACACCATAATTTTGACAAATTAAATGTAATATGCATGTTTAACAAGAATATTTATATATAACTCTAAAAAGAATATTAATCCAATAGTTAATAGACTATTCACGTCCAAACCACACATAATCCAACAACAAAAATTATTAAAGCATAAATATGATGGACTACTATGTTTTAAAAACCTAAAACAATGAAGTTTCTTGCATGCGACACACATAAAATTCGTCGGACTAGTGACGGTATGTTGTTGTAGCCGGGAAAGATGAGTGAGTTTTGTTGCTTTATTTATACATTCCGGTGCTAAAAAAGATTGAATGTCGATATGGAAAAAACCTCGATAATTCTTTCATTTCCCCCCGGTAAACCAGGACCTTGAGGGAGATCAAGTTAACTTCCTTTCTACACATGATGAGGGCTCCACACCCAACACACTCATATCAATATTTAAGACCTTCTATATATAGACTAGGCCTAACTACCGATCTAACTAATCATTTAATCTCATCTTATATTTCTAACGTGCCTCTTCAAGTTAAACACTCTTTAACTTAAAGTGTTCAACTTGAATAACAAAAATGAGAGGTAAAATAAATTAAATTGAATAGTTTTTCAATTAACAAAAATAATACAAAATTTCTTCATAACATTCTTTTCCATGTTAATCCTCAGTTTCAATAAGCCCCCATTACTTTAAATGTTCCACGTTGATTGTTGATTCCCACACTCACAAGATCGATCACCAGGGAACCATTCAAAAGCATAAATGCCACCAAGATTTCATCAGCTTAGCATGTAACATTGATAGCCCCACATCATATATCTAATGTCACAACGATTTTCTGCAAGTATGTGTTACCACCACCACTACTTGGTCATGTGGCACAGCTTCCAACAATACTTGGTCATGTTGATTCTGCCCAGCGCCAAAAACAATGAATTTGTCCATTACTACTTTTTTTTTTAACCGGTAACATCTTGACCAACAAAGCATACTCCAACTATATTATTCGTATAATCCTTGCTGGAGCAAGCATTCACCACAATATAAACTGCTTTCTTGCCATGTTCAGGCCATATGTTCTCATTTTTACTTCAACATTATTGTCTTCTTCTCCTCTTAAAGCACGAGAAATAAGTTTGTCTACAGTTTCTTCGGACTCCTTATACACAAGATCATGAATCAAAAACTTCCCCATAGCTTCATCAACCGCGAGTCCTGTCAATTTTGCAGCCTTTGCATTCCAGCCATTTATGCAGCCATCAACATTCACAGCAAATATGGGACCAGTAGCAGTCTCTATCAATCCAACCATTTCTCTGGCCACAGAACTCAGTTCATCCACCGCTTGCAATTCTAGATTATGAAGCTGGGAATGCACAACAGCCTTGGAATTGTTTTGTTCAGCATCTTTAAATGAGTCTCGCAAAATAAGCTGCAAGGAATGTATAGCATCCATTTCTGCATTCTCCCATGGTAGACTACGGCTTTATTTTTACCACTTCTAGAAATGCCTTGAATGAAGAACGTGGATCCATTCTCTGTCCATCATCCTTGTCCTCTGGGTGATCCAAGAACATATTTCGGCAGCTCCTGGTCACAGAGGCGACGACAAGGATAATGCTCTGATGACGGCAATCTACTTCAAAGATCCAAGATTTCAGATCCACTGGATCCATTGTCAAATATTTCGGCAGCTACTGGTCACAGAGGCGACGACAAGGATGATGAGATTCATGGGCACCATGTGTTAAAGGATGAACTGGTATTGTTTTTTTTTTTATGGCGGAAATGAGCCTGGGAATGTAATTTTGAAACCTCTGATATAACAAGGAATAGTTGGTTTCTGCAATTGAAAGCTCAGTACGAATATAACATAAGAAATTGGGACTAGTTAAAAGGGTCATAAGGATATTTTCAGAATAATAAAAAAACTTTAGGCTTTATTTGGGAGTTCCATTTTGGAGGGAAATGAAAGGAAAGGGAGGGTTTTGATAGTCCCTTCCCTTGTTTGCAAATTTTAAAAATAGGAGTGGAGGGAATCAGGGATTTTTACAAATCCCCCAAAACCCTCATTCTTTTAAAAAATAAAGTTCCCCCAATATGGGGGGTTTTAAGAGGAGAAATAGATTAATTACTTTGTTACCCTTATTCATCACCACCACCACCACCCCACCACCGTCACCGCCACCACCACCACCGCCACCCCACCACCGCCACCACCACTACCCCACCACCACCATCAGCCCACCACACTGCCGCCGCCGCCACCACCACCATCCCACCATCGTCACCGCCACCGCCGCCACCACCACTGCCGCCGCCGCCACCACCCCACCGCCGCCACCACATAAATAATTTTTTGAATATAAAAATTACATAAATACTTTTTTTAGAAAATTTAAATTTAAATTTATTTGTAAAGTATAATAATTATATTAATTATTAAAGAAAATGACAAAATGGTAAAAATAACTCATTAATCCTTCATCGTCCTCCCTTACTATTTTTTTAACTCCCAAACAAGGGGAGGAAATATCCTCCATTTCCCTTCCATCCCCTCCCCTCCATTCTCCTTCCATCCCTTTCCTTTCCCTTCCTTCAAAACTCCCAAACAAAGCCTTAGGGGCATCTTGGTCCACTGACACATCATTTTTTATAATCCCTCTAAATCCGTCCGATTTGGGGGGTGACGTTATTGGAGGGGAGGGAGGGGAAAATTTAAAAAAATTCCCCCCTCCTAAAAAATATAATTAGCCAAACGAGGGGAGGGGACCAAAATCCCTCCATCCTCCTCCCCTCCCCTCCGATCCCCTCAAACCAAACAGATCTTAGGCTTTGTTTGGGAGTTTGGAAGGAAGGGGAAGGAAAGGGATGCAAGGAGAATGGAGGGGAGGGATGGAAGGGAAATTGAGGATATTTCCTCTCCTTGTTTAGGAGTTAAAAAAATAGTAAGGGAGGAAGATGGAGGATTAATGAGTTATTTTTACCATTTTGTCCTTTTCTTTAATAATTAATATAATTATTATACTTTACAAATAAATTTAGATTTTATAAAAAAAATTATTTATGTAACTTTTATATTCAAAAAATTATTTATGTGGTGGCGGCGATGGTGGTGGCGGCGGCGGCGGCGGCGGTGGGGTGGCGGGGGTGGTGGTGAACGAATGTAACAAAGTAATTAATCTATTTCCCCTCTTAAAACCCCTCATATTGGGGGAACTTTATTTTTTAAAAGAAGAAAGGTTTTGGGGGATTTGTTAAAATCCCTGATTCCCTCCCCTCTTATTTTCAAAACTTGCAAATAAGGGAAGAGACTATTAAAACCCTCCCTCCCATTTTCTTTCCCTCCAAAATGAAACTCCCAAACAAAGTCTTAAGTGATTCATGTTCCACTCAACAATTTCTTAGATTTATTCATATGGGTTTGTTGTGCGTGGAAGAATGTCCAGCAAATAGGCCAACTACTTCAGAAATCATTTCTATGATCACAAATGAAAGTATCATTTTGCCTATAGTGAAGAAACCTGCATTTGCAAATTATGAATGGAAGATAGAGGTATGTGCTTTTAAGTATCTACATATAATAGGATTTCTTACAAGCCTTAATAAGTTGAGAATTTTTTTTTTTAATGTTTTTGGGGGGACACTACACAGTTTCTTTTTAATTATTGGCAAATAGGCTCGTTCTTAGGGCATGCAATAAAAAGGCATGTTCTATAATATATTAATGTTTGATACTTTCAGGGGAAAGAAGGACAACAACTTTCATGAATTTATGTCTTTAAAATTTTATTGAACGAATTGTAATTAAAGCCTTCTCTAAGTAAATATACTTTGCTTCTATTTCTAACATGATATCTATTATTTGTTTTTTTTAACAGTAGATATATGCCTCCTGAGCGTGCAATGGATGAAATATTCTCTATAAAATTAGATCTTTTCAGTGTTTTAATTATAATTCTTGAAATTTTAAGTGTTTCGAGGAATAAACAGCTTTAACGATGTTAATGAGCCTCTAAATCTGATAGGATATGTAAGTTCTTTCTCTAATTTACAATTTTCTTAAACATGCTTCTAATGACTAAAATCTACTTTATTACTTTCCTCCTATTCTACTTTTACTTAAAACCCCTATCTTTGTGTGTGTAAGGTCTATGAGCTCCTCTTTTCCAAACTTGAAATTTATTATTGCAGGCTTGGGAACTGTGGGAAAAAAGATCTGGTTTAGAGTTAATGGATCCAACACAAATGATTCATGTTCCAATCCAATTTCTTTGATTTATTCAAGTAGGTCTCTTGTACGATGGAAGATCTCCAATAGATAGACCAACTATTTCAGAAGTGATTTCTATAATCACAAATGAAAGTACCATTTTTACCTTTGGTGAAGAAACCTGCATTTACAGATTTAGGCAGCAACGTCCGTTCAAATCCTCAAGGAAATGACTAGGAAAACAATTCCACCAACAATGTGTGTCCAAAACTTCTATGAATGGAAGACAGAGAGGAATATGTGCTCTTATATATCTCCATATATGTAACATTTCTAATTTTAGAACAAAGATTTTAGTGATAAGACTGAAATAAGAAGGCTGCTATAAGCCCGTAAGAGCCAAAAGTCTCAAGCTTTTTATGAGGAAAAACCTAAGATAATTATTAAATATTGTTTTTAGACCATAAAAATTTAGGGGAAATTTTGAAATATTTTTTTGAGGATCTAGAAATAATATGAAGGGATTAATTATGAAAAAATGGCATAAATAGTTTTAAAGCTATTTTCTGGATTTTAAGGCCTATTTTTTCAGATATCTAGAAAAACATGTGAGTGTTTTTATTTACAATAACTTTCTTAAGCATGCTTGTAACTAAAATGTACATTAGTACAAGTCTTTTGTGTGAGTTTAGTAAACCTATGAATTATTTTTGCAGGCTTGGCATTTGTGGCAAAGTGGAGTTGGCTTAGAACTAATGGATCCAAGATTAAGTGATTCATGTTCCACCCAACAATTTCTTAGATTTATTCATATAGGTTTGTTGTGCGTGGAAGAAAGTCCAGCAGATAGACCAACTACTTCAGAAGTCATTTCTATGATCACAAATGAAAGTACCATTTTGCCTATAGTGAAGAAACCTGCATTTGCAAATTTAGACAATGTCACCGATGTAGATTGTCAGAAGGAAGACTTGGAATACCATTCCATCAACAATGTGTCACTATCCACTATGAATGGAAGATAGAGGTATGTGCTCTTAAGTATCTACATATAATAGGATTTGTTACTAGTCTTAATAAGTTGAGAAAATGAAGAAGAAGAAAAATACTACACTATTTCTTTTTTATTATTGGCAAATGGGAAAGGCATGTTCTCTAATATATAAATGTTTGATACTTTCAGGGGAAAGAAGGACAACAGCTTTCATGAATTTCTCACATGTACTTAAAATTTTATTGAACGAATTGTAATTAAAGCCTTCTGCATTTTTGCCTGGGTTACGTCAAGAATAGAATTGTTTGTGTTGTATTTATTTTAGACACATATAAACACCTGGAATTACACTTAAAATGCTTCGTAGTGTTTCAATGATCTCAATATATTTGCTTCACTGAATTCATTCTAGTATATATGCCAAAGTTAAAATACAAGTGATTATAACTGATGAAGACGTGACTCGTGAGGGAATAATGGCAGGGAGGAACAAGGTGGGACCAACAGATGAAAGCACCGAATTGCTGCCTTGTATGTGCCTATTTCTACTTCTAGTGCAAGAAAAGAATATGAATCCAAAAAACCCAAAAATACTTACTTCCTTTGGTCCTTATTATAAAGCACCAACTAACAATTCTCACAAACTAATAAAAATAGTTAAAGTCAATAAAGTTGTCGTGCAATTTTAGTAACTTCCAATATTACCCCTATTAATGGCACTAAACTATAATATTATATAATTATCACTCTCACCCACTACCCTTATTAATTAGGGGCACATGTGGAAACAAATAATTAATGCTCTTTGAGAAGAAGCAAGTGCCTTATAAAAATGACCAAATAAATTTGATAGTTGGTGTCTTATAATGAGGACCAGAGGGAGTATATACCAATATATATATATATATAGCATTTATATTTCCATCCATGGAACCCAGAATTCTCATTTTCAATTTATTCAAAAACAGTCATATCCATTTGGTATAGAGCATATATATCCTCCAAAAGTAATTCAGCCTTCATATAATGAGACACTTCTCCGGTCTCGGACTCCTCAAAAAAAATCTTATTAGCTACTAACAAATAGAAGTATTCCATAACGACAAAGATAAATCAGCCAATACACATTGTTTACTAAAGACTGCCACTATGATGAACCAGAACATATTATCAAATGAATTTGTCGCAAACCAAGTACCTGGGGAACACTTCGGTCTGCATTCTTCAAATTGCTCGTTCTAGGGTGTATGAAATGGGAAAATGGACAGCAAAGACCTCAAAGAAAATGATCATTGGTAACCATTTTCTCTTTCAAGCAGTAAGTAGCAGAAACTTGTAACGTTCTAACTTCTAAGCACAAAAATTGAGCTTCTTCATCACTTTGGCATATGCTGGAGGGACAATAGCAGGTTTTCTGAGTCTCCGTTTTGATTTCTTTGACTGCAGTTGACACCAGAAAATTTTCAGTTTCAAAATGAACCATCATGAACGAAATGAATATCACTTGCCCAATCCAACAATGAGGGAAATGAAACTTTTTTTTTGCCAACTAATAGGGAAAATAAAACTAAGAGTTGGTCTTGTTGGAAAATTTTGTTATTCTATTTGAATTAGCATTACCATTAATAAGAGGGTGAGCCTTTGAGCAATAGTAAATGTTGTTACCATGTGCTATGAAATAGCCTCTCCCCTTGCAGAGTAAAGCTAAGTACGTCTAAAACTCCCCAGACACCACCTAGTAGGATTTATTCGAATTAGCATTAATCAACTACAAATTTGTCTACCGAATAACATTTATCAATATTAAGTAATAAGTAGTTGTGTTTTGTACTTTTATTAAAATAGATTGGGTCTAATAGAATAAATCATAATAGGTCAGGATATTTGATTATGCATTATGGAAGGAACTCTAACTCAGACGGATTTTAGAGTCGGTGATCCTATTTTAAGGATTTATGTAATTGACCACTCTAGGTCCTACTTTATGTGGTCCTAAAACATTTTGCCCTAACAACAATATACATTACTACTCTTTTGGTTGATAAGGACTGGGTGTTGTATTCTCTCATATTCTTCTCCATCACTACTCTTGAGCAATTATGGATTCCTAACTCGAATTTCAGGCATTCTCTTGCAATTTATTCTCATATATTTTAGCACTTATAACATATCAATCCAAATATATCATCATTCTAACTTACGAGTCTTTCCTGCCCTTCAAATTTCAAAAAAGTCGAGAATAGACCAGAGTCTCTGAAGCAAATACATAACAGGGGAAGCTCCCTCGAATCATCTAAGCAAGTGGCCTTTTTTGAGATGCATGGCCACATTTAACTAGAGTAGACAGTGAACTACCATTTTAAACTTCTTAGTTTGTACTATGTTTGCAACAGATGTTATTAGGGGCCTATACTTACCCTGAACACTCTTTTCATAATCCAAAATCATGTGCATATGTAACATCAGCTATCCAAAGAAAGGCCTCATGATGAAGTTACAACCGATGCAAAATACTGTGCTAGCATAAAATAGTCAAAAGACTCAGTTATAAGTTATAACCCCCTGCTCTGAGAATTAGAATACCAGCATCAAGTTAGTTTTCCAATATTTAAAACTACAAGAGGAGCCAGTAGTGTCACAGGTCATTGGCTGTCTTCTCAATTTCTTACCATACCATGGTTAGTGAATCAAGGAATCACTAATTCAGCAAGGACAATAGACTTTGACTTTAAGTCTTACAAGATCATATACCGAAGAGAAAGTTACAACTTTCGTCCATTCAAAGGATTTTATGGTGAGATTTGGGGGGCCAAAAATGTAATGTATTCTACATTCATGCAAGGAAATTCTTGGGACACCAGGTCGTCAGGGCCAAAGTTTGTTCAAAAGTTTAAGATTTAGTCAAGTAGGATGTGTGAATTTATTTGCGCCTCATATGGAGATGAGAGGGAATTCTGAAAATATGTGTAATCTGATTTATTTGGTGCATCAAGAAACCAACACGATAATAAGGATACAAGAGAGCGACCCCAGGAACTCACTTTTTATTATCAAATAAACTATCAGATGTTTTAAGAGCTAATCTATCAAAGGAGAAGAAAAAGGCAGACCTTCAAATGAGCATTATGCCGCTTGCCCTCCTTCCAGCGCCTGATTGTCCCATCATTCAATAACCTGAACCTGGACCTGTAAGACCTGTTCCACAATGCAAAAGCGCTGAAAACGAGATGCTATAAGGAAAGAACTAACAAAAAGATGTAAGTGTCAAGGTGAAACGCACGAGTAAAATTTCATCTTGAATCTCTTAATCTTAGAAGTGACCAGAGTCATTGGCTTTCTTCACTTCTTCCGCTCTCTTGAAGAAACGTGCCGAACTTGAACCAACTACAGTTTCATATAAGTAATTAAAATGCTGTTACAATAACGATCAGAGCGACGCCACGAAACTGGCTCAATATATATGACATCAATCGTAAGCAACTGAACTCTAAATTTATCATTTACTGAAGGGGGAGAATTGAACATTTCACTCTTAAATGACTTTGAAAATGAGAAATCAACTATTCATAAGTACAACAGATATCAATTTAAAATTTCCAAATCAAAGTCAGTGTCTAGCAAAGCTCAGAAAATAAGGTGAGATAAAGAATAGAAGCGTGAAATCAATAACTTACAGAGGAAGGTAAAGGAGAAGAGCGAAAGGCGTGAAGAGCCAATGTAGAAGGGCATGATGAAGAAGCATTGAAGAGGGGAGAAGTAAGCCGATTACGGCAAGAAAACTGGAGAGGATGCGGGGAGTAGTGAAGCAGACGACGGGAAGATGATGAAGCAAGAGCTTTGCAAGAGTGAAGAGCCAAGGACCGAAGCCTAGAGCAACATCTGAGCATCACCGTCGCCGTCAACGGCAGAAGCTTTCGGCCACGGCGTTCGCCGAATTAACACCTTGCTAAGAAGGGATTTAGGCTTCGACTCGAGGATCCAGATTTGGTTTTCGCCCCCGTCGAGTGTCTGGGCCTTCATTGGTTCCTTTCTCTCGTGAAATGGTCTTTCATTCCGAAGAGCCCAACACTGGCTCCAACAAAAGCCGACAAAAAGGATGGTAACAAACTAAAATGTAATAAAAATAATACTCTTTCTTATCCTTAATATTCCTCCAGTCCTAATCATACGAATATTTTTTTAATGCAAGTTACACTCAGTGGTGGAACCAGAAAAAAATTTTAGCCCGGGCCAAAAATTAAACATATTGAACTACTCCATTTAGTTCTTATTATAAAGCACCAACTAACAAATATATTCGGTCCTTTTTATAAGGCATTTGCTTGTTTCCAAATTGCATTAAATATTTTTTCCCATGTACACCCACAATTATAAAGGTAGTGAGTGAAAGTAATAATTAATAAAATTAATTATTACTCTTTTTTTCAGGCAAAAAAAGAGAGAGTAATAATTAATATAATATTAGAGTTTAGTGTGATTAATAGGGATAATAGTGAATTTTTTTAAGTATTTTAGGACAAATTTAATGACTTTAATTGTTTTTAGTGACTTGTGAGAATTGTTAGTTGGTTTCTTAAATAAGGATCAAAGGGAATATTTACTAAATAGTATCAAATAACCTTGAAAATACAAATAAATAATAATCGATAATTATAAATCAAAACAATATATAAGATGATACTGACATTTTTGGTATATCAAACAAGAATTTTACTTTCCTCTCATAGCCCAATGAGTAATGAAACAAACATTATTCTTACAGAGAAGATAAAAAATTAGCTGGGGCCAAATTTGTGGCCAAATAAAATATCATATAATAAATACATACATATACTAACGTATTTTATAAGATCAGCCGGGGCCAGCTGGGGCCAAGGCCCCAGCTGGTCAGGAAGACGTTCCGCCATTGGTTACACTACAAAAGTGTTCATATAATTAAGATCAGAGGTAATATAAGATTTAGTTAAGGAGTTGATCTTAAGTCTAAATATAAGACATATTTTTCATATTTATGATTATTTTTTTAAATTTACCTCTATTAATACTCCCTCGACAATAATTAGGGAGGAGAGGAAATGAGGAAATTAAAAAAAATTACTAAGGTATTTTAGAAAACACGTGTCATATTAACAAACTTAACTAACTTCATTAATATAATCAAATTAGATAAATATATTTTATATTAATAACGGCAGGAGGAGAAGTAGTAATAATAATGAATTCATGTTGGCTAATGATAACGAATTAACAATAGAAGTAATTTTGACTAAAAAAATTAATTATGATAGTATTAGAAGTAATAATGTCAAAAAAAAAGTAATGATAGCGATACAATAAAAAAAAATTACTAGCAAAATAGCCAAAATAAAATAGTAGATGATAAAGGGAATATAGAACTAAACTTTTTTTTTAATATTATCATCCAGTATCTAATTTAGAGTTCGTGATTGTCCCTCTTAGTACAAGTGTCTTATTTGAAACTTAAATTTGAGACCCAAAATGATCTAGCAAGGTTTACACCGCTGAACCAACTCTATGTTAGTATATTGAAAAACTTTTGATTATGCACTACTACAAAAAGACCCTATGAAGTCCCAAAATAAGCCCTTTTAAAGTCCCTAATTCATGGGATGTCTATTGTAGGGTAGTAGTAAAATTATACTTTTGAAGTCCCAAATTAATTTTGGGACTTCAAAAATGAAACTTTTGAAGTCCCAAATTATATTTTGGGACTTCCAATGTCACGCATAAATGTACAGCTAACAAGCACTTTTGAAGTCCCAAAATACAATTTGGGACTTCAAAACTGGCACTTTTGAAGTCCCAAAATACAATTTGGGACTTCAAAACTGGCACTTTTGAAGTCCCAAAATACAATTTGGGACTTCAAAACTGGCACTTTTGAAGTCCCAGCTTGTATTTTGGGACTTCAAAGTGTCATTTTGAAGTCCCAGATTGTATTTTGGGACTTCAAAAGTATCTTTTTTTTTTTTAAATTACCTAGCACATATTTTGCACAACCCACCAATTATACCTTATAAAATGTTCAGATCATTCGTAAACCATTAAAACTTGCAGGCCTTGTGCGATTCCAAATAAACTACAACAATGAATTACATTTCAACAATTACCCATCATATATATGTTCAACAATGGTAACTACTACATACTACATATACAACTACCACAAAGTGTCAAAATACAATTATGTATCCAGCTACATTACATATACAGCTACCACAAAAAGTGTCAAAATATAATGATATATCCAACTACACATACATCTACTAAGAAATATTCAACAATTAAATCAGCACTTGTATAAGATTTCTTAAGCCCCCACCTACAAATTGAATGTGATTCCTCGTTGCCCTATTTCCACACTGTTTCACATAGCCACACTTTACCCAACATTCTTTGATAAACTTTCTCTTTAAGTGTCCTTCACACAGCCACACTTTACCCAACAATCATCATTCTTTGCACTTTATTTGTCACAAGTCTGACCATTTTAAGTGCTTCTAGAAAATGCCTGCCAGGTCATCATCTTTTTTCTTCAGAACAGTAATCACATGTTTTTACATCAGCCACACTTGTCCTATGCATTCAAAATGAGAAACAATCTCTGAAGCAAGATACTCCTGCAATAGAAATAGCCAAACTTGCAATGAAACTATATGCTTTCCAGTACTTCTCACATCCTCAACATGTTTCTGCTAACAAGAATTCACTGTCATAAATTTAAAAGGGGGGAAATTTACCTTTGGAACAACATCATTGGCAATCAACTTTGCAGCAGCAATCATAACAACATCTCTATTTGTCTCCTTAGCATACTCCCTATTCATATCTTCATTTTTAGGAAAGAGCACACAACCTTCACCACAGGACTAGAGCCAACATGTGCATCCCACAATATGAGACACGAATCATCTCCAACACTACAGAACTCTTGTGCACTTCAACTGTTCAACATGATTATAAAGATGTCAGGATTACAAGGCAAACTAATAAACCTCAAATATGGCTCCTGCTACTAATAAATTACAAAATACACGTGGCCCAATCTGTTTGCGTGAGAGGAATTTTATATATTCAAGAGATTTACAAGGATTTTTGTTCAATTCTCCCCACCAGGTTTACCAAAACCTAGCTAAATCCATACATCTAAGGGTCAGTCTACTGCCCGCTAGCTTCCTCTAGCTTCAACACATCTAATTCTGCCACACTGTACAAATAATAAAAACCGCTATATATACAAAAACAAATTACATAGTATAATTACCTTCCTAGGCAGTAACTAATTCTCTAAGTACTTGAAGTGGATGCTTCTTGTCTTGATTCTCTCAAATACCCAAGGAGCGTTTCTGCCTGCAAAACCAAACAGAAACTTCAACAAAGATGGAAAAAGCATACGTCTGATCTCCAGGATATAAGTCAGCAAACATAGAGAAAGCATATTGGTGAAACAGAAAATTGCTCTTTGACCCAAAAAAAAAAAACAGAAAATTGCACAGACCAGCCAGTATAAGCCTGTATTGTGAGAAGCAAAGTATCTCAAAATACAATAATATTGTAATGGTAAGTTGTCTCCAAATCCTGTAAAATTAACTCTTATCCAAAGCAAATCATCATGAGAAGATAACTTCTTCCTCCTCAAAATTTGCTCAAATGGTCGAAGATTTCGCCAATGGCATGAAAACTATCTAGCAAGCTAATTGTCTAAAGTCATCTTATAGCACCTGAAAGTAGACATTAATCCTAGTTTCTTACAACCGACCCATGTAATCCTTATCAAGTTATCATCATAGAAAGCTGAACAAACTCCCAAGGACTCAGAATATCACGATCGCACTATATATCCGGGGGGCCATATTGGGTTTCAATGAAACAAATAATGAATGCACACTAAAATTAATCAGGCTATGATTTTAATTTCTTGAAGTTATTAGAAACTCACCTTGTGCTTAGCTTTAGCACTGCCGTTCTGAGAAAGAGCAACCAGAGGGGGTATTCCCAACTCCTAATTAATTAGCGGGCTTCATTTAATAGCACCATAAATTATATATGAGGGCAAAAGAAAAAGAGCAACTGTTGGATGCGACGATGATGACCGCCCAATCCCACCAAATTAAATATTAAATGAAAACTTGCGAAGGAGGAGGGGGAATACGATTGAGATAGATTCGCTAGACTCGGAATTCCAAATTCTATATGGAACAACTAAACAAGAACCGTTTCTAAGAAATTACGGAATAGATGCAAAAATAGAAACAGACACAAAGATAGAGAGAAGAATCGTTTGAAACGAACCTGTAAGGCGTTTGAAACGAGGCTGAGGGCAAGTTCGAGGGCGACACTGCGAGAGGGCGAGATCCAGATCCAGAGAGATGAGAGACGGAGAAATGAGGCCGAGATCGAGAGATGGCGAGAGGGTGAGGCGCCGGCCGCTGAGCTTCGGGGCAACGACGATGAAGACCTAACCACTTTGAGTGCTTCTGCCGTCTGCGTGCGTAATCTCCATTCGATCTCCACTGCTTAGCGTCTCTGAATCTCCATTATGATATATTAGACAATTGAAGTCCCAAATTACGATTTGGGACTTCACAACTATATTTTTGAAGTCCCAAATTATAATTTGGGATTTCATAAAATAATTTTCGAAGTCCCAAATTATAATTTGGGACTTCAAAAATAATTTTCGAAGTCCCAAATTATAATTTGGGACTTCAAAAATAATTTTCGAAGTCCCAAATTATAATTTGGGACTTTAAAAATAAATTTTTTGTCACCACTAATTTTTGGCGGGTTGGGGATATTTTTTGAAGTCCCAAAATATAATTTGGGACTTCAAAAATAAATTTTTTGTCACCACTAATTTTTGGCAGGTTGGGGATATTTTTTGAAGTCCCAAAATATAATTTGGGACTTCAAAAATATTTTTTTGAAGTCCCAAATTATAATTTGGGACTTCAAAAGATTTCCCCTCCAAAAATAGTACCCGGCAAAAATTTTCCCCTCCAAATAAAATTCCCGCCAAAAATTTTCCATGAGTTTGGAAGTCCCAAATTATATTTTGGGACTTCAAAAAGTTTCACCAGCTCGCCAAAAAAGCAATTCTGCCCAAAAATTTAGTTTTGAAGTCCCAAATTGTATTTTGGGACTTCAAAAATTTATTTTTGGAGTCCCAAATTATATTTTGGGACTTCAAAAACGTTTCAGAGCCAATATAATTACAAATATGCCACTGTGTTCACTTGTTACATCCCTTTTTTAAATTGGGACGTTTTTTAGGGTAGTAATAACCCTTTTTTGTAGTAGTGATGTGGTGGTAATAGTCACACAAACACTCATTGCTAATTAAGTAGAACTTATACATACCTTTTTATTACTTTGATTAAAACTATAGTTAATGAAAATTGAGATATTAAAATTCAATATAAATAGAAATAATCAATATGGTGATAAAATCATATTTTAAAAATTTAAGGTTATCTCCCTAACTTTATTATCCATTCCTATATTAAAAATACCATCTCAATTAACACATTTAAAGGTTTTTTTTTTATCAATTTGCCCCTTATTAAATAACTATTTACCAAAATGCCTCTGTCTGGAAACTATTAACCCATTTTCCCATATTTAGTCGACTAAGCCATGGTTTAGTCGACTAAAACGCGGGACAAATTTTTTTTGAAGACCCCCGTGATTTAGTCGACTAAGCCGTAAGTCTTAGTCGACTAAACCAGTCCAGATGGCCTTTTTAAAAGCCCAAACCCGCGATTTAGTCGACTAAGTTACAAGTCTTAGTCGACTAAATCGCGACAGAGGGGTTTTTTAAAGCCCCCAATCGCGCCTATTCGAACGTCCCCAAACCCTAATCGACTAAAAATCCTCCCCAAACCTCTCCCCCTCAGTTTTTTTTTTTTTCACCAAATCCTTGTTGAATCCGTTGGTGGGTAGCGAAGGAAACTTCATTCTAGTGTCATTTGCGTCGATTTTGGTATGTTTTCATCTCCATTTCAAATTTCTGCCGTTGTTCTTGCGTTTTTGCATTTTGTGCTTTCATTAGGTGATTTTGTTGTGTATCTTTGATTGGTCTGAGTATTTCATTCGTATTTATGGATGAAAATGACGAATGTACATGTGAAAGTGGAAAGATTTACATCGGTTGAGAATTTTTTATTTTTGGACGAATTTCACTTCGGTTTTCATCAATTTTTTTGTTGTTGGTTGTGTTTTGTGTATATTTGATTGATTTGAGTATTTCATTCGTAGTTATGGATGAAAATGAAAGTTTCTTTGTTGATTTGAGGATTTCATTTTGATTTGTTTGTTGTTGATGAGTATAGTTAATTATGGAAAGATTTATATCGGTTGAAAATGAATGTAAATGTATATTTGATTGTGTTTGTTGTTGATTTTAAGTTATTGATTTGAGTATTTCACTTCGGTTTTCACCAAATCCTTGAATGTTTGTTGTTTATGTTGATTGTGTTTGTTGTTGATTTTAAGTTATTGATTTTAAGTTATTGGTTTGTGAAAATGATGAATGTATATGGGAAAGTAAAAATGATGAATGTTTCTTGTTTGTTGATGGTTTATATTGTCCCTTTGTAGGTTGTTGTCATCATGCGTCGTAGACAAGCTCCTTCTAACACCGACAACGAGCGTAGGAGGCAGATTAAACAACAGGCGAACCGCGGGGCATCTTCCTCTGTGCCACACCACCCACAGCAGCCTGAGCCCGTTGTGGATCTCCCTTACGGTTATCTGTTTGATAACAATGTAGAAGAGCATGAACAATTCATGGCGAATTTTGCCACCAGACCCATCTGCAAGCCCAAGTCATTAGATATCGCATTCTTTGGGAATGAGGGATTTGAGATAGTGCCGACGTTGGATCATACCCATCTAAGAGGCTTGGCAGAGAGGAGTTGTCCCTATTCTGAGGTTATGGTGAGAGCTTTCTACCATAACATGAGCTACATTAATGGTGATCTACAATCTCGCGTCTGCGGGGTTGACATATTGGTGATGGCTCCCTGCTGGAGGACATTACTAGGATATGATTTTGATGCAGTGCAGATAGTTCCGTATGATGGGGATGATAGCACTGTACCCTTCACGGGATATCATCGGGAGGAGGCTGTGCGTGAGGCCAAGAGGCCAGGACCTCATAAAGCTATAATTTTTGTGGGCCAGCTGACTGTTGATGCCCGTATCCTCTTCTACGTCATGACCCACATATTGTTCCCTCGGGCTTACAATCATTCAAGGGTGTTGGAGGGTGACATTCCTGTTATGTGGGCTATTCGTCGTGGCATTAATGTCAATTGGAGGCACTACATTTGCTGGATGATGTTTAAGGACAAACATAAGGCTAACGTTGCACTCCCATATGCCTATCTGCTTCAAGGGATATTGGAGTATTTTGGTGTTCCTATGGACAATGAGCAAATGGTGAGTCAGAGAACGTGGAATGCTAGATTTGGTCAGCGTCTATTGGAGCAGTGAAGATCTCCAGGGAGCCAAATGGTGTGTGACATTACACTAATGTCGAGGAGGAGGTACATGATGTTGGCTCGGTTCCACCCATTGTTCCTCATGAGGTCCACGATGAGGATGATGAGGATGTTGATATGGAGGACATAGTTGAGCCGGAAGGTGGATTCTCCCTTGGTGATGTCATGAGAGCCATCAATGCAAGCAGGAAACAGATGTCCAAGATGGAGCTGAAACAGAAAAAGAGGTGGAAGAGCCACATCGAGAAGGAGAATGAAAGGTGGAGGTGGATACAGGGTCGGATGCAGGGGATAGAGGATAGGCTTGGGCAGTTGTAGCTTGGACGAGAGCAAGAGGCACCCGGTGCCGATGACCAGGGAGCTCCATCTGATGAGGAGGGTGAGGAGGATGCTAACACATCTGAGGAGGAAGTTTAGATTTATTTGTACTGCCATTGTTGTTTTTATATTTGAAATTTCATTTGACTTGATGTTGCTTTTGGCTTGATGTTACTTTTTTATTTGTGTGGTTAAACTTTGTGTAGTTGTAATGACATTGATGTTAAATTGTTAGTTAATGTTGTTGCTTTTGGTTTATGTGGTATGAATTTATCCATTTTGGTAAAAACGTGTTATAGACCTAAAGAATAAATTTTGGGACATTAGCGGACCAAACCTATGCGACACCAACGAATGATGCTCAAATAACCTTCCCCAAGTCACATTGATATGTAAAATTGTGTTGGAAATGTTGTTGTGCATGCTGGAAATCAAAATGGACGGGGAGGGGGGCCTCTGGACTGGTTTAGTCGACTAAACCATTATGGTTTAGTCGACTAAACCAGTCCAGAGACCCCCCTCCCCTGTCCATTTTGATTTCAGGCATGCACAACAACATTTGTATATCCCTTTTACATATCAGTGTGACGTGGGGAAGGTTGTTTTGAGCATGTATTAATGGTCTTGCATAGGATTGAACCGATAATGTTACAACAAAACAAAGTTGAAAGTTTGAAGCCATTACCAAAACAAATCATCATAAACTCAATACAAAACACGTTACATAGAATTCAAGCTTGTCTAATCCTCGTTGGACATGTACGTGCATTATGACCGACTTGGTTACAACTCCTACATCTTTGCTGACTGCTTGAGGGTTGAGACTCCACCCAATCCATCTCATTTTGTATCCTTGTAGACTTTGATCTTCCCTTTCTGCATGAAAAAGTTGCGTCCGGGATAACGGTTGGGCCTGCTCCTTGTTGAATCAACAATTCATTGCCTATCGGATACCAGTGTGTGGCATACACCTGACTAATGTATGGGATAGTGAACACCGGGTCAACATAATCGTAATGGTTCAAATTTTCCATCTTACATACAGCTAATACGTGGCTGCAAGGGTACTTTCTAGCTGTGAACTTCCCACATTGGCATTTGCGATTGATCAAGTCAACCCTCATTATGTCACCGGCCTCATGTGTAGATTGGTTGTATGCGTCCTCAACCTCAAATAATTGTAAATCTCTGGCATAGAGTCGCATACGGTATGTGACTGTCAACTAGTCCATCTTTTTTATAGCTTCTTCAACCGTTTTTGTGACTATCCTGCCTGCAGCTATATGTTTGTTAATCTCAACACGCCTCGTGACGAAATATTCGACAAGTCTACTACAAGTCATCTTCACCAATGTCGTTATCGACAAATTACGAGCACCCCTAAGGACCTTGTTGACACACTCGGCTAAGTTAGTTGTCATGTGACCAAACCTCCGTCCGTCTTCATCATAGGACCTGCACAATTTCTCCTTTAGAAGCCGATCAAACCAGGAGGCAACATGTGGGTTTGCATCAAGAAACTCTTGAAACCTCATGTCAAAGTGGATCTTTGAACTCATGTACCCTGTATAACAGCGAATGTAAACTTATAACAATGGACACAAATCAATGATTACATAAAATGTGAAATTTCATACCTAGTTTCATAATTGTTTTCTTCAGCTGCATATCCCTAAATTTAGTATTAAAGTTGCTACCGACATGACGTAGGCAATACACATGATAGGCATATGGAGGCTGCCAAGTAGGGTGATCTTTAACCGCCTTTATGATACTGGCGTGACGATCAGATATCAAACAAATACCCTGCCTCTATGTCACATGATCACGTAGGAAACAAAGAAACCACCACCAATCTTCGTACGTTTCACCAGGAGGAACAACAACAAAGGCAATGGGCAGGACCTTCCCATCCCCATCCTGTGAAGTCGCAATGAAAAGGGTACCTTTGTATTTTCCGTACAGGTGAGTGCCATCAATTTGCAGTATGTGCTTGCAGTATTTGAAGGCTTCAATGGTCTGGTGAAATGTCCAAAAAACCCTACGAAAGACGCGTTTGTCTAGCACCACACGACGTTGGATATACAATTCATGAGTTTTAAGCCTGAAAAAAGAACCCACGTTACACTGCGTCATGTATGTCAACCAATTGAGCAAGAATGCATATGATTCCTCCCAATCACCAAACAACTTCACAATGGCCTTCATTTTCGCCTTCCAAGCCTTCTTGTATGTTATATTATATCCATACAGACGATGTATCCTCTCTTGTATCAGCACTGGTTTTAAAGATGGATCTTCTCTTAACATACCTAGTGAAAACAAAGCAAATTCTAAATGTACTGTCAATAAACAAACCAAATGAAACTGGAACAAAAAATACATGAAAATTAACCTACTGATAATGGTTGCACATATAACATTTGTATCCAGCTGTCTATGATCCCGGGCGAGACTCTGGTTCAGGCAGGTGTGATCTTTACCCCACTTACACACCACCCAACTATGTCCATCCTTGGGGAAAATTGCCCTCATATACCAGGGAGAACCGTCAGCATGGTTTCGACACCTCATCACAAACCTATGCTCATCGCTTTTTTGAACTTTGGATGTACGATGAGACTTCATGCAATATAATTTCACGGCATGTTGCATTTCAGACTTAGAAGGAAACTGCTGATACAAATATAATGGATCACCTAAATGCCAACCACCTTGCTCGTCATCATCACCATACAACATCTCCATGTCATCATCACAGTGCGTCCAATCAATGAACGGATAGTGCGGGCTTTCGTTCCAAAATGGCTCAATTCCAGGCTCTACATTTGTCAAAATGTTCTTTTTGTCATAACCACTAAATCGCAATTACAAATACAAATACAAGTTTACTAACTTACCACTGCTAACTGGGTGAACATTCAGCGGTGACATTGTTGCGGTACTCGGGTTTACAGGGTTCGTGCGAGTATCAAAATCATCCTCCACATCAGTATCTGAGCTTTCACCTAGTGAAATAAACCTCTCATATTCGTCCTCCCCATCGCTGTCCATATTCTCACCTTCCTCATCCTCCTCTTCTTGCGTCAATATTATCTCACTTAAGCCTTGTGAAGGTGCAGATACACCTACAGGTCTTTCTTCTTGACCAAAATACTGTGGAGATCTTGTATGCATGGGTAAGATGATGATTCACCAGATTCAAACTCAACATATATCTCAATAAAATTTTGTGATTTCCGACTAGCAAATGCATCTACGACACACTCTACGTCTTCATCATCACATACATCGTTACTAATGTAGTATACACTATCCTTAACCACTATAGTGTCCACTTTGGCCATTATCCGATGAATGCATTGGCTTCCATGTAGCCCCAATTTTTGGGAAATTTTTCTTTGAGCTCGTTGTACGTAGTGCCCCGTTTGATTTTCATCATTTTCGTTTTTCCTTCAAATTGAACACCATCGGGACCTTCAAAATGCCTCCCACTATAGTAGATTACAGTAACGAGCGTGTTTGAACTTGAACTCATCCTTCACACAGGAATTTCGGAGCTGCAGGAGGGAGAGTTTCAGATTACAGACAAAAACAAAAGCTTAACAAAGTGAAACTACAAAGATTACACAACAATTATACCTTCAATAAGGTGGGATGGTATTAAACCTTGATGGGTGAAAGAGATTTGCCGTGCCTCTCAAAATAACCAGATTCAATAAAAGATTTGCAGTAATAGGGAACCTGGATCGTTTCCCAACGAACTTGCAGCGGGCTTGATTAACAACAACGACGAAACCCTAACAGTGAAAAAAGGGGGGATTTTTTTTTTTGTGATTCAACAGACTAAAACGAAATAGACAGAGATAAACGAAATATTGAGAAACAGATAGAAAACGTTAATAAACTGAAATAGATTAAAAACGACCAACCCAACGTTTAGATTCCCAGAAACGTCCATCCTTGAGCGAAATATTAACGAACTCGCGTTTGGTTCTAGACGAACCGAGATCTCGCATCCGTCCGAAATTCCTCGACTAGACGATCGCCTAGCATTTATTCGAACAGTGGCGTCTCATTGTACGATCGCACAGCAACACTTTAAACCTAGTCGAACTCAGTCCTTGGGACGAACCAAACCGAATATTAAATCTAATATTCGAACTATTTTCAAATCGATCGATAAGATGAAAACAGAATCGAGAAACCCTAATCCGATTAAGCCTAGGCTCTCGGACGAATCATAGAATCCTCACGTTGGATTAATCATAGAAGTTTAGCCGAGCATGGTTGGAATAGAAGAAGAAAAGACGAAGAACATGAAGAACATTTGAGAGAAAACTAAAACTTCTGTCTTTAATCCAAAATTGTGTAAAACGTGAATGAATTAATGCGTCGAATGAATGTGTGACGGCTGCCTCACTTAAAGATAACCTAAAAACGAATTAGGTCTAATGGTTCAGCCCAAAACGAAAATAAAATAAAGATGGGCTTTAATTACAAAATTTGAGCCCAATTAAAATCCAGAATTGTTCATCTGACTTTGGCTCCAAAATTGACCTCCTTCTTGTCCGAATTGGCTCTTTATGTATTCATAACAATTGTAGCTCTCTGAATCATCTGAAATATGAGACAAAAATGAGGCAAATCCGATGTCTGGTTCAAGAGTTATGGTAAAAATAGTGAAGCAATACAAAACTGGAATTTTATCGATAAAAATGGCTAAAATTACAATCTAAGGCCCAAAGCCTAAATGCACATAAAAGCCATTATTTATTAACTAAAGAGTCCTAAATATTGATCAAGAGATAAAAATAAGTGTATTAAATATTCAATTATCAATGGGCCGCATTAAAACTGAGAAAACAGAGAGTATTGGAAGGGGAAAGGGGTGCTTAGTCGATTAGGGTTCCTAATGCCGTGATTGGGGCTTTTAAAAAAACCCCTCTGTCGCGATTTATTCGACTAAGACTTGTATCTTAGTCGACTAAATCGTGGGTTTCAGCTTTTAAAAAGGCCCTCTGGACTGGTTTAATTGACTAAGACTTACGGCTTAGTCGACTAAATCACGGGGGTCTTCAAAAAAAAATTGCCCCGCGTTTTAGTCGACTAAACCATGGCTTAGTCGACTAAACAGGGGCAAATGGGTTAATAGTGTCCAGATAAGGGCATTTTGGTAAATAGTTATTTAATAAGAGGCAAATTGGTCAAAAAGGCCACATTTAAAACCCTAACTTTCACGACAGCCTAAATCACAAGCTCAAAAGATAGAAAATAGGTTAGGATCACTTACCTTAAAGACTATGAACTCAAAAAATGCATGACCTAGCCTTAGCAATTCCTTTAGATTTCTAATAGTGTCCTGGCATTTTAACTTTTTTTACTATAGTTTTCTCTAATGAGAAGACAGAGTCATGGCTTGCATCATCCAGACAAAGTGATCTACTGATAATTACTTCTTTATAAAAAGATTGGTTCATATTGATCAAGAAGTGTAAAGTCCGCCGAAAAAATGTAGTGAGATGTCATCATTTGTAATTTAGAACAGCTAGTATCGCGTGTCTGCTGGAAGAAATAAGCTTCTTCCAGTTTATTTCTCCTGCACCCGTTTGTGTGCTGTTGTCTATTGGATTATTAGTAGAAGGGGAACTCATATCACTACTTAGGATTCTTAGAAACCATTTGCGTCAACAAAAGCTTTAATCTAATATCCCTTCTTCATCATCGATGGGTTATTTGACAAGATTTAAAAATGATGCTGTCACATTTTACTGACATTTCCTTTTCTTTAGCTCATTCTCCCTTTTTAGTTCTATTATTACTAATTATGTACTACCTCCGATCCTAATTATATGAACACTTTTTGCACTATAAAAATATTCTTATAATTAGGACCGATGGGAGTATGTCCATATTACAAAGGGACATTGTAAACTTACCATTTGCTAATATCATTTTGACTTTTATTAAAATAATTATGTCTTTATTTTCTTCCATATGATTTTGTCATTCCCCCAAAATATAAATCTGCTTCTAGGCCAAAAAAAAAAAAATAGCTCTAATGATGTATATCCAACCTCACTTAACTTTGAAGTGATTATTATATTTTGAATGATTTTACATTGCACAAGATAAATATATTAATTAGAGATTTTTGTCTCGTAAAATGTAGGTATTTTTTCCAAACCTTCCAAACACCCATTAGGCTCTGTTTGGTACATGGGACTGAATTTTGACGAACTCAGATTGGCATTGGGGCTTGGATTGGAACTAGGAATGAGGATTTAAAAGTATGTTTGGTATAAAGTAATATTTGATAGGAATACTTGCATGAATTTTATTTTATACTAATCTAAAATTACGAAAAATATAATATTACCCTTATAATTAATTAATTAAAAAAAGTATAGCCTCACACTCTCTTCGTTTCGATCTCTTCAAAGAGATACCAATAGATATCTCCTTCATTGCGTCACCAAAGAAGACAACCAAATCCGAATCTGATATAGACTGGACTGGTGGTTTTGATCTGTAATTAATCCCGTGGACTTCAATTGGGGATTTGGATTTTTAGATTTTGTTTTTCGGTTCAATTTGAGATGGTCTATTTCCATAGCTCAATCTCGCTTTGCAAGCCCGTTGACCAAGTCCCTGTCATGGCGAATTCTAGGTGTTCTTCCGAGTTCGGTTCTAATTCACGACAAACTAATAGCACACAGTGTGTTAGGAAATACGTATACGTAACGAAATATATTGTAATAAATATATAATCAATTAATATTTCCAACAATCAGGGATTATAGGAAATTATCATTAAGAGACATTATCACTAAGGCTCTCTTATCTTATCTTGTATAAATACACAAAAATTTTAGACTATTTGACTTCATAGTACCAAAGCTTTACGAATTCTAGTTTCTTTTTTTTTTTTTTTTGGATTAAGGTGTGATTTGGCCAATAAACTATTGGCTCAGGAGCGTCCAACACAATTAACTATTAAGTGAACTAAAAATACTAACAAACTTTTAAAAATGTGAAGTCCGTTAGAAAAAATTAACGTCTGTTATCTAAGGTACAGATTGGCCAACGAACTTTTACCCCAGGAGCGCCCAGCACAAAATTCTAAATTTTACTAAATTAAATAATTTTTTTTCTCAATTGTCATTATTCAAAACTACTTGTATAGATATCTATGAACAAAAATTATTCATTCTTCAATTTTGTCAAAATTATAATTTGCTAAAATAAACAAAAAATTTTAATTAAAAATATAATTATATGATTTAAATAAAACTCAAGTTGTTTTATAGTCCATTATATCCTGAAAGAAATGAAGTGAATTTAATTTTTATTTTTATAAAAAGAGCTTAATAATGGATATCAACTTGATACTTAATAATATAAATCCGGCAACCTAAAGATATATTTGTTAATTAAATGATCTATTGATTATATGAATACGAGACTTGTTGAAAAAAAAAAAAGATAATTTAATAGGCTTGATGAAAGACAATTTAATAATAGGTTAAGGAGCAATTTGAGCTACTAAAATTTTATTAACATTAAATGAATTTTTAACTCACATAAATTTCTTCTAAAATAAAAATAAATCATATATTTTTTTTGTTTAACATATATAATAAACTAGAAAACACCTTGAGTTTTATTTAAATCATAAAATTATATTTTTAATTAAAAAATTTGTTTATGTTAGAAAATTATAAATTTGACAAAATTGAAGAATGAGTAATTTTTGTCTATAGATATCTGTACAAGTAGTTTTGAATAATGACAATTGAGAAAAAAATTATTTAATTTAGTAAAATTTAGAATTTTGTGCTGGGCGCTCTTGAGTAAAACTTTTTTGTGTTGGACGCTCCTAGGGTAAAAGTCCATTGGCTAATATGCACCTTAGATAACGGACGTTAACTTTTTGTCTAACGGCGTTGTGCTGGGCGCTCCTGAGTAAAACTTTTTTTGTGCTGACTACACATTTTTAAAAGCTTGTTGGTATTTTTGGTCCACTTAATAGTTAATTGTGTTAGAAGCTCTTGAGCCAATAGTTTATTAGCTAAATCGCACCTTAACCTTTTTTTTTTTTTTTTGTGTTTGTCACTGTTTGGTACTCTTCATCATGTTCGGACTATTTGGGTACTGTTCATTGGTACTGTTTGAGGACTGTTGACCAATGCTGTTCATCAATGCTATTTGTGATTATTGTTCATCAGGTGTGGGTGTCTTGCCTTTCAACCTATTTACCTTTGACTTATGCAAGTTTGAAATTTTTTGGTATGGTTAAGTGATTGTATTTGTTGTTTGGTGTTTTTGTTGATTGTTGGTTTCTCCCTTGACCGTACTTACTATATGATTATTGTGAGTCTTTGATTACTTTTCCATGGTTGAATCTAAAACATTTGATATGCGACCCATGTTTACTAAGATTATTGACTCTAAATTGAACTGGATCAATTATAATGATTGGAACAAAACTGTTCAGGTTTACCTCTTGGGTGTTGAGAAGGAAGCTCACTTAACTCAGGATCCTCCTTCTGGTGATATTGAGAAAAGTCTAGCTTGGTCTAGAACGGATGCTCATCTCTTTTTCTAAATACAGAACTTTAACCACATATTCTGTCTTTCATTAGTCACTGCAACACTGTGAAGAAAATTATGACTTATCTTGAATTTATGTTCTCTGGTAAAGGGAATTTCACTCGAATTCATGAGTGTGTAAAGGATTCTATCACTCTCAGCATCAGGGTCGTCTCTTGAAGAATTTTTTCTTGGACTTTAAGAGGTTGTATAAAGATATGAAGGTACTTATGTCTCCTCAAGCAGATCTTCAGATCCGTATCACGAATATAAAGTTTCAGGCTATCACTAGTTTCCTTGAAACTCTTGACTCGTCTTATGACACCATCTGATCTTAGATTCTATCAAGTTAGGAGCTTTCATCTCCTGAAGATGTGTTCTCATCGGTTCTTCATGCTAATAATTTGGCTGGGTGTGAACCCTTTTTTAAATAATAATTATGGATCCAAATAAAGCACTAGTGTTCCACACTTGACTTCTGGCAGTATTATCTGCAATTATTGCAAGGAATATGGTCACATCAAGAAAAATTGTCGTAAATTGTAGAATAAGCAGCAGCGTGGTTTTGCTTAGATACCTGATTAGTCTGATTCCGATCCATCATCTGCAAGGACACTTGCTACAAGTATTTTGTCCTCTGGTCTTGCTACTTCTTCCACGAAGTGGGGCATTTATTCTGGTGGTATCAACCACATGATAGGATCTTTCGATGAAGCATATTATTGGTAGAGGCTATGAATCTGGTGGACATTACATCCTTAATTAATGATCAGGTGCCACGTTCTATTGCTTGTTTTGGTGGGTCGTCTCCCTTTGAAGTCCATTATCATCTTGATCATGTGTCTCTTTCGTCCTTTAAAAGTTTGTATCCTCAGTTTTCATCTATATCTACTCTAGATTGTGAATCGTATCAGTTTGCCAAACACCATCATGTTCATTTGACACCTCGAGTCAATAAATGAGCTGCATCCCCCTTTGAGTTAGTTTATTTTGATGTTTGGGGTCCTTATTGAGTTTTGTCTAAGAATGTCTATCACAATGTTGTCACTTTTGTTGATGATTTTTCCCAAACCACTTAGCTTTACTTAATAAAAGAACATTATGAATTTTTACTCATTTTCGTCATGTTTGTGCTGAGATTCACAACCAATTTAATACCCCTGTGAAAATCCTTTGCAGCGATAATGCAAAAGAATATTTGTTCACCCCATTCACTGATTATATGCATAGTCATGACATTCTTCACCAATCCTCCTGTGTTAATATACCTGCTCAAAATGATGTTGCTAAAAGAAAAAACCTTCATCATCTATTAGAAACAGTCCAAGCTCTCATGTTTCACTCATGTATCCCTAAATCCTTTTGGGCTATTTAATTTCATATTAATGACTTAGATCATTCCATATAAATCAAATGGATATATAGTTAAAAAAAAAAAAAGTAGGAGAAATCGTTAAACCAACAACGAAAAAAATATACCTTTGTGAGAGCTTCGTGTTAATAATGTATTACGAAATCATGAAAATAGAAGAGAATGAGATGAAGAAAGACATGAAATAATTATATAAATGAAAAGTGGGAGAGAACTCACATTTCCAAAGCATTTTCATATACATTCAATCCGTTATTTTAAGCCTCTATATATAGATCTTCAATCCTCCTAAGAGTTACAATGTCATAAATATAATTAACCCATATTATGATGGAGTTACAATGTCATAAATATAAGAATTAATCTACTACATAAAACAATAGGAGGATATAGGCATTATGAAATCCCAAGAGACTAGGAACATACGTTACAACAATAATTATTTCAGATATCAAATATTATTTATATAAATATATAATAATTAGTAAATTTGTGCAATTACAACAAACCAGAAACACAATTATACAGTTTATCAAAAAAAAAAAAACACAATTATACAACTCCCATTACGGACGAAAACAGTTATTGACCCCAAAAAATCACGCACAGGAAATGCAAGACGATCGATCCATGGATTCCATTAATCTCTTGCACGAATCTCTTCTTCAAACCCGCGAACTTTCCCGCTCCTTCAAATCCAATCCAGACGCGGCCGCCGCATGCGAATATTTCTCACTTTCTTCTGCAAGCACATGGCCGGCCGCCGCCGCACCTCCGACGTCGCTCACGTTGCCGAAAAGCAGAACCAATGTTCCCACTAGCGCAACACAAAACGCCGCCCCGAATGAAGTCCGAACCCGACCCGGAACCACCGCACCAACCGTGAAACCTGCACACAATCCGGCGGATCTCACCCACGAGAACCATATTGCGAACGCACCTTCTTTCCCCGCCGGCGCACACTCCATCACTAATGTCCTCCCGGACGCGTGTAGTACACCCGCCGACGTCCCCTGTATCGCCACGAATATCAGCAAGTAACCCCATTTCCAGGAATTACGGTCAAAGAAGAAGCCAAACCCAGAAGAGAAGATGGATAGCAGAAACCCCAGGATTTGCATTCTGACAGCGTCGATTTTTATCAGATGTTGAAGAAGTTGGAGCAACGGAAGAGAAAGCAGAGGAAAGAGGAAGTAAGCTAGCCAGAGGAACAACAAGTGAACGGGCTCGATGCAGCGTTCACCCACTATGAAGATCGCTCCTCCAATGAAAATGCACATAGTGGTGAACGAAGAGAAGAAGACGCCAGCGAGGCCTCCGATTGCGTGGGGGTTTCGGAAAATGGAAAAAGGATGGAACTTTGACGGTGGAGAAACAGAGGAGGATGCTCTGTTTGAGGATGTGTAGACATGCAAAACACCAACAAGCCAAAAGAGGCCACTGAAGATGGAGACAACCCATAGGCTAATGAACTCCTGGTCATTGGGCTCCCGAAGCATGTGGTAGGTGAAGGCGGAGAAAACGGCGGCGCCGACGGATCCGACTGCGGCGGAGTACATGGAGAGACGGTGGGAGACCGATTGCCTAATGGAGTATTGAGGTTTGGTAAGAAGTGGGCCTGTGAAGGCATGAACCATGAGGCCGAGATGATGAGTGTGAGCGGCGCTGGCGATGGTGCTGGCTGCAACAATGCCGGCGATGTAAGGGATGAAGATCTTGGTGGTCTTGAAGAATCCGGCTGGGAGGCAGAAGATAGCTCCAACGCCGGTGGCGGCAGCGGCGATGATGGGGTGGAGGTTGCCATCGAGATGATAGGAAAGGTAGCCTAAGATCGGAGCGGCGAGGGCGAGGCCACTGGCCCATGCCATTGAGGTCCATTCCAAAGAAGAGAAATGAGAACCGCTTACACTAATCGTTCTCTCAGTAAGTTTACCGTACCTGCAATTATATTGACCCACTTTGCAGGTCAGTGTACTTAGATAATTCATTACAAAAGTCAAGAAACACTGTATTTTTTTTTTTTTTTTGCCAGTGAAGAAACACTGTATATTTGCCTCATACTATATAGAAACGGATCACACCCAGATATTATACACACATAAACCAGTCAAAATAATAAATCAGGTACGACAGGATTCAGTTTCGGTGGTTATCATCTTTGATGACACTCCACCATTTAAATTTATTCTTTTTTACGTTTTTATTTTTCAAAAATATTATACTAATACGTGTAAAATCTAAAATAAAGATAACATTTAAACTACTCATCCAGTTTTAAATATTGTATATAATTTATAATGCAAATTACAGTATAAACTATGTTCTACATTTATGGTGGGAGGTAGCATCATTTTTTTTTAAATAATTTTTTTCATTAAAAATAATTAATTGTGCAAATCTCACCGGAGTGATGAAATCCATACAAGGACAAAAACTGGGTGATGGGGAGGATGATAATTTCGGTCAACATTCAAAATGGGGTCTGCAGATTTTCTATATATAGTAACAGTGATTGTGAAATAAATATAATGGATCGCCGTATGTGTCAAGTTTTTTCTTTTTTCTTTTTTTTTTTTCCGATTATGTTAATGAGAAAGGTGATGACTTTTAGGTTGGAATCCGACAAGGTATTTTACAATTCCCAGGGAGAGAGCATAAGTATTCCCTAGTTAATTACTCCACTGTTTGAATTTTCAACATCAAGCGCAAGACATGGGAGATAGCAATGTTCTAAGTGATTCAAGATCATTATGATGATTTGATGGAACGAAGGAAGGTACATATGTACCTTTTCCCCCACACAATCTTGTCTGGTAAATTTAACTTCTCTGGGTAATTTATCCGAATGAATAGGGTTTCAAGTTTCAATTCTCCACTTTGATACAGAGGTTATTGGTTTTAAATATAAGTTCATCCTAAGACTTATTAACGAATGATTTCCAATCCCACATCTATCAACTACTAATAAATGAAGTTTTAAATCCAATAATAAATAAAGCAAAGTTAGAAGGTGCATGAAAGTTTGAAAAGGAATCTCTCCTAAAAATCTACACAACTTTTCATGGTTCAAAACTGCATGCAGAGTTCATCATAGCTTGATGTTCAAAGTCAGAAAACCTATCCTAACATGGACCCATCCCTATTATAATTTTAGATATACGTGTATATATTAGATTGCATTTATGTGAAAATAGCTTTGATAGGATTTCTCTTATTATACTCCAGAGTCCAGACTCTTATGTTCTAATACTACCACCTCTAATCATTTTTCTTTCTTTTGAATAATACTAAAAATCCTAGCTCAATAGAGCCATGCAAAGTTTGAAACATACTTGGCGACCACCTTACCTCATAGAGATAAACTCCGGAGGTTGATCAAAAATACAAAAGTTTCCATTGAAGATTGAAGAATGAGACAACCTTAGCAAGTTTATCTGCTATGGTGATCTCTAATCATTTTTACAGTTAGTCCATGTGAGACTCCTATGTTCTAATGCTACCTCAAGAATAGGAATTAATTGGATGGTTGAATTTGATTTTAAATATAAGATTTTAATATACTATATTTCCCCATAATCATTATTCTTTTACAAAACCATTCATTCTGATTGTGCATGATCAAAAAAGATATTTTCAATGTAAATGATTTAAAATTTTGTTTTAAGAAAAAAAAAAAACACGCATTCTTAAAAATAAATAAATAACTAATTTCTTTAATAACTAAATTAGTAGCAACCATATTTACTGAAGTAAAAAGTGAGCAATAATTAACAGAAAAGTGAAATATACTTACTGGAGAATTTCTTTGTCAGAGCAGGCTAATTGAGGGTGATGAAGGCGCCAGTCACGAAGAACATGGTCTTTGTCGGAAGTAAGGTGCTGTAACTGGCTGATAATGAGAGGGAAAACGACAGGAATAACCAGCGTTTGGATGAAGTAGGAGCACAACTCATAGAGGTACGATCCCATAACCTCAAACTTTGAAGGTTTGTCCTGTATCACTTGGTATCCACCATAATCGTCTCGGCTTCTCACAACGCTGTCGCTGCCGCGTGAGCCTCCGGGAACCTCCACGCGCCTCCCATGTTCAGATGCAGCGCCGCCACCGCCCCGGCCGTTACTGGCTTCTACCGTCACCTCTTTCATGGCGGATGCGCTTGTCTTTGGAAATGAGGCTGTGGCCGGAGGAGGGGAGAAGAGAAGGGAGGGAGAGAGAGAGTGAGAGGGTGTGGGTTGGGTTGGGTCAGCACAGCACTATGCACAGAGAGAAGCTGAATTTTAACGAAAGTTTCGAGGCCATGGAAACGCCTTGTTTGGTGAGAGTATATAGTAGTATTAAATTATTAATTTACTCAGTCTTGCTGGCTTTTCTTGTGTGTGGATTCACTTAAATTTGAGCGTTAAAGGCAAAAAAATGTAGAAGCTTAAAAGTCAATGCTCACACAATGATCAAAAGAAAATGCATGAATCTGTTTGGATTGCCCAGAGCGTTGGCTCAACTTTAAGTCAAAAAAGTTCAAAAAGTTAGTTAAGGAAAAAGCTTCAGAATGCAGCTTTTTCCAAAACGCTCTCAGCTTTTTGACGTAGGCCTTGTCACTTCTACCACCATCAATCCAAACACAAATCATTATCTATAACCTGATTTTTTTCCTACCGAGATTTTTTTAAAGTCAAATAGTTTTTAAGCCACCACTCATACCGCCAACTTAAACAGGTGCGATTATTTGCGGGGAGAATCACAGTAAAAGTCCACAAATACTACATTATTTAAATTATTTTGTGAAAATAAAAGAAATTTGGGATAAAAGAAGAGAAAATTAGAGAGAGAAAGAGGGAGCAATTTTTATTCAATTTCTTGTGTATCTCTTTTTATTATAATGTTTTATAAAATACCTCTATTTATAAGCCTCCAAAAATCATCATCAAAGGCCTGGGATCCCATTTGATGGACTTATTATTCCATCAGATGGGGAAAAAAATCCATCAAGAGGGAAATAGGTGTTTAGATCACTTAATCATTTGATGGACTTTACACTTGAAGCTGTTTTTTTGTTGAAGCCAGATCTACTAGCTTCTCATCCCATCACCAAAAGCTCTTTAGACCGTTGCGCCCCTCCCCCTATACGTGACTTTGAAAATGATATATTTCATTGTTAAAAGTCCTGCTTCTATCCTTTTCACGTGATACTCTCCTCTCCTCTATATTTGATGAAATATCAAATATATATCACATTCAAGCAAAATAATGAAATATATCATTTTTTTTTTTATTCTGATGAATCTGGGATTAGTTGGGATTGCAAAAATATATCACATTCAAGTAAAATATAGTATTTGATTTATTTATTTTTTTGTCATATTTACATTAATGAATAAAAATAATGAAATGGTTTTTATTCTACGAATATATTTTGCATATTAAAATATTTGGATTTGGGATTTATGTTGATGAATCTGATGAAATATATCACGTTTAAGTAAAATATATTCTCTTTGGTCCTAATTATAGGAGTAATTTACCAGAATTTAAGAAGATTAAGGAGATAAGTTAAATTAATTAATTATAATTATTTTCTGAAAATACCCTTGCTAAAAATTGAAAATTACATCAAGCAAAATTAGTAGGTTTAGGATTAGTTTAGGGAGACCTGGGCAACCAACTTTGGTGCGCTGATTGGGAGTATGTCAACATAATATGATACGAGACATATATCGCGGTTGTGGCCGGACACCTTTATTCTGCATTTTTCTAAAATCAAGGAAATCAAGGAAATTCGATATATGTGGATAATCTTTGATTATGTATTCCTTTAAAAATATTTTTAAAGGAATATTAAAATTATTTTATTTAAAAATAAAAAATAAGGTAGAATCTCTCACTTGATAAAATATAAGCGTGTTGTAAATTAATTATTATGGAAGAAGTATGAGTAGGGGTGATATGAGAAAAATATGACAAAAATTGCTCAAAATTATTTTATATAAAAAAGTATAATTAATTTAGGTTTATATGACATTAATGAGTTTCAAACATTATTTACTTTATAAAATATATAGGTGTATTATTAAATTATTATTGTCTTTAATTATTATTGAGAAAGTATAAATAGGGGCATTATAGGAAAAAAATGACAAAAGTTAAAACTTGCTCTTATAATTAGGACCGGAGGGAGTAGTAATTTTTGTTTTTTGCATATTTACGTTAATGAATAAAAATAATGAAATGATTTTTATTCTATGTATATATTTTGCATATTTTCAAAATTGTGAAGATATTTTTTTTAATGGTAATTTTATTATTTAAGCACTCCATTGTGTTGTAATTTATATGTGTGTGTCTATATATATGTATACACACATGTGTGTGCGTCTATATCTATATGTCTACATATATCTACACATATATATATATATAGCAAGATCATTATTTCAATTAGAAAATAATGTAAAAATGAAATTTCTAGGTCAGAGAGGTATGTGATAGGAGCTATTAATTAAATTTTACTTATATTATTTTAAATTTATATAAGGGTATTTTAAGAAAATAAGTAAAATTAATTAATTTAACTTCTCTCCTTAATCTTCCCAAAATTAATTAAATATGTGCTATAATTAGGAGCATGGGAGTACTAGTTATATGTTTGAATATTGAAATAATAACCACAATTTGGTCTTTTCGTGTAATCCAAGGGGATAAAGATCCTGTGTCTGATTAATTATTCCATACTTGTCATTTTTATTATTGAAGTACTCTTCACACACATGACACATACAAGTCTATGATTAATTTTTGTGATAGTGAATAAGCAAAGAAAGTGAATAAAATAAGAATGATGTGGTGATGGAGGCATTGGATCGTCAGCCATGGGATTGGAACAGAGGAGACCCCCTACTGTTCCCTCTTTGTCTAGATGCCCAAGTAAAGCGGTGAGCAGTACAGTACTTAGGACTTCTCGACTTGACAGCTAACGTCCCCTACTGTTCCCTCTCGGTTCACCAGGTCATGTCGTTAAGAGTTTTCGACAGGTAGGTTCATCAGATTAATTTTGTTTTTTTCATAAGCCTGAAACGGCCTCATTTTAAGTTGAAAATGATGGCTATATACCCTATATAGGATAAATGAGCAAAAATACACATGTACTTTATCTTTAGGAGCGTCTAGTACCATATATTTTTTTTGGGAGTAAAAATACACATGTGGTTACCATTTTAAAGCAAAAGTCAAATCTCACCGTTATGTTACTGTTCACTTCAACTCTTTCTCTCTCATCATGGTGAACCGTAACATAACGGTGTGATACGACTTTTTTTTTTTCTTGATACAAGGCGAGGGAGGGGAAGGGGATCGAACTCAGGACCTAAAGGGGGAAAACAATTCCCAATACGGTGGGATACGACTTTTACTCCAAAATGGTAACCACGTGTGTATTTTTGCTTCCAAAAAAAACATATGGTGCTGGAAGCTCCCAGGGTAAAGCACATGTATATTTTTGCTTCTTTACCCTTGTATATATTATATTTGTGCTTTGCAATTCTATGTTTGATTTTTTTTTTTTTTGAAAATCTTATTTAAATATCATATAAAATTTTAAAACCCTAAAACGTTTGTTAAAAATTAAAAGGACATAAAAGTGATTGAGATGAATATGATATTTTGAAATTTAAATATTTTTACTAAAATGTTTCTTGGATATTCTTTATCTCTCCTCACCCTCTCTTCCTCTTCCTCTTTCTCTTTCTGGCGTCCTCTCTCTCTTTGTGAAACGAAGGTGGATGTAGAGTAAAGTGAAAATGGTGGAAAATAAAGGTCTCACAGGTTTTGGTGAAATTGGTGTTGTTGGAGGAAGCCATGAGGCTAAGGAACAAGAAGGTGAACAGTAAAAATGAGGTTGAGGAAGAAGAATTTGAACAGTAAAACGAGCTTCACAAAATTTGTATTGGGATTGAAACGTTTAGTAAAGGTTTGACAAGAATTGTAAAGATTTTGACAAAAAAGTTTGTTGATGAAAACATGTAAGTCAAGATTTACCAATATTTGTGGTATTTCACCAAAATTCTTAATGAGATTGACAAGTTTAATAATGGTTTTGACAAAAGTGTTTACTAATGAAAACATGTAAGTCAGGATTCACTGACATTTGTGGCATTTTACCAAAATTTGTAAAGAAATTGATAAATCTAGTAATGGTTTTAACAAGAATTGTAAAGGTTTTGACAAAAAAGTTTGTTGATGAAAATAAGCAAGTCAAAATTTACCAACATTTATGGCATTTCACTAAAATTTGTAATGATATTGACAAATTCAGTAATGGGTTTGATAAAAATTTTAATGGTTTTAACAAAAACGTTTACTGATAAAAACATATGATGTCAAAATCCCAACAACCAAAAGCTGGACATAGCAAGCCATGAAAGGTATATGCTCTTTGTCTTTGTCACAAGGCAGTTTTTGTGTTAGTGAAAAACTAAAGAATATTTTGCGCAAAAAAAGAAAAACTAAAGAATATGAATTAACTAAATTATAAATTAATATAAATAGTAGCTGGCTTGAAGGCATTAATTGGCTTCTACATGCCTATATCTCAATTCACAAAGATGACTATTTTAGGACTTTTCGCCTTGCCAGTTCATGTTTTGTTATGTTTTGTTAAATTACTAAATCCATATGAAACATAAGAAATATATAAAAATGTACTGTTTACAAATCATAAATCCATCCATTAAACGCCATGTAAAGTCATTTTAGGTCCCAATGATCCATTTTTTTAAATACTCAATCCAGTCCTTAATCAATATAAGACCTATTTGATGAGTTGATTTTGGTCTTAAATATAAGTATTTTTCATATTTATCAATATTTTCCTAGATTATTTCTATTGATGCTCCATCAACAATAATAAAAAAGGATAGAGAATGAAAGAATTAAGAAAGATGACTAATGTGTTTTATAAAATACTTATCATGTTAACTAATTCAACTAATTTCTTTAATCTAATTAAGTAAATATATCTTATACTATTAAGGATCGAAAGGAGCATATGCTTGCAGAGCTAGGTACACTTAGATACCTCTAAGAAATGAATTTTGTAATAAGAGATTTTTCAATAATTTTGCTTCTTTAAAATAAAGACCACCACCACTAACTCTCAAGATATGAGCATGCTTTCTTTTTTCCTTTAATTAATTATAAGAACTCATGTGGAATAAATTTATTTCTTTCGAAAATGCCATCATTACTCCTAATCACCTCTATAATCCATGCATCTTAATTAATCAAACCCCACTATATTTTCCTCTTACTTAATTTAAAAGCCCTAATGATCCCACTATATGTATATGGGTTAAAGGCCTAATTTGCCACGGAAGTTATGCTAAGGGAGCGCTCAGCACCCGGAAGTTTTTTGGGTACCAAATTTGCCCCGGAAGTATGAAAAAAGTACCAAATTTGCCCAAAACTAACGGAAGGTCAAAAGGACGTTTTCCACGTCGGATTTTTTTGGGTTAAAAACCTAATTTGCCCCGGAAGTTTTTTTTGGTACCAAATTTGCCCTAGAAGTATAAAAAAGGTAGCAAATTTGCCCAAAATTGACGGAAGGTCCACATAGGTCGTTAAAATGCCACATGGCTAGGAAGGTCCACGTAGGTCCAAATCGGGCCAAGCCCATCGGGCCGACCCGTTTAAGCCTTGTCCCGTCAAGGGCCGGACTTGAAAAATGGATGAGATATTTCAAATTGGCCCTGAAGGGCCTCGGGCTTGAACGACCTACATGGACCTTCCGTCAGTTTTGGGCAAATTTACTACCTTTTTAATACTTCCGGAGCAAATTTGGTACCAAAAAAACTTCCGGGGCAAATTAGGTATTTAACCTAAAAAAATCCGACGTGGCAAACGTCTGTTTGACCTTCCGTCAGTTTTGGGCAAATTTGCTACCTTTTTCATACTTCCGGGGCAAATTTGGTACCCAAAAAACTTCCGGGTGCTGAGTGCTCCCTTAGCATAACTTCCGTGGAAAATTAGGTATTTAACCCATATGTATATATATAATGATTACCTACAATACGAAGTTGTAACATTTTTAAACACTTTTATTGCTTAAAACACAGATTAAGCAACAAACACCATTAATTATATCTGCATTTGCCAAGCTAACCGCCAGAAATTAAATGAATACGGCCGGATGATATTAATCCTTCATACTCAACTTTAATTTTCTGTGAGGTCAAAATAAACGGGTTGGGTTTCTCTCATTATCTCTTTCTCATTATCTCTCATCATCTCTAAATCTTATCCATCCAATCAACCACAATACCACTTTAACCTTTTTCTCACCTTCTCAATCAATGGCCTAGATGAGCTAATGAGGGAAAATGAGAAAAATGATGAGGAGAGAATCCTCTTCCCAAAATAAACACAAGAACACACTCAAAAATGAACTTTCGTAAAACTTGAACCTAATTATTGTTCTGATTTACTTGATTTCTTCACTAAAGAAAATTAAAAACTATGTTGGAAATATCTTGAAACTCATGTTTTTTCCCACCCAGTTCACCGGAGCCTTCGATTTTCGAATGATCTGGATTTGCCTTGAATCGGGCCCATGTTCATAGGAGAAGAGCTTTCAACACCATTTTCTTCATTCTCATGCATCGAATCAAGGAAATGGTTAAGGGAGAGTAAGGCACTGCAAGTGTACGGGCTGTAAAAATAGTATAATAACAAATCAAGGTCATTCCATTTTCCATAGAAACTCAATTGAACTAGTGATTAGGTATCAATATTCTCATTTTCATTTAAGTTGATCAAATCAAACAAGGAAATTGAAGATCAATTTAAACAAGAGCAAAAGTAGTAAATTTAATGTTTTTAAGATTTCAATTGATAAGAACAACTTAAAGCGGCTAATCCCTTCTTCAAGTTTTAGGGTATGTAATCACCCAAAATAAATGTACTTAATATTAGTTTGTTAATCTAGAATATTAATGGATATAAGTATCTCCCCATCACTTATAGCCCTCTCTCTTAAAATTAAACTTGATATTCCTAACAAATATACTAAAGAGGCAAAAGATGTTCAAATTCACTCTAATATGAGTATATGAATTCAATAGGTATATTCCTATCCTATTGGAAAATTAAAATAAATTATATTCTCACATTACTCAATCATATGGTCCAATTAAGATCCTTTTCCCATAACTAATCAAAATTCTCCAATTTCATACATAGTGTTGATCAAGCACTAAAGAGACAAGATATAACATGATTAAGTAAACAAAATAATATTAATCACAAATTAAAGGTTCAAACATGCTCAAATCCTCAAATTAGTCCATAGCTAGTGTAGGTACAAGAAAATCTAGCCGGCTTTAATCAACAATTCAGCAACTGCAAATTTGACATAAATATCCATACTGAAAACTGAAAGGGAAAAATTGAACAAGAAACCAGAGCAGCAAAAATAGTGTCCACTGAACCAGTTGCTTTCAGCCTCGGTATCAATTTGACACTATTCTCATCCCAGCTGAAGAATAAAAGAACTGCCACAGCAATTTCTAAGTTTCATCAGTGTCTGCAGCTGTGTCTCTCCTCTCGTGATTTGGGCTTTTTTCACTGCCATTAAACTTTTTTTTTTTTGTTCCTGCAGTTATGTCAAACAGGCCCAAAAATAGTGAACAGTGATCGCCACCCCCAATTGTGCACTGTCCCTCTTACGGTGTTTTTGGTTTGAGGGGAGGGGAGGGAAAATATATTACTTTGTTTGGTTTTGTTAGAGGAAAGGGGAGGGGAAAAATTTAAACCCAAAATAAAGAGAAGGAAGGGAATTTAACCCAAAATTTTGTTTTTCCTCCCATCTAAAAATTTAAATCAAATGAAGGAAAAAAGTCTCCTTCCACGCCTTCTCATCCCCTTCCCTCAAACCAACACACTGTTAGATTTAGGTTTCCCTTTTTAATTGTCCAAACGGCTTTATTTTTTTAAAAGAGTGTTTCGATAATTTTGAAACCATGGTTTCTAAACTGAAATTGTAATTTCAAAAATCATTTTTCAGAGGTCAAGATAAAACTCTTCTCACATGTTTATTTCATGGATCGTAAAAGCTATTCTAACACAAACACACACTAAGTCAAATTTCTTAATTCAAAAAGTCATTCTCTTCATCTCCACATGCACCTGATTGTGAAAAAGAAAAGGAAATTATATAATAATAATAATAATAATAATAATAATAATAATAATAATAATAATAATAATAATAATAATAATAATAATAATTGTTCAGATGTAGAACACAGATGTCCGGCTTGATGGTAAGCCGTAGATTAATATAGGATCGAGGTGTCCCTCCTGTGAGCTTATTGTGCAAGCAAACAGAAGGAAGACTGATCACAGTACACAACAGGCGTTTCGCCTAAGGGGTGGGGTGTGTGCACTGTGTAACGGTATGTAAAAGTCTGAGGCTAGAGATGTGTACCTGGCGCCTATCTCCTCCGTCTGTATATATAGAATATACCTGGTCGGTTAGCTCCTTGGCTCCCATCTTGTGCATGTCCAAGGATCGTGCAAATCACCCTGGTCGTGGCTGGGATCGTGCCAACCGCCCTGGTCGTGGCTGGGTCCCACGGTTAGTGGGTTGTGACCACTACGTGGGTTGCCCCCTGCACTGGCTAATGAGATAGTGGGCCTTGACTAGGTCCGTAACAGTTGCCCCCAAGCTCGGTTGTTCAGGTCTACGAACTGCCGAGTTTAGTTGTTTGTTTGACTAAAGTACGGACGTCCGAGTTTTTGTTGATCGCGAGATAACATCTGATCGCGAAATAACGTGATATCCTTGCCCCCCAAGCCGGGTTGTCCAGGTCTCTGGTCAGCCGGGGTTGATATGTTGTTGAATCCGGATTTCGTATCGGAGTTGCCACCGTTCGTTTGACTTTGATAACGTGTCTATCCGAGAACATCGGAATTACTTGTCTTCTGATTGCATTGCCCCCAGACATGTGGTCCGGGTTACCTTTGCGATCATCAAGATCTCGCTGTTTTTCAATTTTCCAGGTATCCGGGATCTTTTCTTGCATGGTCAAGATCCCCAAATCCGAGTGTCTTTCCTGAAAAGGAGCAGATTGAGTTTTTGGCCATCATAGTTGCCGAGATCATATGAGGAAGCGATCGAGGACCGAGGTATACGGTGTCCTTTCATTTCCCTATGAGCGCTGCCCCTTGTTCCCGGGCGTTTTCTATCGTCGATTCCTCTTCTCTAAGTCATCATTAGTTTCTACCAGCTGGCATCCCTCGACTGTCGTGAAGCCGAATCGAGGAGAAGCTAGCCTATGCGTATTTAATGCCTGACAGACGCGCATTAAATGTGCGGGAGGCGTGACCTTTACTATAGAGTGAAAAGGCGTTTTGCCCCCGGCGTTTGGGTTTTCGAAAGCTTTATACCCGCCAAATCTTTTCCATATTTCACTTTCACTCCTTTTGTTCTGAAGATTGCCTCTCCTGTTGATTCTCTGCTTTCACGAGGAAGTCCAATCTTGCGAGCAATCTGCTTCTATTTCGCACTTTCTTGAGCAACCTCCCGTTTCTTACACAGGTATTATTGTTTCCCTACCTTTCTCTTTGGTTCTGCTCTGATTTGTGGTTTCTTGAATCTGTTTGTGGCCATTCGTTCAAGCCTCCATAATCTCTGTTTTACTACTAAATTGCGTCTGTAATTAGTTGAATCTCTAGTTAGATTTCTTCATTAAGTAAATTTCTGTGCGATCTTGTCCATAATTCCCACATTTTTTGCACAAATCCCCGTTCTTCGAGTGAACCTTTTCCGTTGGTGGATTGATTGCCCAATCCTTTAGGAGAGTGGTTCTAAATGTCTAAGGACATAAAGGATATGACCCCCGATGAACTGGAAGAACTGCGCAAAACCGTCACGGGAAAACCCCCGTTGGTGGCTTTGGGGCAATAAGTCTGCACAACCCGCCCTGCTAGCCGATCACCACCGTGGAAGCATGGGGGTAACTCCTGGTGGCGGCCAGGCGAAGATTCGAGAAAGCATCTCATCTGCAAGGGGAAGTCCGAACGTTTGCCTCTCGCTCCGTACCAATCCGAGGGTGCCTTCCAAGAAATTTGACGTGTCTGCTTCTCCGGTCCTCCCAACTGATCCATACGATGATGTGGCAAGCTCGGGTCCCAGGGCCGAGGTGTATTCCTACATCGGCCCCTGCTATGATTGTCTGTATGAATGCTCGCGACTTCTTTCTGTCGTGGATTCTTCCACAGCTGACTTCCTTTTGGGCTCCTGCCGACACAATCTTGTCCCGGCTCCTCAAGCCGCATCGCCGAGTCCTGCTGACTTAGACTTTAATCTTACTTCGACTGTGGAATCCCGCCTTCAATTTTTGACATCAGGTATGCTAGGAAGATTCTGATCGTTTATTTTTTGTTCTGTTTTTTGTTATTTGTGGTAGGTATAATGGCGTCATCCTCTTCTTCGCATACCGTAGAGTCAGGGTCCGGAAACGTGAACCGTGCTAGCCCCTCACAGGATTTAGTTGAACGATTCCCTTGGGTTACCCACGAAGTGCTGTCCTATCGGTCGAAGCTGACCACGGCTGACTTGGAAAATCTTCCTGTTCGAGAAACTAGCTCCTACTCTTTTGCCTCCCGGAAGAGGAAGAGCCTGTGTGCTCCATAAGGGAGGGGAGCCACAACTCCTTTTTCTTTTTCTACCTTAATTATATCACCAGGCTCGGAATTCGTTTTCCATTTTCCGAATTCCAGACGGCAATCCTCCAATTCCTTGGCGTAGCTCCCTCACAGTTACATCCCAATGGATGGGGGTACGTGATTGCTTTTGAATGGTTTTGCAAGACCCTCGGTCTGCCTTGCACCACCTCAATGTTCCTTTACTTCTTCACCCCCCACACTGCTCGCTCTGGAAGGGAACCACCCGAGCTCAAAGGCTGGACGTCCATCCGGTATACCCCATCGGCGTCTATTTACCCTGTCTCGACTCCTTCAAGTACTTCAAACGTAACTTTTTAAGGTGGTCGCTAAGTCGGCGTACAACCTTGGTTCCTCAAAGGACCAGATTCCGCAAAAGTCGAATGAGAATTTAACCTGTATTGGTGTAAAGATCACCATGACGTTTCCCTTAGCGCCTATAAGGTGGAGCGGTCCACTCTGATGAAGCATGAGAAGAAAGCCATTGACGCCATAACCGACCACATGAAGGCCCACGGTACTGTTGGGGCCGCGTCCTTGGTGGCCAGATATCGGGACGAGTGCGCCACCAGGAAGAGCCGGTATCGCGCCGAGTATGACATTTCGTTGCTTAATACGATGTCGCTCCGTGTTTTAGTCAAGTCTTGTGTTTCCCTTACTAGTAACAAAAATGATGTCTTTGTTTTGTGTAGGTCTCAAGATGAAAGGGCCGCAATACCTATCTCGGGATCCGGAACCGAGCGCCAAAGGGAGAAAGAGGTCGGTGGTGATGCGGGCAAATCGAAGGTTGGAGAGTCCTCGAAGCCGGCCGAATCAAAGAAACACAAGGTCGGCCCCTCGATTGACGCCACACCAGCCTCTCCTATTCGATCCTTTCCCACTGCTGCCATGCCGCCTCCCAAGTCGGTTGAGGCTGGGCCTTCATCAGTGCAGACTACCTCGGCTATTCCTCGTCCTCCCATTGTTCTTCCCCGCTCCCTTCTGTGGAGTAAGGGGATTACAGAAGAACTGAGCGTCGCACTCTTGCCTCCTCCCCGCTATCAAGAGCCCGTACCCCTGCTGGAGGTAGATGTCCGAGATGTTCAAGCTGCTGGACATGCTTTCCTGAGAGGTGCCGGCCTGACCCAAGCTTTTCTTACTCTTCACCACAAGTATGTGGAGGCAGCTGCTGACCTGAAGCGTGCCAGGACGGAGCGTGATGACGCTTTAAAGCAATGGCAGATCGCTTCTAATGAATTCCAAGCTCGTGAAGTCCAGCTGGAGAAGGTGGAATTTGCTCTGAAAGAAATCTAGGGGATCTTGGCTGATTCCAATGTAATAATTAAGGGTTTGAAAGCGGCCCAAGCTAAGAGCGAAGAAGAGTTGAAGGCCATGGTGGCGGAGACGGACAGAATTAGAGCTGAGGGGGAGGCGTCCTCAAAGCATCTCGCAGAGGAGGTAACCCGGCTTCAGGAGTTGCTGCTAGGATCCGTGGTAGAGGCGTTTAGGAACTCTCTGGCCCAGATCCAAGCTTTGAACCCGGGGGTCGAGCTCAACACCACAGGGCATCACTTTCGATCCTACGTTGCCGGTCTTAAACTCTGTTAAATATATTGGCCAATTTGGCCCCTTTTGCACGTAATTATTGGTTGTCGGTAACCTAGTAATCACCATACGATAAGAACCTTTCTTTAGCGTGTCGTGGTGGCCCGGGCCAAGGTCATACAAAAGTAAGCAGATTCTGCGAACGCGCATTTGGTGACGAAACCATTTCGTTTTAAAGTGCTAGTGTTTACACTGTCTTAGAAAAATCCGGGTGTTTTAACCGGGTCATCCAAAGGCAAATGAAAATTGCCACCTGCCCGGGTTCGGTTTTGTCCCGATAGCGTCCGAGCATTTTGACCTGATCAGGGTCTGCATGACATTTTCTATTGATACCCCGGAGTGAGTATGTGTTCGGGCTGCGATAGCTCTTTGGAGTAGTATATTAACCACGTTTGCAATTTAAAATGCTCTCGAACGAGAGTCTTACTTTTATTCAACAAGTGCAGTGCTAACAAGGGAAAAGAGGCCGTATGGCCGACATTTGAATCCTCCGCATTCCATGTTCGCTGGATTATATTCCCGTCTAGGGTCTCCAGTATATACGCTCCTTTTTGAAGTGCTTCCCGAATGCGATAGGGGCCGTCCCAATTTGCCGCTAGCTTGCCGTCTTTGGCATTCTTGTTTCTGACGTCCGCCCTTCTAAGGACGAGAGTTTCTGGCTGAAATGTCCGGGGTCTGACCTTCTTGTTATAGCGAGTCGCGATAAGTTGCTTTGTGGCGATGTCTCGGCAGTGAGCTGTTACTCGGGCCTCGTCTGCAAGGTCTAACTCGACAGCCAACGCCTGGTTGTTGGCCGCTTCCCCTTGTGACAAAATGTTTCTCCTACGCCATGAGGGTAATCCTATCTCGACCGGAATCATAGATTCGCACCCATAAGCAATTATGTAAGGAGTTTCTTGAGTTGACGTTTGGGCTGTTGTCCGGATCCCCAAAGAACATAGGGTAGTTGATCAACCCAGGCGGTGTTTGCTTCCAACATGCGCTTCTTTAGCCCGTCTAAAATGACCTTGTTTGCAGCTTCGGCTGTCAGTTAGGCGTGGGTGCTCCACGAAGCAAAATGATGCTGTATTCCAAACTCGTATGCCAGATCTCGGAATCCGCTACCGGTGAACTGAGTTCCATTGTCTGTGACTATCTCGGCTGGAGCTCCAAATCGTGTGATAATGTTGAACTCAAAGAATCGTTGTACGCGAGCCGAAGAAATTGTCGTAAGTGGTTCGGCCTCGATCCGCTTGGTGAAGTAATTGACGGCGACGATCAGCCATCGCAGCTGTCCTGGAGCAGTCTTTTTTTTTTATACAAGACGAGGGGAGGGGGATCGAACTCAGGACCTAAGGAGGGAAACAATTCCCAATACCACTGCACTACTAGTAGTGCTGGTTCCTGGAGCAGTCTTGAATGGACCTAGTATGTCCATACCCCACTTGTAGAAAGGCCACGGGGCCGATATGAAGTGGAGGTCCGCTGGGGGTGCCCAAATTATTCTGGAGTGCTTCTGACAACTGTCACATGTTTTAACAAGAGTCTTTGAGTCGGCTTCCATGGTCGGCCAATAGTATCCCGCTCGTAAGGTTTTTATGGCGAGTGTCTTAGCGCCCATGTGCTGGCCGTTCACTCCTCCATGTACCTCGGATAAAACATACCCCGCCTAATTTGGATTTAAACATCTTAGCATGGGAGAATGAAGACCTTTCCGATATAGTTGATCCTCCACCATAGTGTACTTGGCCGCTTCTCGAGTCAATTTCTTAGCTTCCATGGCATCGTCAGGTAGGATGCCGCGCTCCAAATAATCTTCAATTGGCTTTTTCCAATCTGCCTCCACAGAGATGGCCATGGTGCAGAGTGGGTCCTCGAGGTTCTGTTGAATCACCGTCCGATGACACCCTGCACTCTTAGTGCTGGCCAACTTCGAAAGGATGTCGGCTCTTACATTTTCCCCCCTAGGGATATGTGTTACACTTGCTTCCTCGAATTCAGCCATCATCTCCTTGGCCTTGAAGAGGTATTTTGCCATTAGCGGGCCCTTTGCCTGATAAGACCCCTCAATCTGAGCTGCCACAAGTTGTGAGTCGGTGAAAACCTTAACTCTTGTGGCTCCGTTCTCTTTTGCCTGTTGAAGTCCGGCTATCAGGGCCTCGTACTCAGCTTGATTATTCGAGGTTGGGAATTTTAGGTGAAGAGAGTGTTCGATCGTAACACCTGCAGGCTTTCAACGATAATACCGGCTCATTGCCTTTGGTATTTGATGATCCGTCAACATATATTTTCCGGACGTTTGTCGCTCATTTGGAGCCGAGCTTGTTGGTGTCAATTCTCGACGAAGTTGGCTAAGGCACGTGAATTAATTGCATGGCGAGCTTCATAAGCGATGTCGTATTCGGACAATTCTATTGCCCAGTTAGTCATTCTCCCCGCCAAATCTAGTTTATGTAAGACTTGTCGTATCGGTTGGCCGGTCCTAACAACAATGTGATGAGCCTGAAAATAAGGTCGCAGTCGGCGGCGGCGGTGAGTAAGGCAAAGGCTACCTTTTCCAATTTACGGTATCGGATTTCAGCATTTTGTAGAGTCTTGCCGATAAAATACACAGTAGCTGGTTGTGATCTACTTCCCGTACTAATGCCGCGCTGATAGCTTCCTTACCAACTGACAAGTACAAGTAGAGGGTTTCGCCGGGCTCGGGCTTCGATAGGACTGGCGGATTTGCCAGACACTGTTTGATTCCTTCGAACGCTTCATCACATTCTGTATTCCATTCAATCGAAGCTTCCTTTTTCAACAACTGAACAAGGGCAAGGCCTTCTCGGCCGATCTTGGCAGAACACAGTTAGAGCGACTAATCTTCTGTCAAGCTGCTGGACCTCTTTTTGTTCTTCGGTGCTTCTATATCGAGCCTTTGCTCGGCATTTGTCCGGGTTGGCCTCGATACCTCGGTTGGTAAGCATGAAACCCGGGAACTTTCCGCAGGGACCCCGAAAGCACATTTGGCGGGTTCAAGCGGATTTTGTACTTTCTGAGTTTGCCGAATGTCTGTTGCAAATCCTTGACATGGTGTTGTGAGTCCAAAGACTTAACAATCATGTCGTCGATATATACCTCAACATTAAGTCCGATCACGGTCGCGAAAACCGTGTTCATCATCCTCTGATATGTAGCTCCTGCGTTCTTGAGTCCGAATGGCATGACATTGTAACAATAATTGGCACGATCTGTTATGAAGGCCGTTTTCTCTGTCTTGGGTGCATTGGTATTTGATTATACCCCGAGTATGCGTCCATAAAGAGAGGAGCTGAAACCCGAAGAATTGTCCACCAACCGGTCTATGTTCGGCATGGGGTATGAATCCTTAGGGCAAAATTTATTCAAATCCGTGTAGTCCGTACACACCCTCCATTTTCCGTTGGGTTTTTGACCATGACCACGTTGGATAGCCATGTGGTGTATTGGATTTCGCTAATGAACCCGGCTTCCAAAAGTTCTTGGACGTGAGTTTCCAGTGCCTTCCTCTTCTCTGGCCCCTGGTTCCTCTTTTTCTGTGATATTGGAGTAGATCCCAGGTAGACACCCAACCGGTGACAACAAAAACTAGGGTCGATTCCGGGGACCTCGGATGACTTCCATACGAAAACGTCTCTGTTCTTCCTGAGAAAATCAATGAGGCTTGCTCGAATTTCTGGGGGTAAGTGCTTTCCAATCTTCGTAGTTTTGGAGGGGTCTTCCAACACTAGATCCTCCAACTCTCCAGCTGGCTCTGGACGCGGGTCTTCTTCGTGGAGATCCAACTCAACCGTATTTACATTTAAATCGAGATTTTCTTCATTCGAGTGTGGCGGCTGCGATGAAGGTCCGCCTTCGCCAACCCTGACAGTGTCAAAATAACACTGTCGAGATTCTCTCTGATCTCCTTGTACCGTGACCACGGTTCCACAGTTTCCTATCATCTTGACTTTTGATGCTTGGTGGATACCGGCATATCCCAACTATATATAGTTGGTCTTCCCAGATTACGTTATATGGCGAAATGAAATCGTCACTATAAACCGTACTCTCTCTGATATGAAAGCGTCCCTTGTTCCCAGTGTGAAGCGGAGGTCGATAAACCCCTTGGGGCGTGACTGCTCCCCATTGAACCCGATGAGGGTCGTCCTACAAGGCTTTAAGTCCTCCTGATCTAGGTTCATTCGTTTGAACGCCTCCCAGCTAAGGATATCAGCCGAGCTGCCTGCATCCACAAATATACGTTTAACTCGGCAGTTGACTAGCCGGAAACTCGTTGCCAAACTCGGCCGGCTTCTTTCGTTTGTCTTCATGTGTTTTGAACTTTCTGGGAGGGCTCTTACTTCGACTCTTGGGCTTGCGCTTGCCACCCTTTCCTTGATGTTCTATGACATATTGTTGGAGTTTTCCCACTCAGATAAACCTCTCATTAGCATCTCGAAGTTCGTAACACTCATCCGTGGTGTGACCTCGTCCGTCATGAAACGCGCAGTATTTGGACTGGTCGACTCCGGATCTTCGATAAGACAATCTAGGTCGATTGACCCTTTTCATCTCGGTTGATGCCACTTCCTTCCACACTTGTGACCGCAGTACATTTAAGGCTGTGTATTTCTCATATTTACTTCTCGGCTCAAACTTCCCACCGCGGTTCCTGTTCTCGAGCCCTTCTACGAGTCCCTTCTCCTTCCTTCGTATAATCTCTATCTCTGGGTGGAGTGGCCCTGTCTTGGTCTCTTCTAAAGTCATTTGCTACGCGCATCTGTTCCACCTCGAGGTACTTCTTGAACGTGTTATGAAGTCATTAAGATTCTTTGCCCGTTCCTTCAGGAATGATTCCGCCAGGCGAGATTCTTTGTCAAGGCCATCGACCAGTAAATGGACGTGTACATCCTCGTTTAATCCTCGCACCTGTAGAGCCGCGTGCTTGAAGCGATCCAGGTAACTTTGAAGCGTCTCACCTAGTCGTTGCTTGATCTTGGATAGAGAATATTGGGACTTCGGTTGCCGTTTGCTGGTTGCAAAATGCAATTCGAAGGCCTCTGCTACATCTTCAAACTTATGTATGGACATGGAAAGTGAGCGTTGAGAATCTTGTCGGAAAAAGGACTGTTGTGAAGCCGGCGACATATCTTCGCCGTTGGAGCCCGGTTGGAGACCGGGGTGTCTTACCTGAGGAAGTCGGCTTCTTCTTATGTGCGGTGTCTACCTTGCTATTACTTTTTCCATGGTCCGAGCCGTCATCTTCTTCGTCCTCCTTCCAAGAATTATCTTCCCAGTCCTCGTCAGAATAGACCGGGTTCTCTTTTTTCTTCTGCTGTTCCTCCCATCGTTGGAAATGGAGAGTATGGCGCTTGTCCATGTAGTCCATACGTCTCATTATTGCTAGCATCCCGAAGAGAGCGGAAATCTGGTTCGATGACCGGGTTCTCTTGGTGACCATCCGGGTTCGAGTTCCGAGGCTCGTGGCGATGATTTCGCGGAGCCGAAGATTCCGTGTCAGACGGGTTGTCATTCGAGGGTTGGTCGTTGTTGGGGATGCGAGGGGTCGGTCTTCATTATCATGTTGATAGTTACCATGAAGGTCCTCCGACTGATTGTGGTGTTGTGGTTGCCGAGGTGGTAGACGTTCTACTTGGTCCGTCTCCATCTGCTTATGGCTCGAAGCACGAGTGCTTATCCTCATGGTCTCGGGAATTGAAGTTTATCAATCCCCACGGTCGGCGCCACTGTTCTGATGTAGAACACAGATGTCCGGCTTGATGGTAAGCCGTAGATTAATATAGGATCGAGGTGTCCCTCCTGTGAGCTTATTGTGCAAGCAAACAGAAGGAAGGGCGATCACGGTACACAACAGGCGTTTCGCCTAAGGGGTGGGGTGTGTGCACTGTGTAACGGTATGTAAAAGTATGAGGCTAGAGATGTGTACCTGGCGCCTATCTCCTCCATCGTATATATAGAATATACACAGTCGGTTAGCTCCTTGGCTCCCATCTTGTGCATGTCCAAGGATTGTGCAAATCACCCTGGTCGTGGTTGGGATCGTGCCAACCGCCCTGGTCGTGGCTGGGTCCCACGGTTAGTGGGTTGTGACCACTACGTGGGTTGCCCCCTGCACTGGCTAATGAGATAGTGGGCCTTGACTAGGTCCGTAACAATAATAATAATAATAATAATAATAAAACTAAACTTTCATTTCTTTTTTAGAAAACTACTCATTTCTATTATTTATTTCCTAAACTCAAAAATTTTTATTTTAAATTGAAATCTCACTAATAATACATCACTTTGATTTAAATTGTTTACTTTGTGATGTTGTTCTGTGTAGATGTTATATCAAGATCTAGTAAAAATTCGATATGATCTGAAAAGAGGAAAACTTCAGGATAGAGATCCATATAGAGTTTGGAAAATTCTTACTTTCATTTTTCATGTGCATTAGTCAAAGTTGTAGAACTTCAAAAAGATGGCCACAAAGAAATATGAACTTGCTAGCATTTTAATGAATGGGTCTTCGTTTTTCTGTTTCTGGTTTTTTGTTTTGTTCCCCATTGTTGACTTACTTGGACAGTTTCTTTGGTTACGGTGTAGACATAAATTGTTGGGACTGATGGGAAATGAAGTTGTGATTTGTTGAGTTTCTTGTTCACAGATCAGTAGATACAAATTGTACTTCCAATGCCTACATCAGTTCTTGATGGTCAGTCTGGTTAAATCCGGTTTGCTCATTTGTATTTAGGTACGGGTGACAAACTTGCAAGATGCTTCAGAACATATAGGTGAAGTTTTAAGACGTGTGAAGAAGGAATATTTGGAAAGAGCATATAAGATATAGCAGTGGTATTGTCTTTTATATATTGTTAACATTTGTTTCGGTTAAGGTTTCAATTTCAGGATTAGAATTTTGTTTTATTTTCTTATTTGATTAGTTTGAGTTTTGTGTCTATATGCAATTTTGTCTCGGCCATGTGTTTGTCTGAGTTTTGAGTTTTGGGTAACGCAATCTATGATTAAACTTAATTTAAACTAGCTGCAAATACAAAGCATTCAAAACTTTTCAAAACATTTTAAATTCTCTGCTAGCACAGGTTATAAATATGAACATCGACAAATGTAAGTGACACCAGGATTTTCAGAAAAATCCAAGAAACAAATGCCCCGGTAATTATTTATAGGTAAAGTCTTTACTTGAAGTTATATATGTTTAAAGGAACAAATGAACCCGACAAAAATAAATAATATATGTTTTCTATTATTGAATTCTATTTTGATTATTACATTTAAATTCAGTCTACATTTTCTACTATTTTTATTATAAAGTAAATAATATATGTTTTTGTTAATTACCGATTATTTACATAGCAATATGAGCACGAACAAAAGTAGAACATGTTGGGATGAAAGATGCACAAGAATTTTCCTCGAACAATGTATTGACCAAATTCTCAAGAAAGAACGACAAGGTGGATCATTCACAACTACTGGATGGATAAATATTATGTATGGATTTAATAGAAACTCAGGAAAATCGTTGGAAAAAAACAACTGAAAAATAGGTATGATAGCTTGAAGAAAGAATGGAGGGTATGGGACAAGCTATTTGCAAAAGAGACTGGTATATCATATGACAGTGTCAACCATAAAGTGATTGTAGAAGATGAGTGGTGGGATAGGAAAGTTCAGGTATAAGACTATTAAGTTTGTATTTATATTGTTATTATTTATTATTTTAGATTACACTTAGAGTTATTTTTTTATTTTATTTTTTTATGCAGGAGAATCCAGACTACGCAAAGTATAGGTACCATGGCATAAAGTTCGCTAGAGAATTAAAGATAGCCTTCAAGGATGGTATGGCATCGGGTTCGAGACAATTCTCACCATCTGCAAGACGACAGATGCCACCGCGCGATGACGAAGATGACGTGTACCGGCCTATAATGGACCCAGAAGAAGGCTCAGGTGATAGTGAGGAAGAGCTTCCAGGTGCAACTACTGGAGTTAGTGACCCTTTAGAAGGCCTAAATCTGACAACGAGCACACAACCTAGTGCACCTAGTGGTTCAGCATCCATTGGGAAGAGAAAGAGGGGTCAAGGGTCAAATGGGAGGAAGAAGGAAAAAAATGTCTTCCTCGAAACAAATAGTAGATTCTCTTAGTGTAATAGCTACCGCAACTAAGGATAGAACACAACAACTTGAAAATATCAACCATGATGTTTCAATGACTTACTTTGTAAGTGAGTTACGAAAAATTCCATAAATTGCAGCTGACCATGACTTTCGCCGGCGATGTTATAACATGATGATGCATGACAGATGTCGAGATATGTTTGTTGCACTAAAAGAGAACAAAGATGACTTGGTAGAGTGGTTGAAGCACCATGCCTACAACACCCCATCATGGCAGGAACCCTCGACGAACTGAACCAGAATGGATTATGCTACAACTTTTGTATTTTGTACTTTGTCTGACGCACCTATTTATGTGACGCTTATTATTGTTGTTTGACGCTTATTATTGTTGTTTGACGCTCAACTTTATATGTTTGTATGTTTGACGTAGCTATTATATGATGCACCTATTATTACACCTATCTATTTATGTTTTTCATTCAGTTAAGTCTTCGCCTTGACACAGGTCTTATTCTCCATGGAAGGACGACATTTGTTTCGTGCCCAAAAAAAGGCCTTACAAGTTTCTATTATGGAGGAAGAGCTAACAAATAATGTGCAGATCGCTGCCTTGGTGGTTCAACATATGACATCATATATTTGCAAAGAGCCACGTAGAACTAGTATCCAAACAGGAGCAATATGGGTACAGGAGGTTTTGCAAGGCCATGACATAGTATGTCATGAAAATTTTCAAGTTGAAAAACATGTCTTCTATCATTTATGCTCAAAATTGGTAGACCATGGGTTACAGTGCACGAAGTACACAAGAGTAGAAGATATAGTAGCAATGTTCTTATATATAGTTGGCCATGGTTTAACAAATAGAATTGTACAGGAACGGTTTCAAAATTCAGGAGAAACTGTCAGTAGGTTATTCCACAAGGTTTTAGAGGCCGGTCTTAGTCTATCAACTGAATACGTCAAACCGCTTGATCCTGAGTTTCCCGGTTGTCACCCTAATATATCAAATGATCGTCGCTACTTCCCATATTTCAAGAATGCAATAGGAGCAATTGATGGAACTCACATCAGTTGTATGGTGAGTGAATTTGAGCACGACAGATATGTTGGGAGAAAGGGATAGCCAACACAGAATATCATGGCGGTGTGTGATTGGGATATGTGCTTTACTTATGTGTTGGCAGGCTGGGAAGGTACGGCACATGATGCATGTTTGTTCAACAGCGCTCTCACTACTCCACGTTTGAATTTTCCCCATCCACCTCAAGGTATATCTTCAACACCATCACTATGATTACATTTTTTCCCTGTGTTTATTTCATTTTTCCTTTAATTTCTAAGTGCCACAAAATTTCCTCAATTATCAGGGAAATATTACTTGGTCGATGCTGGTTATCCAACACCAGTTGGATATATTGGTCCGTATAGACGTGAACGTTATCATCTTCCACAATTCAGGCGACAACCGGGATTTCGAAATCCTAACGGGTACTTCAATTATTATCATTCAAGTTTGAGGTGCACTATAGAAAAGGACGTTTGGAGTCTGGAAGAATAGGTTTAAAATATTGCGAAATATGCTCCCTTATGACTTTGAAACTCAAATTCACATAGTTTGTGCAACAATGGCTATACACAATCTCATCCGGAGATTTTCGAATTCTGATGTGGAATTTGAACGAGCTAACCAAGGAGATTTAGGTGATGACGGTGAAGATGAAGATGAAGATGAAGATGATCCATTTGATGAAGCCTCCTCATCACATATCAATACACTATCTTCACCACAAATGAGTCATCTTTGTGATAGAATTAGAGAAAAACTTTTCCGCGATAGCAATAGGAGAAATTAATGTATTATTTGTATGCATTTTATTTTATAAACAATTTTATCTATTAAATATATTTAATTAAGGACTTTATTGTTTATTAATTTTTTTAATAATCGTTTAAATTTTTTTCATATTAAAATTAAAATTTTTATTATCCCAATATATACAATTAATATGTATATGTAGTAGTCAAACACTCACCAGTTAGAAAAAAACCACTTCTGCAAAAAGCCAAACGGGCAATCCAAACACAAATCACCATTTACAACCTGACTTTTTTCCTACCGAGCTTTTTCTAAAGTCAGATAGCTTTTAAGCCACCGCTCCTACCGCCAACCCAAACAGGCCCGATCTCCTAAAACTTGCTTAGATAATTCTTCAAATATCTTCAAAATATACTTTACAAGCAATGAAATAGAGTTATCAGAAACTCTCTCATAAACACCCACTTGGAGATGAATTTGTTATAAATGGTGCATTTTATTATCTGTTTTATAATCTGAGACTTGGGTATCATATTGTTACCAAATCCAAACAACATGAAAATCGCAATAGGAGAGGCTCAGTGATGTTAGATTAAAATTCAAAAGAGATTAAGAGAAATTAAATATAAATTAAGATTTCAGAAGTATCAAAAGTTCAATTCACAGATTTCAACTCTGCTCTATCTAATTTTAAGAAGGGTAGAGAACGAGAGAAGAAAAATAGGATAAAAAACTTCTGGTTGAAGTCCCAAGTCTAATTTCTGAAAATGAAAATGGCCTTTGATTATTATTAAAAAGAAGCTAATACGGAAAAAAAAGGTAATGATACATAAAGCAGACTAGATCACTCATATACTAAGATATGAGAAATCCCTTCTTCTCACAAACTCTCCTCAAAGTAAGGTTATTTTAACTGATAAATCATGGTTCATTATTACACTGAACTCATGTGAAATCAGTTTATTTTACACATAGATCCTTAAGTACTCATCCATGCGAGTGTAATTAACCTCAGGATAAAGCTTTGAGGCTTCTTCTCCCTCTTCACCTATTTCAAAATCTGTTAAACATCCCTCATAGAAAATATGATAGAAGTGTCCAATTCCAACTTGGAGCTTATAATCCATGCCTGCAAAATACCAAATTAAAACTCATTCAAATGTGAACAAGAAAAGAACTGGTTGATAAAATGTGAACACAGAATCAGTTTTTTTCTTTAAAAAAATACCTTTCAAGGTGGTGAGGAAGCCTTCTGCAGATATGTAGGTCTTGTCTAGTTCCTTTCCAATGAGTTTCTCCCAAATTCCAATAAGCTCTCTTTGGGAAAGAATGTTCTCTGGTGGCCTTAAATACAATGTTTTGTTTAGGGTTCTTGGGTCGTCTATTGCTTTTATGGTATATGTTGCAACATCTTCCTCATCCATAAACACAGCTGCACCCACACATAGTTTCAAATCATTAGATTTTATAAGATATAAATATATTAGGTTTCTCTTCCGTTCAAAATAGTTTAAGCCAATCTAATAGTATTTTCCTTAATATTATATACCTTCAATAATTTCTTTAATTAATTGATGTAAGACTCTTATATTCTAATAGAGATTAACTCAGTAACATGTTGCTGTTATGAAATTAAGTTGGACTATTTTTATCAGGAAACAATCAGAGGACAGGACAGGACTGGGGACAACCTTAAAATGTTTGAAGTTTGTGCATGTGTTACCTTTAAGGTTGCCATCACCAAATAGATGAACCTTGTCTCTTGGAGGGACAAAGCAGCCCATCTGAGAGAGGCTGCCGGCGAAGTATCCGGCGAACAAGTTGGCAGAGATGTAAGTGTAAGGGATGCTAGCTTCCTCTATTGCTTTTCTCACTGTCATTTTGTCATCAAATGTCACTCTTCCTGGTTCCAGAGCATGTCCCATACGAGCAGGGTCCAGTCCAAATTCCGAAGGCAAGAAACGCTACAAGGAAAAAAAAAAATTTAAACAGAACAATATTGTTTAGCTCTGTTATGTGGATATTAGAGTTAGAGTAAGTTAAAAATATTGTTAGTTAGTTAGTTAGAGAAGACTATTATTAATACAGAGGATTAGTGAAATTAAATACCTTTTCCATTACTATTCCTGTAAAGTACTACGATGAAATTGCTCCAAAATGAATTGTTTCAGTCATGGGGGAATAAAGCATGTGACATTTTGGCACACTGTGGTGGTCAATCGAACAAAATTCACGATTTTAGAGCTAGAGATATTCATATCATGCTCTGTTTCTTATTATGTTAATGAATCTTTATCAAGTTCAGGTGAAAGAAGCGATCAGAGGAACAAAAGATGTATCACTAGACTCATAATAGAATACCTTGACATTTCCAGCTTCTTTGATGGCCTCAACAAGCTTGAGCTGCAACAGAATGCTATGACTCCGGAAATGAACGCCGGAGACGGCGCTGATGACAACGTCAACCTGCTTGACGGCGTCGACAAGGCTCCGGTGATCGGAGAAGGAGGCCTGAACGAGATGAGCACCTTGCTTCTTGAAGGAGAGCAACATCTGAAGCTTCTCAATTTGAAGACCTAACTCAGGGCGTTGAAGAATATAAGTCTCATGGCCCTGAGCCAGACAAGCCTTCACTATCCTCCTCCCAATATACCCAGTTCCCCCAACAATCAAAACCCTGCTTTTCGCCATTTTTATTATCACGTCTCTGCTCTGCTACTTCAATGATCTCTTCTTGTTAGGTACAGCGTTTGCAGAAATATATAAACAAGGAAGAAGGAAGGAACTAGGAACTAGTGGGGTGATGTGAATTTAGAGTACAGATTTGTATAAGGATCAAAATAGAGGAAGGGTAGGTTGAAGGAAGTAGGTAAGGAAAGTGAAGACCAAAATTTGCGAGTCTGACTGTATTGAACTAAAGTTGCTTATGTTGACTATTTGAAGTGTGGTTAGATTATAGCAACCCAAAGTTGACGAAAAGGAGGGTGAAAAACAGTACGGAACTTTCTTGTGCGGTTAAAGAGGCCAAATAAATCCATGATTTGATTTGGAGAATTCAACAATTTAATTCTAAACCCATGAACAATAGTCAAATTTTCGCATGTAATTACAATATCTTCCATCTTCAAAATAATCGAACATCATGTGCCTCCCACCCTTTTTTTATACATAAGAAAATTATATATTTTCACCGATTCATAATATAAGTCAATTTCAACTAATTCACCGAAACTAAGAAATAATAGTTAATTCATTAAATTTGTCTTAAATTCAATTTTTTTTTAAACTTTATCCATATTAAATGAAGTTTTGAAAGAGTGAAAAACATAAAATGAATCATGTTTAAGCATTAACTTCATGAACAAAATTAACAAATTAGCATTAATTATTCTCAACGTGATTTATATTATCACTCTCGTCCTATTTATAAGTCCCTTTTAACTAAAAAAATTGGCACTATGTACAAGTCCTCTTTCAGGTAATAAATGAGATTATGACAATTTTGCTTATATTAATTATACTAATAAAAAAAAAGAGAAAAAAAAAAAGAATTGAAAGATATACATCCATAAATGAAGGTAAAGTTGAAAATTTATCCTATAATCATTAAGCTAACTACATCACTTTTGCATGTGTAATTTAATTAAAAGAGGTTTATACCTATGAATCAAGTCATTCTTATATAAGGGGTTTATATCATGGTACTGAAATTAAATGAAACAGTTAATGGGGCCAGGCCCTAACTGCTCGTCTTGAACCAAAGTCAGAAGCTTTGAAGGACAAGCGTCCATAAACGCAGAACTGGGGATTCCCACGTGCCTCCCACCTAATTTCATAAATTTCTTTCTTTCATTATGGTTTGTTTACTTTGGGCTAGGCCCAAATCCTTTAAAATAAAATGTTGTTTGGATTGGGCCATTGCAGCCCAATCCTGCCGACAGCATCCCTTGAAACACATTCTATTAACATTATAAAAAAAAAAAAAACATTCCGGCCTCAACGTAAAATAACGTCACAAAGACAAATATTGCTCCATAAAAAAATTTGATGAACACATCAGCCTCGGACAAATATGATAAACAATTTCAAAAACCTTCACCTAAACACAAAGAACCACACCATTGTATATCTGCGAAGCTAAACCATAGCATGAGAAACGTGTACGGTTCAAAATTTTGAAGTTTTTCCAACCTATGTGTACACTCCAAGACACCAACATCAAGCTCATATTTTCTGTGTATATATATATATACACATAAATGTCAAGAAGAACACATTACCACCACCAGAATATATAGTACACAGTGAGAGAGAAACAGAGACATGGAAAAGAGCAAAGTGCTCATTGTTGGGGGCACTGGGTACTTGGGGAAGAGGTTAGTGAAGGCAAGCTTAGGAGAGGGACATGAAACCTATGTTCTTCATAGACCAGAGATGGGAGTAGACATTGAGAAGGTTCAGCTTCTTCTTTCATTCAAAGAGCATGGAGCTCACCTCATTACAGGCTCCTTCAATGACTACCAAAGCCTTGTGAATGCTGTAAAGCTTGTGGATGTCGTCATTTGTGCCATTTCCGGTGTCCATATTCGCAGTCACCACATCCTACTTCAACTCAAGCTCGTTGATGCCATTAAAGAAGCTGGAAATATCAAGGTACTAGATACTAGAACAATACTAAGATTTTGTTTCATGTACGTATCTATGTTCCTTAGGTCTCAAGCAACATGATATTTCATTAACCAACTAGCTTGGACCTTTTTAAGAGTTCTTATAGTTTTAGTAAAAATGAAGCATCTCAGTAAGGTAAGAGCTGAAGTTGGCTACATATGCATGTAATGTTCATAAATTAGTTAGACACACACATAACTCTTCTATTAAGGACTGGACGTGATAGTTTTTTAAAGTACGGATTTCTACCAAAATGACCAACAATATGTACAACTGATTTGTGCAGAGGTTTTTGCCATCTGAGTTTGGGACGGATCCTGAAAGAATGGCACATGCATTGGAGCCTGGAAGAGTAACATTTGATGACAAAATGGTGGTGAGGAAAGCCATTGAAGAGGCCAACATACCCTTCACCTATGTTTCTGCCAACTGTTTTGCTGGTTATTTCCTTGGTGGTCTGTGTCAGCCTGGTTTCATCCTACCCTCCAAGGAATCTGTGGTCTTGTTTGGAGATGGCAACACAAAGGGTAAAATACAACATTGTTTATATACTTTTGGGTCTTTTAATGATTCGCTCGATCAACACGTACATATAGACTTGTTTGTAACCATGTCCATTCTAATTTGGCAGCAATTTATGTGGATGAGGATGATATAGCCAAGTACACTATCAAGACCATAGATGATCCCAGGACTTTAAACAAAACAGTTTATATAAGGCCACCCAAGAACATCTTGTCCCAAAGAGAAGTTGTCCAAATCTGGGAGAAGCTCATTGGGAAAGAGTTGAACAAGTCTTCAATTTCTGAACAACAGTTTCTAGCTTCCCTTGAAGGTGAGATCAGTATCAGTTCGCTTACAAATAGAAGCAGAGTTGGTCCCTGCAAAAATCTAAAGAATGTTTCACAACTTCGTCTAACAAGTGAAAATTTCAACTCAACACCATTTGTATACAAAGTTCTTGACATTTTCCCTAATTCCTTGTTGTGAAAGGTTACACAAGAGGGGAAAACATAGTTATATTCTTAATGCGTGTTCATTTTTCTGGTGGTTACAGGACAAGCATATGCAGAACAGGTGGGACTGACACATTACTACCATGTTTGCTTTGAAGGATGTCTTACAAATTTTGAGATAGAAGAAGAAGGAGTTGAAGCATGCCAACTTTACCCTGAAATTAACTACATTACAGTTGAACAATATATGAAGCGCTATGTATAGATGGTTTTTGGTTTTTACTAGTTCCACCAATGGTCCTTTGCCTAAAATGACTTGATCCAGTTCAATAAAGACTATATTTGGATAGAAAAAGAAGTGAGGGGAAAATAGGGGAGGGAATATTTGAAAGGAAAACTTTCAAAAATGGTAAAAAGAAAATTTATCATTTTTGGGAGCTTTCTCTCATAGTATTCTTATCTTCTTAATTTTCTCCCCATCCAAACATAGGACTAAGGTTGTGCAAATAAGCAAAGTGCATCTTATTTTCATCTCTAGCAGTTGCAAATGCAAGGCAAAGAAGTCTTTGTAATAGTAACTTTTTCCTACATCAAATATATTTTAATGTTCTATGTTTTTTTTCAACATGCCACATGTTGAAACTATATTTCAGTACATTCAAGATTAAAAGCTTAGAATATATCAATCTGGAGCTCAGATCCATTTGGTCTGTTCCCTATGTCTCACTTCTCCTATCTCTCTGTTTTAGTTTTTTTATAGGGTTAAGGTGCAAAAATACACATGTACTTTTGTCGGAGGAGCGCCCAGTAGCAAATGTTTTTTTAGGTGCAAAAGTGACTATGTGGTTACAAAAGTGGAGCAAAAGTACACATTGACCGTTAGTTGACTTTTTCCTGAACTGAAAATGATGATATGGACGATGACGTGGATGTTAATGATTTATAAATTACAGTTCAGCCCCGGATGCATTTCAAAAAATTTCAATTTAGTCCCTCTATAAACTTTTAAAATTTTCATTTAAGTCCCTGGTCAAAACTTGCATTTTGACCAGGGACCTTCTTCCTTCTTCCGCCATTGTAAACCTGAAATGGATTTCATCAGAATTTAGGGTTTTATAGCCATAAAAATTGGGGCTTTCACAGCCACTGCATCACCATCTCCACCTTCAATCCTAATACGATTTCAATGTAGCATGGATCCAAAATTCGAACACAGATCAAGAAGGATACAACTAACACAGAACAAAACAAAGAAATTTGCGTAGTGACTTCATGTCCAAAGAAGACACCAAACACAGAACAAAACACACAAACTGAAATTTCCGCACAAAAAAATTCCATTTACAGCACAAAGAAACTAACATTAAACCAAAATACCCAAAAATTGCAGCCATCTCCAGAGAAATCATGAACCCAGATTGAAAAACCAACAAAAAAATAATGAACCCAGATTCCAAAACCAAAAAATTGTGCAGATGAGGTGAGATTCATGTTATTCAACTTTCAGAGGGAGAAAAACGCAGTGAGAGAAGAGGAGGCAACCCGATCTGATAGGGGAAGTTGATGAAGATGCCATCGGAGATCTGAGGATTTTTCCTTTGACCCACCTCCGATTTCACCTCTAACCCACCTTTGTGCTTCTGTATGCATCGCGAACCTTCGACACCCACCATTCCTTTTGCTTCACGACTTTGTTTGGCCCCCCAGATCCACGACTTTGTTTCACGACTTTGTTCGACACCTTAGGATTGAAGGTGGTGGTGGCGGGGATGGGATCGTCGATGGTGGTTTGCGTGAAGATGGTGTGAAGCCGAGAAAGAAGGGAAGACGAAGTTGAGAATGGAAGAGAGTGAAGGAGCAACATGATAAAGGACGGTCAAAGGAAGGGAAGGGTTTTGTTGAAGGAGGGGGTTTCAGGTTGTGAGGTTGAAGGAGGGGAAGGGTTTTGTTTTTTTTTTTGTTTTTAATTTTTGTTTTTTATTTTGAAGGAAGGAAGGAAGAAAGGACGGTCAAACTAGGATAATTTTTTTTTTTTAATTCGTGGATTTTTTTTTGTTAATTTCTTCTTTCTTCTTTCACTGCCAATTAGGATAAAAATTTGCTGAGTCAGCATCTATGTTAATGTTTTTGGTCAAACTAACGGTCCATGTGTACTTTTGCTCCACTTTTGTAACCACATAGTCACTTTTGACCTAAACAAAGCATTTGCTACTGGGCGCTCCTCCGACAAAAACACATGTATATTTTTGCACCTTAACCCTTTTTTATATTACATGAGCTTAAAAGTCGTGATACTTTAAGAAACAAATTTTTGGTTTCTTCCTTCCTGACATTTATTTTAATCAAAATGGATTGTTTTTCAACATTTGCAACTGATATTTTTACACTTGCATGTGCTGGTAAGATCCTTGAAGGCTTGAACTGTTAAATAAAAATTTTAGGTTCTGAGAAGTCAAGGCCAATCTCTGTATATACTTTTTCCTACCAAAAATGACGTCTTTTGGACATAAATGACATGTGCTTTTTCCAGGTGACCCACGTCGAAATAATATTTTGTTTTAATGCGTGGAACGGGTGTTTGGGGATGTTTCTTGAAGATGAGCAGTCCATATGCCAAATGCCTTAGGGTGACAAGATGGTAGGTACTTAATTTGGGAATGAGAATTATAGATTGAGATAAATAAATTTGGTATAAGAATCTTAATTGGGAATAAAAGGGAACAATATTACTCCGATCTAAAGTGCTAGTAAGGATCTTACTATGACTTTAGAATCAGCCTCTGTTCTATAGAATAAGTAAGGATTTCAGCTTCTTGTGCGATAGGAATAAGAGGTTTAATTTCACTACCGTTATCACATTGAATTGTCTTGATTTTAGAATCGAACTGATTCTCAACAAATGCTTTAAAGATTTTGAATGCATGAACTGCCTCTCCTTTGTGCCTGAGAGGATATAGCAAAGTGTAACGGCTATAATCATCTCCAAAGTGTATGTAGAATCTATGTCCTCCAAAAGATTGAATGGGTGCTGGACCCCATAAGTCAGTGTGAACCAAATCAAGTGGATGAGTGGACTGTGAGACAGATTTAGGAAAGGGTAGCAACATTTGATTTCCCTAATTGGAATGCTTCACATACACGATAATCATATGAAATTTTCTTATTACATTTATTCAATACGGAATTCAAAACACTATTGCTAGGATGTCCCAAAATGTGGTGCCATTTGAGAAATTCTGACTATGAGTTCACTTTTGTCTCTGCCATGAGTACCTTCGGTTGATTGTTAAGCCTTCTTCCGTTCACATCCTTCATTGGGTACAGCCCTGCCACTGGCACTCCCTGAAGCACTAGATTGTCAATCACCAAATCCTTCACATCGCAACCATTGTTAGTGAAGTGTACATGAACAGGGTTATCATGTAAAAGCTTGTTAACACTAATTAGACTTTTGGTGGCAGATGGAACACAAAGAATGTCTCTTAGGATAAGCTTGGATGAACAAACAGAGGAACCGATACCTAATATTGGACTTTGCTCACCTGTACAAGTGCTAAGATGAGACTTACCAACAGGAGTAATGTTCTCAAGATGCTCAGGAATTGGAGTGACATGGTAATTCGCTCTGCTATCCATGTACCATGAGGAGTCAGCGACTGAATAAGGATCTACAGAGTAAGCTTGGGTATCCATCGAATAGGCTTGTGGTGAGGAGTAGTTGAAATTGTTGTTATAACCAGAATCTTCACGGTGGTAGAAAGTCACCAGAGTGTGACTTGGCTTTTGACAATTGATACAGAAAGGTCTGCCTCCGCCTCCACGTCGGCCACCACAAGACCTACCCCCTTTGCCACGAGGATTTCGAGAACTTCCTCTCCAACCACGTTGGTTGCTTGAATCGTGAGTAGTGTTGTTGGGGTAATCGTTGCGTAGCGCAGATGGATGGATACTCAAGGTAGAGAAATGATTGAGTTGGTTGATTTGAGATTCAAAAGAAAGCAAATCCGCCTGAGCTTCTATCCATGACAAATCGAGTTTGTCAACCAGCTTAACTACTATTGCATTGTATTTCGAATCAAGACCGTTAAGTGTATGGAGAATAAGATCATCGACAGCTATAGGGGAGCCTGCCAACGCAAGCTCATCAGAGAGGCTCTTCATTTTGTTAAGGTATTCAGCCATGGTAAGGGCGCTCTTTCGAGTGTTATAAAGGTTATTCTTAACCACCATGACTCTTGTAACACCCCAAAATTCGACACCCAAAATCTTGGCCAAAACACTTGAAATAGCTCTAACAAGGATGTTCAACATCCAAATCATTAAAATACATAACTAATTCCATTCAAAATGTATTTTTTTTAGTCAACATAAATTCCCAAAATATTTAATAATAAAATACAAAGCGGAAGTCTTAGTCATGGCAAATAGAATAAGATAACATAAGTTCTAGGAGCACAACTAAGCCTTCAAGGCTCACTCCATAGGTTCTTTCCCTTGCTCCCTACTTGAACTATCACCTGAGAATTTTTAATATAGGGTGAGATCGACATCTCAGTAACTATTGAAAGTTTCTACCATACACAAGTAAGTCACATATGACAAAAAGTAGGAGCTGAGTACATATATATTTGTATATACCATAATTTCATACAACATAAATTATCATGATGTCAATGTGAAACGTACTATTATACAATATGCAGTATGCAGGCTTCCTTATATCACCGTCCATCCTCAACCGCTGACTGGAGCCATAGGCTAACACATAGTCCAATAGAAACTCATCCATTTGACTGGATTGTCTCAAGCTCCCCAAAACTTAAGATACACCTGGCCAAAGGTATAGAGCTTAAGCATGGACTATGGCTCCCCTCCTTAAAGAATACAACTATCCCTCATTACTCCAACCCATCACAAATACAGCCGCCATGACAAATATGTTCAATAACAATAAATCATACTTCAATTCATATAAAATATCAATTTACAATACATACACATATACATATGAATCAGTCCTTTAATTTTTAAATAAAATATAAGATAGTCACAATCACACAATTTACAAGTATATGGAAGAATATTCAGAGTTACCTGTTACTCTCTAATGTACAGGTAACACACACAAGTGTCACTCTAAAGCTCTTAATGAGAGTCTTAGTCTGCGTAGCTAGCGGTACTTTCACCTTTTGGTACTGATTCATGACTTTCTCGGATATCCTATAATAGTATCACCGCATTATTTCTCTTATAAATAATATCCTAAGTGATGATATTGCCACTATTGACCTTTCTACCCTTGGTGGTTTTGTTATTCCATTTATACCCTTTTTAATTATTATTAATTAATAATAACACTCTTTTATTTATTATTAATTAATAACTCCCTTTATTATTTATTCCATCTTTACTAATAATAATAAAAATATTTATTTTATCAATTATTATTATTTCTCTGCAATTAATTTAAATTATGAGAAACTATCCTAACTCTTTAAATTAGGAATTTAATAAATGCTCACAGTACGTAAAATATGCTTCACAATATATGTTATTTGGTAACTAATATTATAAATGAAATAATATAGGAATAAGTTAGTTTAGATCCTATTATATAGGAGTAAGTTGGATCAGATTCTATCTTTTTTTTTTTTTTTCAAAATAACTTCCATTATATATATATATATCAACAACTAATTATGCATATAAATTAATACATCACACATATATAAATATATATATCTAAAACGTGACACAAGTTCCCTTTTCTTTTGATTTCATGATTTATATATATAATAAACAGCAAAGCCTCTTATCTTTTCTTTTTTCTTTTTACGCAACCACGGTAATATATATTCATATATATATAGTAGTATATTTTTCTTTGTCTCTCTCATATGCAGCGACTTACATCAGTAGGATAACCCATTTTTGAATCCATATACATATTTAGCAAAGTAACCGGGTTTCCAATTCTTGATATATATATATATATATATATATATATATATATATATATATATATATATATATATATATATATATGTATGTATGTATTTTAATGTTGTGGGTGTATATATGTATATGGAAAACGTTGGTAAATGTATAAATATATAATACATATAGTCATATATATATAATTTGATGCTGGATGTTTTTATATATATATATTCACAAACCGCAGGCTTTGAGTTCAAAGAGTATCAATCTATATATAACTATATATTCTGGGCTTCCTTTTTAATTCAATGACATATGCATATATTGATATATACAACACAGCTTTCTTCTCTTCTTTTTCTTTCTATGATTCACGGCCATATATATATATATATATATATGTATACTCTTTATATCTTAGTACCTATATATCAGCAAAATAGTTTCCAATGATATATATATATATAGATAACACAACAGCTAAAACTTCCTTTTTCTTCCAAAACCAGCGATTCTGTGTATATATAATATATATACAGTAGCAGAGGCGGTCCTAGGTAGTGGGTTGGGGGCCGGGGGGCAAGTGCCCCCCAATTATTTTGGGATTTTTTTAAAAAAAAAAAAATTAATACATGTTTGAATGATTATCCACCATTAAATTATAAAAAAAATTAATACATGTTTGAATGATTATCCACCCTTAAATTAGGTGTTCACCCTTAATACATCAAGGCTACACTTTGTAATGAAATGATGGGTAAATGGTTGAATGATTGTTTAGTGTCTTATATTGAAAAAAGATGTATTTGATAACATTGATAATAAGACAATTATGATGAAATTCCAAAAAATAAGGCTTAGAATGATGACATTATAATTATTTTTATTGTAGTATACTTTTTTTATTAAAATATATGTACTTGAATTTATTGAGTACCTACCCTTCATTGTTATTTATGTAGTCGCATTTATTTCTAATAGTACTTAGCCTTACTTTTTTAAATAACATGTTTGTAAAATAATTGTCTCTCTTATTACATCATCAATATTCACTTGATTTCATAAATATTATTTTGATATATATTTTTTGTTTTTTTAATGCATTTAAAACTTTCCTTAAAAAAAAATTTTAGCGGGCGCTGCCCCCGAACCCCCGAATCCCCCACCAATTGTGCCCCCTTCTATAATTTTCTGGGTAATTTTCTGGGTCCGCCACTGTACAGTAGTATATCAGCAACGTTTCTTATTCTTTTCTTCTTCAATGATCACGGCACACACACATATATAAGCTTAGAAACTTTTCTTTCTTTTCTTTTCTCATGTAATGGCTTATGTATATATGTATTTACAGTAAGCTTCCTCTTTTATTCTCTAATGGTTTGCGTGTCTATTTAGTCATTTTAGACATAAGGAAACATGCCAAAAACGTCTCTGTTTTAGCTACATAAAACAGAGCAACAAGCAGAAGCAAAACCATGTCATCTTAAACTTCAACTTAGGAACAGTCGTTGGGAGTCAAAAAGGAAAAGGGACCCGAAGGTTACCTTCAGTTCCAGTTTGTGGGATGTGACCAGCGACGAGGAAAACGAAGACCTCTGTTTCAGATGCAAATCGCAGAGAAGGATGATCCATAGCCTGCACCATTCTTTCTCTCTTCCTTCGTCGACTCTCTCTCTCTCTCTCAGTTTCGCTCTTTCTCGGACTCTCCCTCTCGGCTCTCACTTCCTCTCTGCGTTTTATGTTAATCGATAAAGATGAGCAATGGTGTAGATATATAAGGACCTGAGGGTCTGGTCTAAAGGAATAAGCCAACGGTCTACAGCATCAAGGTCGAGATGCATGGAAACGTCGCTGCTGGTGATCTCACGCTGTGATGCCAGGTTTGACCGTGCTTCCCTTCTGCTTTTTACAAAATTGACGCTGGCTCTGATTCTTGGCGTCATCGTGTGTGCAGTGGGTATGGGCTGGAGGAATTTAGTGAGTAATAGGGTATGTGTGTGTTATCACTGGGCCGAAACACAATGAATTTGGAGGGAGTATATATATATATTGGGCTGAAGTGTGTATGCAGAGAGGGAGTATGGGCTGCGTTTTATTTTATTTATTTATATATATTTTTAATTTATTCCAATGAAACCAAATTCCTATTTTTCAAATTAATTAATTTAATCATTTGACCAATTTCCACCGTCTAACTCTTATATATTATTTCTACAATTTTTAGGCAAGATTTATTCTTATTTGAATTTATTCTTTTCTCAAAATAAATTAAGGAAAATAATAATAATAATAATAATAATAAAGCCTAAATTTCCAATAATCAATTTCATAATTATTTTAAAACTCCAAATCCTAAAATTTGGGATGTTACAACTCTCGCCTTCGTAGACGCACAGGTTAAGTCTCTGGCACAGTTCCAAAGATCTTCTGCCGTTGTACAATGGAGGAGTTGAGCTCCCACCTCCCGGGTCATGGTGTTTTGGAGCTAGTCGACCAACAGGTGATCGACTGAAAACCAATCGACAAAATCTGGGTTTGCCCTGTTTCCCCCTTCGCCAAAAATGAACTTTGGCGGTGCGCTCGTTGTGCCATTAATGTGGCATTCGAGGTGATTTCCTTCGATTAATGGAAGGACAATAGACTCCCAAACCATAAAATTACTACGATCCAGCTTAACCGTAGCTGTCTGGCTAGAAGAACTAAACAGAGAATATGTTTTCAGAAGAGCAGAGGCTGCAGAGGCTACAGAAGCAGCGGAAGACGATGACGACGTCATGACTACTCTGATACCAAGATAGAAATGTAAATGCAATAAAAGATGAAGAATGATATTGAAGCGCTGAGCTATGAGCACAGGCAGATCCATTATATTTATATGGAGCAATACACGAATCAAGGGAATATTACAGTTACAAGAATAGTAACAAAACATATAAGTGGCTAACACGTGTCCACTGAATATCCAATACAATTTGTACAGTATCAATATGATTAGTCTATAATTACCAAACAGTAATTATATTCTAACAGGTTTGTTTAAAATATTATCTTTAATCATGTAACATTAGAACTATCCCTTAATGAGAAATTCTTGTGTACATCTAGTTTGCCATGTCATTTGTGGTTTAACCAATTAAAATACAACAACTCAACTAATATTAATCATAGTTGGTTGCTCAAGTAATTTACATTTTTAATTTTCTTAAAAAAATGAATTCCTTAATTAAGATTTCACAAGTAATGAAAAAGTAAATCTTATGAAATCTTTTAATTTTACTAATATTCTAACTAATATTTAGGAGGTGCCAAATCAGTTTATTTTCTGGTGGGTTATAGGAAATCATATGCAAAGCAGGTTGGGGGGGTCTGGGCAAGGATTTCAGACGGTCGAATTTTAGGTGGTTTACCCATGGACTTGTCCGGGCTAGTTCCGGGCAAGTTCCAAACTTACCACCCTTACTCCAAATGAAATCTACTCGTTATATTTGTGATTTCTTTATTGAGTTCACTTTTTCTAACCTCTTGGTTGGGGGTTCCGGATAAGGATTTGAGAGGGTAGGACTGATAGATTACTACTATGTTTGTTTTGAAGGATGTCTTACAAATTTCTGAGATAGGAGAAGGAGGAGTTGAAGCATGCCAACTCTACCCTGAAATTAACTACACTACGTTGAACAATATATGAAACGCTATGTATAAGGTTTGTAGTTTCTAGAAGGTTTGTGGTTTCTAGAAGGTTCCCACCAGTTGTGTCTCTTCGTTGAACAGAATGGATCGAGTTGAATAAAGGTTGTGGAAATAAGCAAATAACGTGTAATCTTATTTTCAATCCTGGCTGGTGCAAATGAGAAGCAAAGAAGTCTTTGAAATGACTTTTTCCTACATAAAATATATTTGAATGTTCTATGCCCTTTTAACATGTCACATGTTGAACTTATGTTTCAGTACATTCTAGATTAAAAGTTTAGTTATATCAATCTGGGGCTGAGATCCATTTGGTATATCTTCCCTATGTCTCATTTCTCTCATCTCTGTTTCATTTATTCTATATCACTTGAGCTTCAACACAGATTACTGCTCCATCTGTTGTCGTCAAATTAAATTGGATTGCTTTTCCAACATTTACAAGTGATATTTTTAGACTTAAAACAGACGAACATGAACACATCCGCTGTTTCGCTCCAATAATGCTAACCGAGGACGGCGGGTATAGTATATCAGGCTTCAAGGAATGCATGACAAACACCACATGACCTTGAACCAACAAGCTGTTAGTTGAGATTGTAAGCGGCCTCATTGAGAGAACACAAGTTTAAATATCAAGAACGTACTTGTTGAGAGAAATAAAACCATTTGTACTCTAAATTTTGAAAGAGATAATGCCATTAATTAAATTTAAAACTGAAACGAGTATTATTGAAGCTACGAAACCATGATTATATATACCTTAGACGTGCCCTTTAATTCAATGAAACTTCAGAATTTAATACAATTTTGCAATTAATCTAGGCCCCACTTGGCCCCATCTAGTCGGTGCCTTTTACTCTTCAATCCAATCCCCAGGGGCTTTCTTTCTTGCTTTCGGTGTTTAACGCAACGCATCATCTCTAAAACTTTTTCTACTTCATATTTTCCTCATCAGGCCACATTATATCATCCTATATTGCACAGGAAAATTCCCATTATAGTACTTCTTTCATGGTTTAAAAGACGTAAACCAATCAGAACTCATCCCAAATGATGTATTTTGATCGATACAATGGACAAACTTTCTGTACCAGAATCAGTTCTGATTTTCATTGAACATACATAAAGGAGGTACAATCTTCAAAAAGATGGTCCACATACCAACCGCCCAAATTGAAGGTGGTTCACTGGTTTGTTACATCTGTAGTGCAATAAAATGAGCTAGACAACTGAGTCAGTTATCAATTCCCATGCACATTCATTTAGTCACAACTATCAAGAAACAATAGCTTGTTAAAAAGAAAGATCTGGATCATAGCTTTACATCAGCTGCAATATTCTTCATTTTCTGATTAGGTAGGTGAAATTCTGATAACCTACTGATTCTCCTCATTGAAGTTTCTGACATGTCTCATGTGTGAACTTACTCAGGATTCTCTAGTTTTGAGTTCAATTGGGTGGCATGACCACTTAACTGTAGTACTGTACCAATAAAACAATCTCTTTACGGCATTATGACTTTTGAGCATTGGCAGAAATAGTAGGGGGGCACCTGTTTTCCTAAATGGCACCTTACTATTCAAACACATGCCCTTAACTAAAGACAAAGCAACACATAACATTGTATCTGCCAAGCTAAACCAAAACATTAGAAATGTATACGGTTGAAAATTTGAAGTTTTTCCAACCCATGTGTACACACCAAGATCAAGCTCAGATTTTCTGTGTATATATAGTCAAGAACAACACATCAACACCAAAATAATACAGAGAGAGAGAGATGGAAAAGAGCAGAGTGCTGATTGTTGGGGGAACTGGGTACTTGGGGAAGAGGTTGGTGAAGGCAAGCTTAGCAGAGGGACATGAAACCTACGTTCTTCATAGACCAGAGATAGGAGTGGACATTGAGAAGGTTCAACTTCTTCTGTCCTTCAAGGAGCAAGGAGCTCATCTCATTTCAGGCTCCCTAAATGACCACCAAAGCCTTGTGAATGCTGTAAAGCTTGTTGAAGTCGTCATTTGTGCCGTTTCCGGTGTCCATATTCGCAGTCACCACATCCCACTTCAACTCAAGCTCATTGATGCCATTAAAGAAGCAGGAAATATCAAGGTACTGATTACCAGAATTGTGTCATGTATCTATGTATGTCCCTTAGGTCTCAAGTAACATGAGATTTCATTAACTAAACTGCTTGGAACTTTTCAAGAGTTCTTAGTTTTAGTAAAAATGAAACATCTTAGTAAGGTAAGAGATGAAGTTGGCTGCATATGCATGTAATGCTCATGAAATTTTTAAAATTATAAAAATCATTCAAAATGACCAACTATACGTACTATACTGATTTGTGCAGAGGTTTTTGCCATCTGAGTTTGGAACGGATCCGGCAAGAATGGCTCATGCTTTGGAGCCAGGAAGAGCAACATTTGATGACAAAATGGTGGTGAGGAAAGCCATTGAAGAGGCCAACATACCCTTCACCTATGTTTCTGCGAACTGTTTTGCTGGTTATTTTCTCGGTGGTCTGTGTCAGCCTGGCCTCATCCTACCCTCCAAGGAATCTGTGGTCTTGTATGGAGATGGCAACACAAAGGGTAAAATACAATCCTACTGATATATACTTTTGGGTTTTTTAATGATTCAATCGATCAACGTGCAAGGACTTGTCTGTAACCATGTTCGTTCAAATTTGGCAGCAATATATGTTGATGAGGATGATATAGCCAGGTACGCTATCAAGACCATAGATGACCCCAGGACTCTAAACAAGACAGTTTACATAAGGCCACCCAAGAACATCTTGTCTCAAAGAGAAGTTGTCCAAATCTGGGAGAAGCACATTGGGAAAGAGTTGAACAAGTCTTCAATTTCTGAACAACAGCTTCTGGCTTCCTTAGAAGGTGAGATCAGTATCAGTTCACTCACAAATAGCAGCAGAGTTGGTATCTGCAGAAAGTCAAAGATTGTTTTATAACTCAGAAGAAAAGATTTTGTAGTGAAAGGTGATACAAGAGAGTAAAACTTAGTTATATTCTCAATGTTTGTTCATTTTCTGGTGGGTTACAGGACAATCATATGCAGAGCAGGTGGGACTGATACATTACTACCATGTTTGCTTTGAAGGATGTCTTACAAATTTCGAGATAGGAGGAGGAGGAGTTGAAGCATGCCAACTTTACCCTGAAATTAACTACACTACGGTTGAACAATATATGAAACGCTATGTATAGAAGGTTTTCGGTTTTTTCCAAGTTCCCACCAGTTGTGTCTTCTCCCTAAACAGAATGGATCGAGTTCAATAAAGGTTGTGCAGATAAGCTACAAAGCGTCTGGCTGTTGCAAAGGCCAAACAAAGAAGTCGTTGTAATGACTTTTTCCTACGTAAAATATATTTTAATGTTCTATGCTTGATTTCGTCCTTCCTCCCTGTTTTTCTCATAAGTTTGTACTCTATTTAATGTTTTTTTTTCTTCAAGATCTGTGACTTTCTAGATTTTTTGTAAGGAAAAAGAATTAAAGGACAGTTTCCATACCACACGTAAAAGTCAATTATACCTATTAGTTAAACTTGTCAAATAAACCAGAGTCAACGGTTTCAAACTTTTCAACAAGCCCATGTTCCTGGGTTCACATTCATGGTGTAATACTATTCTTCCTTTGAGGCTTTGACACATCAATAGTTGGAGGCTGCATTTTTTATCATTGAATTACTGGTGAAAAAAAAATCAATTAAAGTACACCACATGAAATCCAATGAAGTGTATGAAAATATTAAAACAGTATAAAATACATGAAACTTAAAAGAACACACTATTTAAGGTTTGTGTATAGTATGTGTGGACAATTTGTGGGAGAAAATATATTCTCATTGCATAAAATGTAGTGATACAATCACCTATTTATATACAAAAGAAAGGGAAATAATAAGAAACACCAATAAAAGCTAATAAATACTAATAAATACTACTAATTATTAATTAGCTAATACCTACTAATAAATAGAGAATATTTACAATAAATACACAATATTCTCATACTCTCCCTCAAGTTTGATCATAGATGTTAATCATCTCCAACTTGCTTATGCAACTTTGAAATGCAGGTTTGAGTAATCATTTTATTAACACATCAGCAGTTTGAAGATTTGTCAATACATAAGTAAGGCATATGATCCCTTCTTCTACTTTTTCCTTGATGAAGTGTCTATCTATCTCCACATGTTTCGATTCATGCTGAATAGGATCTAAGATCATGCTTATAGTGGCCTTATTATCACAATAGAGTTTTTAGTGGTAAATCCATGTTGACTTGTAGCTCATCTAGGACTCGTTTCAACCACAACTCCTCCATGTTTGAACTCCAGCTCCCGTATTGCCGCAGCGCTGCTTGCTCTTGGGTCTGTGAAGTCCAGTCGTGTCCCTGTTTTTTGAGGTCTAAACCATTTAATTCCTGACCTAAACTTTGCAGTCAAAACGCAAAAGTTTAGTCAAGGACTAAACTAAAAGTCTTAAAACGTTTGTGGAGGGACTAAACTGAAATACTTTCTTTATGCTACAAATATTATTTAATACTAAGATGTATCAGAACGTATCAAAAATATTAGTATTTTTGAAGTAACATATCGGCGTATCGTATCGAGAACATATCGAAAATGTCATTTCAAAGTCGATGCTACATAGGCAGCCAACCTAGAGTGGTCACTTTACTAGCTAGACTTCAAGAATGCCTTTCTAAATGGAGAGCTAAAGGAAGAATATACATGAACCTACCTCTAGGTTTTGAAAATGGCAGAATTGATTAAGTGTGCAAGTTGAAGAAATCATTATATGGTCTGAAGCAGTCTCCCAAGGCATGGTTTGATAGGTTCTCAAAAGTCTTGAAGTCAGAGGGCTACAAACAAGGATTATCAGATCATACAATGTTTGTCAAAATAGAGGACGAAAAGAAGTGCATCATCATTGTGTATGTTGATGACAATCCTTACAAGAGATCATATTGAGGAAATACCTAGGATAAAAGTTGCACTTGGGAAAGAATTTGAAGTCAAGGATCTTGAAATACTTCCTTAGGATAGAGGTTGCTACGTCAAGACTAGGCATCTATGTCTCTTAGAGATAGTATATATTTGATCTTCAAAAATAAACATGCATGCTTGGTTGTAGTCCCGAGTCAACTCCTATTGTGGTTCAAAAAAAGAAAAAGAAGAAACCTAAGCAAAACAATGAAGAGGAGTCAGAAGAAGGCGACTCAAAGGATGAGATTAAAGAAGAAGAAGAAAATCAAGACCAAGAAGCAAATAAAGCTGTCGATAAAGGAAGATATCAGAGACTTGTTGGGAAGTTGATTTGTCTCTCTCATACAAGACCTAATATAGCCTTTGCAGTAAGTGTGGCCAGTCAGTACATGAGTGAGCCAAAGAAGAAGCACATGGAAGCAGCCTTCAGAATTTTGAAATATCTAAAGGGTACTCTTGGTAGAGGGTTGTTCTTCAAGAAACAGGAACGAAGAACTGTAGAAGTATACATTGATGCATATTGGGGTGGAACTCATCTTGACAGGAGATCAACCTCTGGTTATTGCTCCTTTGTATGGGGAAACCTAGTTACCTGGAAAAGCCAGAAACAAAGGGTTGTATCTAAGAGCAGTGTTGAAGCTGAGTTGAGGGCACTAGCTCAAGGGATAGAGAGAGGAGGAGGAGACCACCACCTTTACCAGCATTGGTCTCTCTCTCTCTCTCTCTCTCTCTCTCTACACTGTCACTTTGTTTATTAGAACCGACTCACATCCTCTGTTTTTCCTCACCATAGCCAGCCAATTTCACCACCACTATGTCGACAACCCTTCAGTTTCAATCTTAGCTCTTGTATTGCTATATGTGGTACCACTGCTATTCCTTATTAGTTTAAATCTCATCTCCCGTTAAAATATTTATCCACATTTTGTCGGCAAAAAATCTCAGCTACAAATTGAAGGTTTAAATCTCAGTTCCTGATTCATGATTTTTCATGTCATATGTGTGTCCATGTTGTACATGTGTCGGATTTGTTTAAATCAAAAAATTTCACCTGTCCGTGCTACATAGTTGGCTGCCACAGACAATAGAAATCGAATAATAGTTGGCTTTACTATTGGTGCACATGTTTCTTCATAGTCTAGACCATATGTCTGAGTGAACCCTCTTACTACCATGCGGCCTTTTAGCTTGTCTAGAATACCATTAGCCATATATTTAGGGGTAAACACTTATTTACAGCTTACAAGTTTTTTGCCTCTAGGTTTTTCAACTATATTCCATATTTCATTTTTTTCTAGTGATCCCATCTCCTGCATAACAGCTTTTCTCCATTCTAGTATCTCCATTGCCTCTTAGATATTATTGGGAATGCATAGTTTATCCAAATTAGTAATAAATGCTTAGTAACGAGGAGAGAGAGTCTTATAAGACATATGTTTCTGAATTGGATGCAGTGTGCAAGATCGAGGCTATTTTAGAGAGAAATTGGAAAATCAAAGTCAAATTGTTTACTAACCTTTTTAGATACTACAATTTCTACCTCTTCTGATATTGCAGGAACTACCATCAATTTTGACTCCTTTAGTGCTTCAGATGTAAGATAGTCTCCTCCCTTAGATTTTTGTTTCCGTGAGTATACCAACCCATCCTTAAACTTGTGTTTATGCTTTTTTGCATCTCCCCTGGCTTGTCCATTTTGTACTAAGGTTTGCATAGGAGATGATGAAGGTGGTGGTAAGGCTTTGTTTGTGGTTATGACTTTGGCTCTATCAATGATATAGGTGGTGAGGTTCGCATAGGAGATGGTAAAAGTGGTGGTAATGGCTTAGATGGTGTTATCACTACATACTCACTGTTAGGTTCTGGGGTGTTATCACTACATACTCCCTATTGGGTTTTGGTTCTCGAGTCTGAGGTTTATCACCCATACTCCCCCTGAATTGAAGACTTGGAATAAAAAGAAACCTCTTCATGAAAGGTGATATCAAGGCTAACAAAGATGTGTTTGGAAATATGATCAAAGCAGATGTATCCCTTTTGAGTGGAAGCGATTCCAATAAATATACATTTCACGGCATGGGGGTCAAACTTGCTTTTAGAATGCAAATTGACGTACACGAAGCAGCTAAACACACGAAAGGGAAGGTAGGTTTCAAGGTGGTTTGTAGGAAAGCTACTCTTGAACCGTTGGAGAGGGGTTTCAAATGATATGCCTCGATTTGACATCCGATTAATGAGATAGGTGGTGTGTAGGATGACATCCCCTATAGAACTTTGTCACATTGCAAGTTAGCATTAATGCTCGAGTAACATCTAGGATATGTTGATTTTTACACTCAACGATCCCATTCTATTCGAGAGTATTAAGACATGAGCTGTGGTGGATAATACCATGTGTTTAGAGGAAGACACTCAAGGTTTGGTTGAAGTACTTAGTGCCATTGTCACTATGCAATACTTTGATGCTCATATTGAATTGATTTTTAACCATAGTGAAGAATTCCATGAATGCTGAGGGAGCTTCAGACTTGTCTTTGAAGAGATAGACCCAACAAAGGCAAGTGTGGTCATCTATGAAAGAGATGAACCATTTTGTTTTGGTACTGTTCGGAATGCGAGAAGGTCCCCACAGATCATCATGGACAGTAGTGAAAGGCTTGGATGGTGTATATGAAGCTCTAGGGTACAATGAGCGGCGATGTTTGGCTAATTTGCATATCTCATATCTCATATTAATGCTAGTATTTGGACAGAGAGATGAGAACATATGAGATAAGTATAATGAAAATTGGGATGACCCATTCTCTTATGTCATAACATGACATCATCAGTTTTAGAGGTTGATACAAAATTGAATACCCTAATCTGATATTGGTGACTCACGTCAACATCATCAAGAAAGTAGAGCCCTTCGCACTTTTTATCACATCCAATTGTTATCCCTGCTAGATCCTGAAAAACGCAATAAGATGACAGAAATTTAGCACAATAGTTTGCTTGTTTTGTCAATTGGTTAATAGATAATAGATTGCACGCTAAATTTGGTACATGGAGAATAGATTCAAGAGTGATAAACTAAAAAATCCGAGTACTTCATTTCCTAGCAATAGGAGCAAGATAACCATCAGCAATCTTAACCTTTTGGCTACCGTCACATAGGATATAAGTTGTGAACAGTTGATGACAATCAAACATGTGATCAGATGATCCATAATCAACTATCCATATTTGTTTATCCCGTGAGGTTTTAAGGGCTTAAAAAAGTTACCCTTTTTAGCTAGTAACGCCAAACTTACCGTCTATGACATGTATCTCACAATTGCTTGGGGTTCCAAAAACACCATTCTTGAGTGTCACAAATAGGCACATTGACCTAAAACTAAAAATGGCAGTTTGGGATTCAAATTCCAAAATAACAATGTAGTCCTTCAAATTTCAGAAATGACAATTTAGTCCTACGAAATTCAGAAATGACAGTTTAGTCGTACAAACTGTCAAAATGACAGATTGGTCCCTGAGTGAAAAACTTCCAACGAGACGATTTATGAATGAGCCCATGAAGATGATATCAAGACAAGAGAGGCACAACAATGTAGTCGAGAGACCCAATCAAAGGACGCCTACAGAGACAAACTAGGAGAAGATCAAACTAGACGGCGGAGGTTGTCAGAGTCAGACAAAATCAGAGGACGCGGAGAAAGATCAAATTGATACGAGGACCACTGATGCGTTGGGGGCTATTGACAAGTCGATGACGGGACTAAGGTCGTCAGACGAGTTGAGGAGGACGGGACTGGTAGTCGAACCAGTTAAGGATGACAATATTGGTTGAGAACGACGGTCGAGGATCTGATCGAGAATCTGCAGAGACAAATGACACTGGTCGAGGATTTGCAGAGATGAACGACAATACTTCGCATAGACATTGCCATCGAGACTTCGAGCCAGAGATATTGATTATTTTTAACCAAGCTCTGATACCATGTGGACAATTTGTGAGAGAAAATATATTCTCATTATATAAAATGTTGTGATACAATCAACTATCAATACAACCTTAAGAGGAATCGGAAAATAAGCCATTTAGTTTTGTTCCTTCATTTTTGTGTTTGCTTTCACAGTTCATAACAACAGTCTCTCTCTATCATTTTGAATTTCAACCTATACCCTCTTTTTGTCGGACGTGGCTTTGGTCTGCTGCCCACTTTTGTCTGCTGCCCTCCTATACCTAAAACGATGTCGTTTTGGCGCAAAATAATGAGCAAGTTCCCTTTTTTTAATATTTCAAGGCACTAAATAGTACTAAAAAGATACTTCAAGATACTAACTGGTACTGAAAAAAATACTTCATGGTCTTGAAAAATTATTTTAGGATCTTGAAAAAATATTTTAAGGTACGAACTGATACTAAATAGATACTTTATGATACTGAAAAAATACCTCATGATCTTGGAAAATTATCTTAGTATTTTGAAAAAAATTCTTGCAATATATTTTTAGTATCATTCAATACCTGAAATATTTTTTCAAGATCTTAAAATAATTTTTCAAGATCATGAGTTATTTTTTCAGTACAAGTCAGTATTTTCAAATATATTTTTAGTACCAATTAGTACCCTGAAATATTTTTTCAAGATCCTAAAATAATTTTTCAAGATCATGAAGTATTTTTTTTCCTGTATTTTGAAGTATCTTTTTAATACCATTAAATATCATAAAATATTAAATAAATAAATAAAAGGGAATTTGCTCATTGTTTTGCACGGTTTAGATATCTTTTTGTCACTTTACTTTTCGTCCCCCACACCACAAGTTTTTGTTTCTGCTGAGGGTGGTTGAAGAAGAAAGGCTGAGCAAAGACAACAATCTAGTATTTCTGCGATGTTTGAAATTCAGATGAGAGAATAGGAACGAGAACCAAATTCCACAAAAACCCATCTATCTCCTACAAAAGAGGGCAATTCTCGCTTCATTTTTTTCTTTTCTTTTAATCATTTTGTAGCCATTATAGTTGATTTTATTTCCCTCTGTTCTAATGTAGAACATAAGTGTCTAGCCCTAGATGGACTAGTATGTTGATATAGGATCAAATAGCTCTCCCCCAAGTATCCATAGATGAGATACCTAAGAGGATTGGAGATCACAGAGCACAAACATGAGGGTTTTCACCCAATGGAGTGGGGTGTGTGCTCTGTGTGGCTGAATAGTAAAGGAGAGAGCTTAGAATATGTGTACCTTTTAGGTTAACCTACTATATATAGAGGCTACCTTAGGGTTAGGGTTTGGACTTGTTGGGCCTCTTGTGCCTCCAAGTCCAAATGTATTGGATGTCTCCTGTTGGGCCACACTTATGACGAGCGTAATATTTGATTTCATAACAGTTGCCCCCAAGCTCGGTAATTCAGGTCTTTGAGCCACCGAGATTAATTAACTGCTTTCCGAGATCCCCTGAATCCAACTTTGCTTTCGTAGCAATTTTCCCGGGCTAATTGTCTGGTTTATATTCCTGCATTTAATATCATGTAAGCAAATCACAATAAAAGGAAAATACTTACTGTTTGTGCAAATCGTTCAACGTGCTCATTTCGGATACTCAGTCCGAGCTTGCATTAAACTTTCTGGTTTGTATTAATGCCGGTTATTGATAACACACTTTTCCACTTAACATATCGTTGTCCACTCTGTTGCCCCCAGCCTGGTAGTTCAGGTTCCTGAGCTGCCAGGATGTGTTACTTTCCAAATCCGGACTAGGTGTCCGCGACTGTTGGGATTCCGTACGTGTTGACCCGAGATTCCGGGTTTATATACTTTAAATCGAGACTCCAGGTTTATATACTTTAAACAGATATTCCAGGTTTATAAACTGTAACCCCAAGATTCCGGGATATATATTCTAACACCGAGATTCCGGTTTAGATACTTTTTTACTGAGATTCCGGGTTTAAACACTTGAACACCGAGATTTCGGTTTACATACGTTAACACCGAGATTCCGGGTTATCTACTTTAACGCCGGGATTCCGGGTTATTTACTTTAACACCGAGATTCCGGGTTATCTAATTCCAGGTTATTTACTTTAACGCCGGGATTCCGGGTTATTTACTTTAACCTCAAGATTCCGGGTTATATATTCTAATACCGGAATTTCGGTTTATATACTTTAACTCCGAGATTTCGGGTTAACATACTCTATCACCGGGATTCCGGGTTGATATTGGCGGCATTGCTGTCTTCAAAATAATTCCAATAAAGGAATCTAAAATGGACTTGCCGCCTCAATGCGGGCCCCAGATTTTAACTAGATTCAGTTAAAATCGGGTCCACCTTTTTAACTTTACACAGATTCTTGAATTTAAACTAGATTCAGTTTAAATCGGGTTCGCCACATCATTCGACGTGTACTCATCTCGGATACTTGTCCGAGTTTGCTTTCCATTTTGGTTTGCAATAATCCCGGTTACTGATAATCATGATTTTCCACTTAACAAATCGTTGTCCACTCTGTTGCCCCCAGCCTGGTAGTTCAGGCAACTGAGCTGTCAGGATGTGTTACTTTTCGAACTCGGACCAGTGTTCGTCATTGCTGGGATCCCTTGCATGCTTACCCGAGATTCCGGGTTTATGATTTCTGAAAACGGGTTTGTTTGCCCAGAATTCAGTCACTCAAATGGATTTGGCGGCAAGTCACCGCAAATAATCCAATAAAGGACTTTCCCTGATTTTAACCAGATTCGGTTTAAACGGGATCTTCACACGGAACTCAGATTTAAACTAGACTCAGTTAAACCAAGTCCTCCTTCGAAACTTTACACGGATCCCTGATTTTAACCAGATTTGGTATAATCGGGGTCCACCTTCTGTCTTTGTTCCTGTAAAACTTTAACGGAACTTATCTCGGCTTTACCGTGTCCCAAAGGGTGCACGTTTTAACCATTAGATCTGGCTTTACCATGTCCCGAAGGATCACGTTTTAACCGTAATTCCAGTTTTACCGTGTCCCGAAGGAAGCACGTTTCAACCGTTATTTATGTGGAGCCCAGATTTTAACTAGATTCAATTAAGCCGGGGTCCGCCTTCATCCCTTTCGTAAGGACGGACTCCACAATTTATCTGGGATCATATTAAGGAGTGCGGATTTAATTGTATAAAATAGACTTGACATGATTCATGAAAGCGGGTTCGTGCACCTCGGATTCACGCATGTTTAAATTGGACATGATTTTCGAAGACGGGTTTGTTTACCCTTAATTCATACATGTTTAAACTGGACATGATTTTTGAAAACGAGTTTGTTTACTCAGAATTCATACATGTTTAAACTGGACATGATTTTCGAAAACGAGTTTGTTTACTCAGAATTCATACATGTTTAAACTGGACATGATTTTCGAAAACGAGTTTGTTTACTCAGGATTCATACATGTTTAAACTGTACATGATTTTCGAAAACGAGTTTGTTTACTCAGGATTCATACATGTTTAAACTGGACATGATTTTCGAAAACGAGTTTGTTTGCTCAGGATTCATACATGTTTAAACTGGACATGATTTTCGAAAACGAGTTTGTTTACTCAGAATTCATACATGTTTATACACTTGGCGGCCGTAGCCATCATTGCACGGTGCCCGGATTTTAACTAGATTCGGTGAAATCGGGGTCCGCCTTCAAAGATTTACACGGATCCTGAATTTAAACTAGATTCAGTTTAAAACGGGTCCATCTTCAAAACTTTATAGGGATCCCTGATTGAAACTAGATTCAGTTAAAAGCGGGTCTGCCTTTAGAAATCATATACTTTTCAAGCATTGAAATATCCACTGGAAACATCTCATTTTCGAACATTGGAACTCTATCAATAATCTGCCTAGATTTCTTATCTCTACTAGTGCAGCAGTTATCATTAAACAAAATCGAATGGCTACTATCCACTAACTATCCAACACTAGGCAGATTATGAGATAGAGGAGGAACATGTACTAGATTAAGTTAAATTAAGATATATTATCTCGATTTGCCATGAACTCAAGCAGCTTTCTAGCATCCTTTAGAATCCCGGCTTTAGCATACATATCTATCAATGCATTACTCACAAATAAATCAGATGTAAATCTCCTCTTTACAATAATAGAATGCATCTGGCCATCCATTTCCTGGATTTAAGAATTAAAATATTTAAGGTGGGTTCATTGCAGAAAGTCTCCTCAAATTCAAGTACCACAACAGCATAAAGATTTCAATTTTATAGATGTGCAATTTTCCAACAACTTTGGTCAAGCTGCTCCATCTGAATGGGATTAGTCTGATTTGAAATTAAGTCCATAAGCCCATATAGTATCAGCTACTACTGACTTGAAAGATGATATAGCTCCTTTTGATAATCAAAGGTTCAAAGATCCCGACTTTGGCAACCCTAACAGACCAATCAACTCTTTTCAATTCATAAGGGCTGAGAAATCTAACACCAGATAAATCGATGTTGTTTTCATTCCCAGATTCAGCAATTTTCATTTCAATTTTCCTTAGAAGTTTGAAGAAACCTCCATGGTAAAAACAAATTTTCCAGCATACCATCAAATAATGGAAAAGTAGAGCTTTAAGATCATAAAAGGAAGGATAAAACCTGGAAGAGCAGAGCTTTAAGTTGCTTCCCGGAGTAACTTCTTCTTCTGGTCAGATCTAATCTCAGATTTACAATTATCCTGAGAAGATTTTCCAGCTGTCGTGGCGTTGTGGAAATGGGCTCTGATCAAAGGTAAGCCTCGGCAAATTTGGCCTTTAGCAGTCCGCATTAAATAGGCCTCCACCATCGGAATCTACTCATTTTTTCTTTATAAGAAATTTCTGAATCCAGAGGCCGAGAAGCAAGAATTGGAAGTAGCTCGGCAGATGAATCGAAAAGACTCACACTTAATCACGAAATTCATGCAGATAAATCATGCAAGTTGTGCCATTAGCTGCTGAGGGTGATTTCGCATGGATTATGATATATCGATTGAACTCAAAAACTGTACAATATCAGATGCACAACTCGACATTCACCTGGATATATCTCGGTCTTGCCTGCCTCCCAGCATCTCGGCCAAGTTACCTCGGCCTACTCAGCATCTCACATGGATTAGGATATATTGAGAAAACTCAAAAACTGTATAGTATCAGATGCACAACTCGGCATTCACCCTGGATATATCTTGGTCTTGTCTGCCTCCCAGCATCTCGGCCAAGTTACCTCGGCCTACTCAGCATCTCACCCATGTACACCCACAGAGCTTACCGGCGTAGGATCTGGGGCATGCACACCCATGGCAGGGGATCTCGGACATGCGCAACTCATCTCGGCTCTCAAATTGCTTGATGGATTTCCTGATTATAGCTGGAGGTTCAAGATTATGAAGCTAAGACAAAAGCAAATCAATGAAGCCGTGTGATAAGCTCCAGATCCGCGGGTTGAAAGAATTTCACTATTGATTATGTTTGTGGGCCATCCAGAGAAGTTTGAACGATACTACTGCTCATCATAGTGAAATGAGTGGAGACAGTTTTAACGCAGGAAGATACAAACTTAAACGAAGAGGGGAAGAAGCCATTGCTCTTGGTAGAACAACTGACTCCAAAGCTCTTGTAAAACATTGCAGGGCCTTGTTGATCCCAGAATCTATTTCTTCTAATAATACCCATGGTGTTGTTGGATCAAAGGTAGAACTAGCATTCAAATATACAGGTGTGACTGGAGAACCTTATGGCTTTTCTCCAGTGTTTCACGGTAATGAACAAGGACAATATGCCCCAGACTCCTATCAAGCAACCATAACATCTTCGATCAAAGTTTGATTTTTTTTCTCCCTGAGCATAGTTTACATGGATCCTTTCTTCATTTCCAACTTTTAAGTGCTCATGAGCTAAATCATTTATCATGTTTGGAATCAACTTCACCTGTTTCATTTTTCTTTGCGCAGGTAATTTGTCGCAAATTGACGCGATTTAAATCTTGAACAAGAACCAGGTAGAAGAAGAGATCTTCCATTCCTTCGATTAACGCGGACCTTTGAAGCAAGAGTGGATCTCCAAACCAGGAATTGGAAAGTAACTTCCCTCTCCGAATTTGGATTCTCAAGTCTCTCGATTCCCATTAAACACCTGGCAAACAGCGGCGAGGAGCATCATAGCGACAGAAATTATAGCAGCTCGCGAATTGGAACCAGAGTGTGGCAAACCTCCCTAAAAGAGCCAGGAATCACGACGACAAAAGCCTCATCGTGACAATCTTGTGAACTTCAACCAAGCTCGACGGCGACGGACGACGGAGCCTCAGATCGTGTTGCTGGCGAGACTTACCCACGGGGAAAAAATAGAGTACACAGAACAGAACTAGGACCAGATCGTGGCAGATCTTGTCGGGCATGATCGAGATGGCTTCTGCTGAAGGCCTTCATCTCAATCGGCCATCCAGGTTCTAGCTCAGGTATCGTTGAGTTCTCTTTCCTTTTCTCTCCCGATGAAGATGATGGTGGTCAAACCTCACTTGGGATGAAAACTAACATATACTTGAACATCAAGTGCCGCAGTCTCCTTTTTCTTTTATCAGGAATGCCTCCGCTTTAGGTCTCAATTTTCTTCACGTGGCTATCCGAATAAACCCCAACGTGAAATTGATGACGGCGGAACTTGGTAATTTATTATGCCCCAAACATCTTTTTGGTAGTTGAAGATTTTAATATTCAATGCCCTTTATATTTTGTGGATCGACACGGGCTCTTAAATCGAGTCTCCAGCTGCAAAGCATAGAATTGATTTCTGAGAAGAGATAATAAGATGGAAAGCCCTCGCTAGCGTTTCAATTGGGATCGTTCGTCTAGCAATTGGAAATTGGAATCATTGACCATCGTTGGTCGCGGGAATCAGAAATTTACCGATTCCCCACGGTCGGCGCCAATGTTCTGATGTAGAACATAAGTGTCTAACCCTAGATGGACTAATATGTTGATATAGGATCAAATAGCTCTCCCCAAGTATCCATAGATGAGATACCTAAGAGGATTGGAGATCACAGAGCACAAACATGAGGGTTTTCACCCAATGGAGTGGGGTGTGTGCTCTGTGTGGCTGAATAGTAAAGGAGAGAGCTTAGAAGATGTGTACCTTTTAGGTTAACCTACTATATATAGAGGCTACCTTAGGGTTAGGGTTTGGACTTGTTGGGCCTCTTGTGCCTCCAAGCCCAAATGTATTGGATGTCTTCTGTTGGGCCACACTTATGACGAGCGTAATATTTGATTCCATAACACCCTCCATTCCCTTCAAATTTTAAAAACTGCGATCACTTCTTCTGCTTTCTTTTTCTTTCAAGCTTCTCATGTTTTTTTTTTTTGTGTGTGCAGATCTGGAAGCTTAGCCGAGAGAATAAGGCAGAAGCTTTTGTGAAGATCTGTGAGGCAGAAGTGAAAACAAAACCGAAGAATGGGAAGGAAAGTGAAGAAGTAGAAACATTAATGAAATCCCTTCATGTTTGTGTTTCTTCGCTTATTTCTAAAATTTGAAATTTTTTAAATTTTTTGTTTGTCTTTGATTCCATATTCATCTTCTATATTATTCACTAGGAAGCTGATGAGAAAGCCAATGAGATTGCCAAGAGACTTTGAGAGAGTGAAAAGCCCTTTCATGCATATGTGCATTGGTTTCTCTCTGTTTCTATTCTGTTTTTCTACCTATCCTATATATATCACTAAAAGTAAACTCTACTCCTTCTTGGCATCTTCGATTCAATGAGACTTCGAAAGAGGTAATAACCGAGAATACTTTTTAGTGGGCTTGAGGATAAATACTATTAACAAGTAATTTTTCAGGATTGTTTGATATGATAATGATATTTATGATTTATCATATCATGAGGTAATGCATTTTTTATCAGTTGGGAACGCTTGAGGTTTCCACAAGTATTTGGATAAATCTTTTTGGGAATTGGATTTGTCATTTGTAGTCATTACTTGATTGTTGAGTATTGAATTTTGAGAATTGAGGAAGGCTTGAATCTTCACTACTTCCTATCGGATCAAGGGTTTAGCTTTTTATATATATATGTTTTTAGGTAACAATTTTCAGATCTTTATGGAATCTTTCGTACGTCCAAACATTTCGATATGCAAATACCATGAGTTCGAAGTTCAACATAATGAATATATGGTGTTTTTTTATAGTATTTTTATCATCCGGACTATTCATATTTTACAGTGTGATATAACCATATCAATATATTTGAATATATATCAAGAAGTTTATACCTATGATATTGTTCAATACTGTGCCCTTTTAACTTCTGCACCTTGAAGTGTCATTTAAAAACTTGGGAAAATTATGCGAAGGTCCTAAGGACAGAAAAAAATTATAAAAAAGTATCTTGAAATCACAAAATTACATAAAAGTCCCAATGGACTTTTTTGATATTATTTGTATTAACAACAGGAAATGCATGTATTTACAATAGGAAATGCATATATTTACAACAACATTTAAACACCTGATCATTTACAACATAAAATGTCATATTTACAACAGGAAATGCTCATATTTACAACAACATTTAAACACCTAGATTTTGAACGTAGAGAGGTCATTTACAACAGGAAAATGTTATATTTACAACAGGAAGTACTGTATTTACAACAAAATTTAAAACCAGACCATTTACAATAGGAAATGCATGTATTTACAACAGGAAATGCATGTATTTAAAACAACATTTAAACACCTGAATTTTGAACGTAGATGGGTCATTTACAACAACAAAAATTCTATATTTACAACAAGAAGTGCTGTATTTACAACAAAATTTAAAACCAGACCATTTACAATAGGAAATGCATGTATTTACAACAGGAAATGCATGTATTTAAAACAACATTTAAACACCTGAATTTTGAACGTAGATGGGTCATTTACAACAACAAAAATTCTATATTTACAACAAGAAGTGCTGTATTTACAACAAAATTTAAAATCTGACCATTTACAATAGGAAATGCATATATTTACAACAACATTTAAAAACCTAGATTTTAATTCCATACAAATAATATCAAAAATGTCTCTTGGGACTTCTATGTAATTTTGTGATTTCAAGGGACATTTTTGTAATTTTTTTCGATCCTTGGGACCTACGCGTAATTTTCCCTAAAAACTTTTAATGCACGGCATACAGAGTGGAGCATACGTTGGATTGTACTTTCACTCTTTCACCCACATGGTGTGTGTGTGTAAAAGCAATTCTTAAAAATACATGGAGGGAAGCTTTTAAGTTATTGAAATGGTCGTGATAGAAGTAAGCGTTATTTTGACATTCTGGGAAGGAGTAACCAGAAGTGGAAAAGAGCAGGTAAAAATGATTAAATGGGACTTCGGTTACAATGTTTTTTTCACTAAAGGTTACAATGTTTACATTTAGTTAAAATAACAAAAAAGCAGTAGGCATGGATGCAGGGGCAGATCCAGCAATTGTAATTAGGAAGGGCAAAAATCACAAAAATGAACCCACATTTTTAAGAAATCACATCTGAGTCTTATAAAAATTTAAATATTTTCACTTTAGTCCCTCCATGAAACCATTAGAGGGGACTAAAGTGAAAATATTTAAACTTTTATGAAATTGAAATGTGATTTCCTAAAACTTTGGGTTCTTTTCCATAATTTTAGGGGGCGGGGGCCACCCTTAGCCCCCTATGTGTGTCCGCCCCTACATGGATAGCATGCCATATCTTATCAATAAACTGGTTTTGGAAGCTTATTATGACCCCGTATTATTACAAACAAGCAAAAAATCACCGCCACACAAAGTACTTAGTATTAGTACCCAAAACCACAACATGGACAAAAAACAAATTAGTACTTGTACTCGTATAAGTGTAGCAACTTCTGTGTTAGTTCAACATGAAAGAAAAATATTACATCAAAATTGTAGCCATGATAGTGCATAAACATTTATATTTGTAACGTTAACTGACAACATTTCACATATGTAGCTAAACATTTATAAAGATCTCCCTATAAACCATATTGGTAGTTGTACTCATTCCATAATTACTCCCATCTTGTATAAGAATCTTCAAACCTGCAATATTGGTAACTCTTGATAAAGCAACATATAATTATCCATGTGTGAACATGGGCTTCGATAAATATAACCCAACATTTTGTAATGATTGATTCTGACTCTTATTAATTGTCATTGCAAAAAACAAAGCAAGAGGAAATTGTCTTCTCTTCATCCGAAAATGAAGACTAGTGTTTGAAGGATTCATGTCCATTCTATGAATTAAAACCTTTTGATTTGGGTTTGACCCATTTAGTGTTATTGCTTGAATAACATTATTTCCAAGATGTGTGACACGTAACCTGGTTCCATTGCATAAGCGAGTAGCTGGATTTATATTCCTTAACAACATCATAGGGACTCCAACCTTGAGATTAAGAATATGCAAAGGCAAACCTATACAAATAATTGTATTCAAGAACTCTGTGGTGTACAGATCGTCAAATCCATCAACCTCCTGAGATGACTTGCAAATAGTATCACAACTATAATACTCCATCAATTCACCAGGTAATAAAGAGCACATGTATTCATTTACCTAGTTCACACTTTCTATAGTAGGGCACAGAATAGATCTACTATTGAAGTAATCTGAGTTATTTAAATTTTCCAGCAAGCCTGGATATGTGGCGGACACTATAGCTTGCATAGGATCGTCGAAGTTACAAATTAGGAATTTGTCCAGAATCTCAATCTTTGTAATTCCGTCATGTGACAGACCTAATTTATCATCACCTATTTCCATAAGCCATTTTGAAAAGGCTTTGAATTTTTGATTATCTTGATTCAGAGGATAGGAGAGCTGCATGTTTTTTTTTTCAGATGAAAAATTGTACATGAATCCCACAAATATGAGGAAGTAATGCAACTATTGACTATAATAGCTCTAGAGGCCTTTGGAATAACAAGTAAAAGTTTCCAAAAGTCACCTCCCATTAATACAACCTTGCTAATGAATGTATTGTTGTAATGCATAATATCTTTCAAAGTCCTGTCAAACGCTTCGATGCAAAATCGTTGAACCATCAATGCTTTATTCCATATAATCATTTTGGCAGCCTTAATCAACGCAGCCAACACCAAATTTTGTTGAATATTGCACATTGAATCTTCATTAACTGCAATTTGTATCGCAAACCTTGAATGAGCTGTCCTTCCAGACTGTAGCAATGTGGAAGCGATACCATTGGACGCAACCGTAAGCACAATTTCACCTTGGGACTGAAGTAATGAGGTAAATGCACTCCACAAAAAATTTTCCCAGTTCATCCATAACCATACACAAAGAAAAATCCATCAACACCAATTTTTATTGCATCCATGAATGAATTATAAATAAACTTTTGATCTGCGTTTGATGGATTGACTATCTCAACTAATTGCTTCCCTAGCTGAACTTTGTCATAGTTTAATTCCTGACGAATCAAATGATTAGCAACATCATATAAGAGTTGGGAAATATATAATAAGTCTTCAGATAGGATTTGTGAGCTCTCTTTCCAAACAACCTCAAGCCGGCTTAGGTAACAACACAATAGCAAACCCACAAACATACTTTGCAATGACCGCCCAATTGCCCACACGGAAGCTTCCTTCAAAGCTTCGATGAATTCATTGTCATTGTTTACTAATCCCAATGCAATACATGCAGCTCGATATGTAAGATGTATGACAGCGTCAACTGTCCTAGTAGCTTCGTAGGATGAAGGGCGTCAACAAAATCCTGAGGTAGTAGAATTCCCCTGGTGAAGGTGAAGCATGAGTCAGTCGACCAATGGAAAATCATCTTTTCCTTTTTTTCTAGCTTTGCTTGCTCCGATGATAGACATAATATTGTGGAAATTCATAATAATATAGTGTTTTTTGTGAAATCATCATCTTTATTTTGTTTCATCCAAGCAATAAACATAGACTCGAACACTATTGGCTTGTCTAGAATCTCAGCCATATCATTGATGTTAGAATAGATGACACATTGTTGGTCTGGTAGATGAAAACTTAACTTTTCCACTGCTGGGACCCTATGATGGATATCAAATCCAAATATATGCCAAGCTGCCTCACATGTTGATATGTAACGGAAATTATAATACTGTTGAATCTCATCTAATGGTCGCTGATGAATCACATTTTGGGCAGTATCATAGATTGAGGCAACCACATGGTCATTCCCTTTGCTAATATACTTGAATAGTCACTTGATTGCAATGGATTGATTGCATTTTTTCAATGTTGATGTGAGCATGAAACATATCCTATCAATAAGCTGGTTTTGGAAGCTTATCATGACCCCGTATTATTACAAATATTCTGTAACTATGAGAAGTTCTTTTTCTTTGTAAGTACTTTTGTAAGATATTGAATTTGATGGTATGCATTTCCCATTTCCCAATACAAGAGGAATTTCAATGGTTATGACAAAGAAAGAGGGAGGTTTGAATTAAATTAAGAGTTGATATGCTGATGGAAGATATTGTGGAGTTATGTTATACTTGACATTAATGTGGTAAAGAAGTTCTATTTTTGATTGATTATCATAATGGTAAATTCATTCAAGATTTTTTGCATTAAAGTCTTAGATAATTGGCTATAATCGTAGGATTTTGGTTTGTATTTGAAATTTTCTTCACAATTTACGTAGTATGTTCATTGGTGTGATGATAAAAATTATTTTTATTGATTGTGATATTGACAAATGCAGTATAGAGAAGTCACAAAAGATTTGTTCTATTAAAGCCTTAGATCATGGTATGTTTTTGCGGTTTTATATGGAGAAATATAATGATTCTAACATGATAGGTATTAAAGTTATTTGATGTGATTTTTTTTGGGTCAACAGAGAATTCTATTAATAAACTTCAAAGAAGTAACGGTTACAAATAGGGAAAATAACAGTTTGAATAACAGACAACAAACTTAACAGGAACTAACAAATACAACAAAAACAAACAAGAAAAAACAACAAGTAAACTAGAAACAGGAAACAAACTAGCCACCATCCAAAGAAGAACTGATATGCGAAGGATTATCAACACAAGCACTAGTCTTCTGAGCTTCCAGAGTTAGAAGTGATAACAAAGCAAGTGTTGGTCGTGAAACCCACCCAATAGGACACACATTTTTATAAGCATCAGCTGCAAGAAGATCTGTAGCACGGTTGTCCCCTCTTAGGGTAAAAGACAAGGAGAACCCAACCTTAGAAGACAGAAGACAAATAACATATTGGATAATACTTCTACACCTCCAATCATACAAATTTGGTGACTTGGCCTCAACATAGGTAAGTAGAGATAGACAATCCGTTTTAAAGATTACTTTATCATGATCAAGGTCCACGGCTAGAAGCATGGCCTTTTTCAGAGCTAATGCTTCAGCCGTGAAGGCGGAAATGAATTTAACTTTATCCACAAATTCCCATTTAAAAAAGCTAGGAAAATCACAACAAATTACCCCAACAACAGTATCTTTCTCATATGTTGAAAAGACTCCATCACAATTAATTTTAAGGCTATCTAATGGAGGGGGGACCATTTAATGCCAGAACTATCACAACCCATTGACAAAAAAGGTTCCCAAATCCCTACAGCATAGTTAGCCCAAAAATCAAAATTACTTTTCCTAACCAGTTCAATAACAATATTCGGGTTAACTTGCTGCAAATAAAGATATATATTTCATGGTAGTTAGATACGTAGAAGTAGGGGATAATGAATATTTTTTTCAAAATTTATTTAGATCATTTATGACCAGTCAAATCAGATTACTATTTCGTGATTCTGTCATTAAAAGTCGATTTAGTGGTTGCTTTTGGTTAGTAGGAGTTGACACATTTGATGTAGATGATTATATGTAAAGATAAATCCGTAATGGAACACGACAATGCCAAGACTGATTTATCGTGTAAGAACGCAGGGAGCTAATGTTTTATTATTATTATTGTGGTAAATGTCATACCTTTTAGAAGGACTAATGTTGGGGTCAATCTTCTAGATTTTATAAGGCCACTTTGTTAGGCTTTAAGTCTTGCTATTCAATGGTTTGTTTTTTTTGTAGTGGAGATAATGAACTCACTGTTCATTTACTTGACGAGTTGCTGCAACTACTTTTGTTAAGATTGAGTTGCTTTAGGTAAAGCCAAGGGTTCCTATCATTGTTCAGTATGCAGAATGTAGGCTCTACATGGATTACGGTGAGTGTTATATATTCTGCTTTTTTTCCAGGTTTTTTCCCATGAATATTTCTGATATATAGATGTTATCATTTTGTATTAGATGCCCCACTTATAACTTCGCTTTGTGATGGTACAAGGGTCCTGTTTGAGAGCTGGCTAAAGTAGTAACGCATAAGGGTTACGTTGTTCTGTTTTTTAATTTGTTAGCCTGTTTTGCTGAGGACTATATTTATGTTATCTACTGTTCATGTTTTCTAGTGATATTATGGATGGAAAATTACTAATTTGGTGGTATAGCAACTTAAGCGAATTGATGTAAGTGGGATTGTTTTTGTTGTATTTGGTTACAATGGTACGCTGAGTATGCTCATGAACTATATAATATGTTCTTGAGGCTCTGTAGTGACGAACTGATGGATTGTTTCTGCAATGTTCTTAAGCCGGACCGAGTGTACTTGATAAAAGATTTCAGTGTTGTGAGTGTAGGTGAAGGTATCCATGAGAATTGAGAAGTATCTCATCAACATGTTGCCGTCATCGAAGGAGAGGGAGTACCCAGCTCTGTTTCCGAACCACTGCTTCAAGTTGTAAAATGTGTTTGAACTCCAAGAAAAGGTTGATCTTTGGGGCACGGGTAGAGGTAAATAAGTGATTTTTATATGTTCTTATCCTCTGTTATGGTGAGTCATATACAAATTAGTTGGGTCATTATAAATAAATTGTGGTCAATCAAGTTTTTCAATTGGATTAAGTAATTGAAAATCAGTATTTAAAAAATTGCTACCGTTGCCAACTCGGTAAAAAAAACGCTTTATTCTTAATGTTGCATTATGGTTAATTGCAGTTACATTTTCCATTTAATGGGTGTGGTTTTTTCTACAAAATAAATAAAGTAAATGACTGGAAACATTGGGGATTTGGTACTGTTTTAAGTGTGAGCTGGTGAATTAAATGCATGTCATATCTTTGGGGTTTGGGGTTTTGTGGATTTTTCCTGATTTTCTGCTGAATGCAGCAGCATAGAAAAATGAGATGATATGTTCAAGTTTTTCTAGATTTTAACTTTACCGAGTGTATGAGTAACATGTGGCTAATGGGGTTTTTCAGTAGTTTGAATTTATTTATAATATTGAGCAAAAAAAAAAATTATTTATAATAGAGGTTAAAGCAATTGTTAACGTTACCAAGTATATAAATTTAACGGTATAATCTTAATGTTGCCTTTGTGTTGACCGACTTCATATTGGTTTGCATTTATATATTAAAAAAATTGAAGGAAATCATGGAAACAATGAGGAATGAGTATAGTTGTTGTAATTTTGAGCAGGTGAATTAAATGCACGTCATTTCTTTGGGATTTTTGTGGATTTTCCCAAATTTTTTGCTTAAGGCCGTTGTGTAGTAAGAGGGGTACACAAATATCACTCTGATCCTATTTATAAGTCTCTTTTGACCAAAAAATTTGGTCTTATTTATAAGTCACTTTTGACCAAATAAATGAGATTTTGACAAATTTTCTCATATTATTGTACCAATGAAAATAGAGAGATAATAAAAAGTTGAAAAATACTCATTTATAAATGAGGGTAAAGTTGAAAATTTACCCCATAATCATTGAACTACCTACCGCTCCTTAGTAGTTGGGATTTGGTCAAAAGGACTTATAAATAGGACCAGTAGCTGATATTAGCCATGGTCAGGTATCATTAAGTCATGAACTATGGGCAGGTCAGTTGTAGGTAGTGTATTGTAGGTAGTGTACTGTGGTGTAGGTATAGACATTGATTCTAGGCCTAATGACACTAGTGACCATTGTGCTGGATGGAATTCCCATTACATGTTTTTTTCTTTATATGCTTGGGTGTTTATTCCCCTAATTTGGGGGTGTGACATCTTTAGTTTCTATTTTATTTTTATATATTTGATTTATTTAGATTAAATTATATGTTGTATCTTAAAATATTTTTTTGCACCTTGTATCTTAAATTAATTAATTTTCAGGACATTGGTATTACAGGAAAAATATTTCTGAATGCAGCACTAGAAATTAATTAATTTGATATACTTGGTGCAAAAAAATATTTCATGATGCAACATATAATTTAATCTAAATAAAAAATATAGAAAAAATGTTACACCCCTAAATTAGGGGGATAACCGCCTAAGAAGCATATAAGAAAAAAAAATGTAATGAGAAACTGTGTACAGTTTTTCTAGGTCAGTTTGTGCACAGTCTATATGTAGCTTCCATGTTTTTATTTTGTAATACTATGCTATAATGGCCACACTGATATGTGGAGGTGGAATAGTTATCAAAGGGACTCTCCAAGTGAGTTATAAGCGATTTGCTTGGTGATGATTCAATAAGGAGTTGGTTCTTACTATTGATGATCCTTTCACTGATTTGTAAACTTTGTTTTGTGTTTGTAGATGTGTATTAATCTTTGGCATATTCCATATTTGTTAAGACGGTCGAATCAACTTGAGGCCTGTTTGTTATATAGATTTGGTGAGAAGGGAAAGGAAAATTAGCAAGTTCCTCCGTTTGGTACGTATTTTAGGTAAATCTTTTCAGGAACCCAAGTTCCCGGACCCACCAATTTTTCCTTATATGTGGGAAGATCAGATCTCACCAAAATTGGTGGAATCTCAAGTTCTCATGTGAACAGTAACATCTTTTGACAAATTTACCCCTCAAATTTGAACTTGGCAGGAAAGTTCAAATTTATCGGGAAATTTTTTACACAAATTCAAACTTGATAAGAGCATATTTTTTAAAAATATATTTTAGCAAAAAAATATTTTTCTTTTTTATTTTGAATTAATTCATTTTGAGGGTAAAATAGACATTTCTTGATTCTTTACCAACTATTATCCCTTCATTTTCTTCTTACCAAACAACCCATAAGAATTGAGTGTTGGTTAAATAGGAAGGTAAGGTGAAATTCCTAAAACACCCCTCGGACGTTCGAACGCAAAAACTACGTTCGAACGTAATAGGCACCTGAACGAACTTGAATCGCGAAACAGGGATCTGGAAAGCATCGTTTTGTCTTGTATACAAGCATACAAATGTTTCCAGAAAAAAAAATGAACGAACTGGAATCGTGAAACAGGGATCTGGAATCTGAAAAGCATCAAGCATACGAACGTTTCTAGAAAAAAAAAAGGCATATGAAGGAACTTGAATTGCAAAACAGGGATTTGGAAAATCACGATAAAAGCAAGAATTTGACAGGTGGGATCAGAGAAAATCATATTGCACTACCGTCATCTTCCTTGTTTCCCACTTGAAACAGAGCAGATCGCACGAAAACCAGATGAGTCATCAGATAGAAGCATAAATCAGCACCTTCATCTTCGTTCAACTGAGAAGAAACGCGAACGAACAGATTGGGTGGGGAAGTTCTTGCTTGTTTATATACAAAAGAAAATGCATAATAATAAAGACTAATAAAAGTTAATAATTACTAATAATTACTATTAATTATTAATTAGCTAATGCCTACTAATAAATAAAATATTTACAATATTTGTATATCTGATAAGATAATTGACTTTTCAGAGTTTTTTTATTTTTTAAAAAAGTAATCTTCGGTGGCCCTGCCCTACTGGTATGTAATTCGTTTTTGGGAAAATTCGTATAGGGGTCCAATTAAGGCCCAAAATTTTAAAAAAGGCCCCAACAACTTTCACATATCAAAAAGGGTCCTAGGGCCTTTTCTGGTATAAAGTTAACAACTAAAACAGTCAGATTAACAACAAAATCAAAATCCGTTAACAACTAAATCAGTCACATTAACAACAATATTTTAACAACTAAATCAGTCATTTTAACAACAATATCAGCCCCGGTTAACAACTAAATCAATCAGATTAACAACTAACGTTTTAATGAAAAATCTCAGAAAAGGCCCTAGGGCCCTTTTTGGTATGTGAAAGTTGTTGGGGACTTTTTTAAAATTTAGGGTCTTAATTGGACCCCTATATGAATTTTCCCTTTTCCTTTTTCTTTCCATGTCATCCTTTTTTTGGTCAAACTTCCATGTCATCCTAGTGACAACTAAATCATAAAAGTCAATCGTCCCTGTTCCTTGTTATATAACAATTTTTGGTCCGAGTATTAGAAGTCAAATATATAGAATTCTATCATAAACGAGCGAATCAGATGGGTGACATTTGGTAGCCAATTCAAACACTATTTGACCTGTGAATTCTTACAAAGAAAAGAGATCATCTTTATTAAGTCCAACTCCAAGACCTAGAGCTCTAACACTAACTGATTAAAGCACTTGGAGAAGAACAGAATTTACATTTGTTTCCTTCAACAAAAGAAGAGCACATGGCTGAGGCAATTCTCGAGGTTGTGCTTGAGACTTTGAGCAAGTTCCTTCAGAATGAGCTTGGCTTGTTTCTGGGTGTCAATCAAGAGATAAGAAGACTCAGTGGCACACTTTCAACAATCTGGGCAGTGCTTGAAGATGCCGAGGAAAAGCAAGTCACTGACAAGGCTATAAGAAATTGGCTGCAAAAGCTAAAAAATGCAGCTCACATTCTGGATGACATCTTGGACGAGTGTGCAACAGAAGGACTTCGATTTCAGTATGAAAGACAGAATTGTAGATCAACGAACAAGGTAAGACATTCTTTCTCATCCTCAATTCATCCAGTGAGTGTTCTTTTCCGCTACAAAATTGCCAAGAAGATGAAAAAGATACGGGTGTTGTTGGATGAAATTGCTGACGAAAAGTGCAAGTTTCATTTGTGTGAGACAGTTACCCAGAGGAAAAATGGAGTGATTGAAGGGCGTCAAACCGGCTCTGTTATTTCTCAACCTCAGCTGTATGGAAGAGAAGAAGATAAGGTAAGAATTGTGAATTTTCTGGTAGGTCAGGCTTCTAGTTTTGATGATGCATCAGTGTATCCCATAGTAGGGATGGGAGGACTAGGAAAGACAACTCTGGCACAGCTGGTCTTCAATGATGAGAAGATAACAGAACATTTTCTGTTGAAAATCTGGGTATGTGTTTCACAGGATTTTGATGTTAAGAGAATGTTAAAAGCTATCATGGAATCAGCCACTGGGCATAGCTGTGAGTCTCTGGATTTAGATCCCCTGCAGAGAAAACTTCAAGAGACGCTTCAGAGAAAAAGATTCTTAATTGTTTTGGATGATGTGTGGAATGATGACCAGGAGAAATGGGATAAGCTGAAATATGTCTTGTCTTGTGGATCAAGGGGTTCCTCCATTCTTGTCACTACTCGGCTAGCAAAGGTAGCATCCATCATGGAAACACAACCTTCTCATCTGTTATCTGGATTATCCATTGATGATTGCTGGGAATTGTTCAAGCAACGTGCCTTTGGACCAGACAGGGAAGAACATGCACAGCTAGTGGACATAGGAAAGGAGATAGTGAAAAAGTGTGGTGGTGTGCCTCTAGCTGCAAAAGCATTGGGAGGCCTCTTACGCTTCACAAGGGAGGAGAGTATGTGGCTCCATGTCAAGGAAAGCAAACTGTGGAATCTACCACAGGATGAAAACTCCATCTTATCTGCATTGAGATTAAGCTATTGGAACTTGCCATTCAAAGTAAGACCTTGCTTTGCCTATTGTGCCATTTTCCCCAAGGGTAAAGAAATCAATAAGCATTTGCTAATTCAACTTTGGTTAGCTAATGGGTTCATAACATCCCACGGAAAATTGGATGCAGAAGATGTGGGCAATGAGGTGTGGAAAGAATTGTATTGGAGATCATTTTTCCAAGATGCTTAGGCAGATGAATTTGGCACTGTTACAAGTTTCAAGATGCATGATCTAGTTCATGATCTTGCTCAATCAGTCATGAGAGAAGAATGTCATATTCTGGACAACATATGCTCTGATGATTTGTCAGAAAACACTCGCCATCTCTCTGCTCCTATCTATAAACTGAAAAGATCTCATTCTGGTTTGTCAGACATACCCAAATCCTTACGAAGCAGCCTATATGTATCAAATGCAGTTTCCTCTGTTTCCCTACTGATGAAATGTACTTCTTTGAGAGCACTTCATGAGAGTGGCAGTGACACAGTAACAGAATTGCCATCTTCAATAGGGAACTTGAAGCATCTGAGGTATTTGAACTTGAGTGGTACTCAAATAAAAAAAACTCCCCAAGTCCATTTGTAGCTTGTGGAATTTGCAAATTTTGATTTTGAGTTATTGTTGCAATCTCAGGAAGTTGCCTAAACGCATGAAGGGCCTCAAAGGTCTACAAGAGTTAATGTTGGATGGGTGCAGTTCAATGACTAGTATGCCCCCTGGTATTGGTCAATTAACCTCTCTAAGGATCTTAACTCGCTACATTGTTGGCAAAGGCCCAGGCCTTCGGATTGGTGAAGTAGGGCGCTTGAACCTCCAAAACAATCTGACTATAGAGCATTTGGAGAGAGTCAGAAGTGTGATAGACGCCAAAGAAGCAAATTTGGTAAGCAAGAAGCTGAAAGAGTTATCACTGTTATGGGATGCCAACATTGAATCAAGCATGCAAGAAAATGCTGAGCAGATGCTTGAAGCCCTTGAACCTCATGCAAAACTATCAAGTTTGCATGTAGAGGGATATAGAGGTGCCCATCTGGCTCAATGGATGAGTAACCCTAGTTTTGAAAACTTGTTTGAGATGAACCTTGCAAATTGCCATAACTGTTTAGAACTTCCCCGGTTGGGGAAACTCCCATCTCTGAAGTACCTAAGATTATCTGGTATGTATAGTATTCACTACATCCACAATGAAACCAACAACAGTGTAACAGCTTTCCCATCACTCGAAAGTCTTGAGCTCTGTGATATAGTAAACTTGGAATATCTATGCAAAGATAACATAGGAGGGAATTTTCCACGTCTTTCTCGCATGTTCATTTCTAGGTGCCCCATGTTGGCCTTGCCCGTTCTTCCATCAGTCAAAGATCTAGTTTTAATTGACTGCAAGGAAGTGTCTTTGAGCTCAATCTGCAACCTCCACAATCTAAGATTCCTTCAAATTTCTTCTTTCCAAGAATTGACCACTATCCCACAGAGGATGTTGAGAGGCCTTAGAGATTTCGAGCAGTTACACATCACTTACTGCTCTGAACTGGAATCATTTCCAGAGCAAATGTTAGAAGGTCTACACTCTCTCCAAGTAATCAAGATTGATTCTTGCACGAAGCTGAAATCTTTGTGGGAAGGTTTTGAAGACCTTTCTTCTCTAGAAACTTTAGAAATCATAGGATGCTGGGAACTAGCAGCATTGCCAAATGGTATCATTCACCTAACTTCTTTACAACGTTCGGTCATAACTTCCTATGGCATAAATGATGGAGCCAAAAGTACTTTGACTCCTATTGTGTTGGAAGTATTGCCAGAGTCCTTAGGACAAATTTCTTCACTGCAACATCTCGAGATAAGAGCATTCCAAAATTTGGCATCTTTACCTGAATTGGGAAATCTCGTATCTCTTCGAACCTTATAGCTTACTCACTGCCCAAAGTTGCTATCTCTTCCCACAAGTATTCAATGCCTCACCAACTTGCAGGAGTTGAGGTTAAAGAGTCTGCAAAATCTTGCGTCACTGCCTAATGAGTTGGAGGGCCTTGCTTCCCTTGAAATGTTACTTGTTGAAGATTGTCCAAAGTTTCCTTCCCTTCCCACTAGTATTCAAAGCCTCCCCAATTTGAAGACTTTGGCTATAGGTGATTGCCCTGAACTGCAGAGGAGATGTAATAAGGAAACAGGAGAAGATTGGCAGAAGATAGCACACATCCCTTGTGTTAAGTTTTATCACAAAGCTAGGCCCCCCAAGACCAAGAGGCACGAATAGATTGCCACAAAATTTTTGGAAGATCCTTTTGGAATCTCGTTTCACTGCAATGATATGTCTTGTTTCATGATTTCAATGGTCCTCTACTCTTCTTGGTGAACTGAAATCTACCCATAGCCATGTCAAGCCAGTCATTAGATAATCTATTTCTTTTTGAGTTTCTGACTTCATTGTCAAGCTATGTATTATTCCATAAGCACATAATATGAATCATAAGCTAAGATAAATGGGGTATTGGTTTCTTTTTTTTTTCTTTTTTTATTTGACTTTGGTTTTGCTGTTTTAGATCATTATATCATAGAATGTTTTATCCTTAGAAACTATTACTTTTTCTTTTGGCTTGGTTTGAGGTTACTTATAGCTTCCTGCCGCATTATGATGTTTTTCATTTTGCCTTAAAAATGTCTTAATAGAATTCTCATGACTTGTTGGCACCTGGTAATATGTTTCTATTAAGTACTTTCTCGATGCCAATTGGCTAGAACTGCGAGTGTTGTAGGACTCATCCTGAGTTAGTGGACCAAGGAAGCAGTCTGAGATTGGAGATGTTGCGGTTGGTTCTTTAGTTTCTTATAAAACCTGTTTCATGATGTGGACATACTTTGGCTGTCTTCTTGGTCCGGATGCTGGTGATTTCGAATTGTTGTTATCAGTGACAGTTATGACCAAAACAAAATTATCAAAGCTCTTTCAACAAATGAGGCACTTGAAAGCATCCATCATAAACCCAATTGAGCAGATTTCAACTCAATTCATATTTCCTGAATGTGAGAATCCCATACATGGGGTATTAATATAATACTACACAATGGTGTTGGTAATAAAGTGTCTGTGGCTCTGTGCTTAAAACAAAGGTAAGCTTTAGACCAAAAGTCTCTAACTCCTTCGAGGAGTCCTTTATCCAACATTTTATATTAATTTGGGAAATCTGTCAAGGAAGAGTTAAAATTGGCATCTTGTTTGACAGAAATTTGTTATTTTTCCCTGTTCAAAAATTGAGGTTGTGTTTGCAAATGAATCAAAGTCATAATGAGAGATTTTAGATGCAAATCTGATCAATTTCCCGTGGTTGTCTGTCTATAGAGTCTTGCAGGATACAGAATGCTATGAATGAGAGAGATTTTTTCAGAAGCATCTAGCTTTATAGTAGATGATAAAATGGACTCCTTTAATTTTCATTTTATCGTCCTAAAACTTGTCTAGTTTTTTTACGCAAGGGAACACGCATTAAATTTAAAAGAATATATGGAATCTGTATGAGGTAATAGAAAATATTGTTTATACTTGGTTTCAAGCTCAGTTTGGCACAGGGCAAATACAATTCATCACATCATCGGAAGGAAACGATCGTGCTAAGTTTTTTCTTTTGTTTTTCCGAATGGGAAGAGGATATCCTTATAAAACTAAATTGTTACAAACATAAAATCTAGCAAGCCATCCAACCATTATAGACCCAAAAAAACTCAAAAGAGATGACTCTTATAAAAGTGAACATCACTCAGTAAAGACGCGGACCCATCTGTACGAAAATCTGGAACTATCCAACTCCAACTGGTTTTTCCTCTAAAGAGCTGTCCTTTAAAAGAATTACTATTCGTAAACTATCATTAGAACTTCCTTAAAGAATGCATAAATATAATGTCACAAAAAGGACATCATAGACAGCAGACACTGAAGGCATATCAGGAAAGCCTAATATAATCCAACAAGTTCATGAAATAGAATGCAACAGACTGCAAATCAAATGGGCGATTGCTAGGAGTGTGTTGTAACATTTCAAATCTAACAACAATATATTTAATCAAAGTATTTAAAATATTGCGAATAAAGGTACTCATTATCCAATTCATCAAAATACAAAATTTTATTCAACAAAAACTCATATTTACAGTGTCAAATTAAATTTCTAGAATTATTTTAGAGTTAATTAAATGCAAAAGTCTTAGAATCATGGAAAATACAAATGACATAACATGTACTCTAGGAGTACAAAAGACCTTCAAGACTCACACCATAGATGACTTTCATTGCTCTCTACTATAATAATTACCTAAAAAAGTTAATATGGTATCCATAAGATCTAAAAATCTCTGTGTCTATTGGTTATTCAGAAATATACATGCAAACCAAGATAAAAAATATGTGATTTCAAAATCAAGTTCAACTTACAATAATTTATTAATATTATAAACATAAAACCTTTCACAAACTAGTTTTCGGTTTGGTTACCAAAATTTCCTCATAAAAAAGGTTCTAAAACGATTGAACATCAATTCATTTTCTAAATATCGTTCACAAGAGAGATTTTACAAAACATGTCCCAAACTTGTTATAAAAATAATTATACAAAAGTTTTATCATTCAAATTATAAATTGCATGAATAACCTGCGAAGTAAATGATTGATGCATCGACCTCCTTATACCCTTGACTAGCCTTATAATCACTGATTGGAGTCATAAGTTAACACATAGTCTAACATAAACTCATTCATTTAGCTGGATTGTCCCAAACTCACCAAATCTTAAGATAAACCCAACAAAAGGTATAGAGTTTAAGTCTGGATTATGGCTCCCCTCCTTGAATACAACTAAGGAGGTGTTACATGTACATGTCCACAGTTCCAATCCCGGCCAAAGGAAAACATGGAAGAAAGGGTTCTGACAAGTACCATACATTGTACCCCTCGTCCTTGGGTCCAACTGGCGAAGGGGTCGAACTTCCTCACCTCAAGAGAGGGGGTTCGATCCCTACGTTGGTCAAGGCGCTGGGGGAGGCATCCTAGGGGTCTAGGAAGTAGTGGAAACACTGACAGAGGTAGAGGCATATGTACTCTCTGGCCAGTATGCCCTGTGGACTGGGCTCCAAGCGCCCTGCCCTTGGACTGTGGGTGAGCCCAACCCCTTTCCTAAAATTTTTCTTAGCAAAAAAAAAAAAAGTACCATACATTGTGTAGAGTTATGGCATAAAGAGATCTCATCATAAAAATTCGTCATTACTTCAACCCATCACAACTTCACAACCATGCATATGCACCATTGACAAACAATCACAATATTGGTAAGTATATACAAGTTCCAAATCACGAGTATAGTTCCAAATAGGATTTATCAATTAATTTATCGAGAAATCAAGAGTGTGGGTGGGTGAGGAAAAAGAGATGAGATGAGGTATTTATAGAACTTCTGGGTCTCAAACACCTTTCAAGTATCACATGTTCATCTACCATCCAACTACCAAACACATGTACTTTTACTATCCAACTACCAAACACATGTCTATCTATCATCTAACTACCAAACACATGTATATCTATCATCTAACAACCATATACTTATCTACCGATCAAATATCACATGTTTATCTATTACATAACCATCGACCATTCAAGTTAATATTTGATTTCTTACTCTGATTGCAAAGAATAAAAATACCGATTATCTTTTTCTCATGGTAAGCTTAAGACTTTGAACTTCTATAGGCTTAACAACTTTCTTATCTTAATCTTATTCCCAAACTCATTGTTCTAAAATTTGGGATATTACTATATTATAATAATATTAAAACATCTTTAACTCTACTTTTTAGAAAATTTACTCTGATATTGAGTAATTACATGGTAAATTATAATTACGATAAATTAATTTATCCTGGAGTATGAAAAAAAAAAATTCAAGATGTTCCACCTATCATTTAATACTCCATCTAAAAACCCAAGTTTAGTGTCCAACCAATACTATGGGCTTAAGGATTCTTGATCCGAATATACAAAGCCCAAACAAAACTTAATAATCTCAAATATTGGATCAATATCATGTGTTCAATTTTAGAGGAAAAATATATCAAAAAAAAAATTATAGGAAAAAGCTAGTAAAGACAAATTTGATTGGGTCTTGATCTCAATCTTTCCATACAATCTAATTAGAAACTTAAAATGAATAAAAGATCGTCAGAAATTTAAAATGGGACTGAGCATTGATATGAGTTTAACACTATATCACCAGCACATCTTTATTCTAAAACTTAACAACTTTGGTTTAACTTTTACCATATCATATCTATTATCTACTCCTTGATTGTAGCTCTTGCTGCCAATTCTCATTACCAATCAGTGAAATATCTTAGGTTCACTTGTTTCTCTCCTCCTATGATAAATACCACAAGGATACTTGGCAAGCTAAACAAATAACCAAACAAATTTGAAAACTAAATAAATGGAAGTGAAAATGTTATGATATTTATTTTGCCCTCTTTAGCAAAACGGTTAGAAAATCCACAAAATAGCCACGGAACGTTTGAGCTCTGATACAAAAAATGTAACACCTCAAATCCAACACCAAAATATTTAACCAAAATATTTAAAATATTGTCAATAAGGATACTCATTATCCAAATCATCAAAATACAAAATTTTGTTCAACGAAAACTTATATTTATAGTGTCAAAATAAATTTCCAAAATTATTTTAGAGTTAATTAAATGCGAAAGTCTTAGGATCATGACAAACACAAATGACATAACATGTGCTCTAGGAGTACAAAAGAGCCTCCAAGAATCACTCTATAGGTGCCTTCCCTTACTCCCTACTAGAATAATTACCTAAAAAAATTAATATTGTAACCATAAGATACAACGATCTCTGTAGCCATTGGTTATTCAGAAATATACATGCAAACCAAGATCGAGAATATACTGTTTCAAAATCAAGTTCAACACACAATAATTTATTAATACTATAAACATAAAACCTTTCAAAAACTAGTTTTTAATTTGGTTATCGAAATTCCCTCCCAAAAAAAGTTCTAAAACGCTTGAGCATCAATTCATTTTCCAAATATCGTTGACAAGGTATTTCACAAAACATGTCTCAAACTTTTTACAAAAATAATTATACAAAAGCTTTATCATTCAAATCATAAATCGCGTATATAACATGACTATATAACATGACATGCAAATGGTTGATACACCGACCTCCTTATTACCTCTGACCAGCCTTATAACCGCTGATTCAAACCACAAGTTAACACATAGTCTAACAGAAACTCATCCATAGAACTAGATTGTTCCAAGCTCACCAGATCTTAAAATACACTCAGCCAAAGGTATAGAGCTTAAGTCTAGATTATGGCTCCCCTCCTTGAACACAACTAAGCAGGTGTCACATATTCCTAGTTCCAAACCGGCCAAAGGAAAACATGGAAGAAGGGGTCCTGACAAATACCATACACTGTGCACCAAGTGATAGCATAAAGAGATCTCATCATAAAAATTCCTTCTTACTCCAACTCAACACAACCCCACAACCATGCATATGTATCAATAACAAACAATCATAATATTGGTAGGTATATATAAGTTCCAAATCACAGAGTATAGTTCTAAACATGATTTATCAAATAATTCATTATCAATCATCTTTAAGATAACAAATAGTATCATCTAAAACATATAACATTATTTAAAAATCATTTATAATAAATGATATTTTCATTATAATACAAACAATTTCCAAAATACATAACCATAAGTTCTAATACACACAAGCATGCTTAAATAGTTTCTTATCAATATCATTTTAATCAAATATACAATTTCAAATCAAGCCTTCCATAGACACAATAAATCACAAAATAGTTTAATATATCTATATATAAAGTTGACATGTATATAAATAAATAATTAATGTTATCTTTACTCCAAACTTATTTTTATCAATATTTACTTATTGTTGACACTAAATAATTTCCACCACAACTTTTCATGGCTCTCCTTCACCCTCTAGGCCTCTACTCTCTCTTTCTTTCTTTTTTTCTCACCACTCATGCTCTAGTGACCATGTGTGCGCGCGTGTTTGCCGAGATGTGTGTTCAAATAGATGGTAGTTTCGTTGGTTGTAATTTTCACCTGGGTAATTAGATGTAATTTTTCCCTTTTCAAATTTATATCTTATCACATAACAGAGCCGCCTACAAACATTATAATATATATTATATAAAAATATAATATATTATTCTATTAATAATTTAATAATATTTTTTCCTTCGGCCTGCGTCCCATCCCATGCGCCTAATATATAATAAAATTATTATATTATTATAATAATATTCTAATTTTAAATATTTTTTATACAATTCAATTGTAAAAAATTATTTTCAGATGTTCTCTAAACCTCATATTATTTAATAAATTACATCTTAAAAATATTTACTTACTATAAAAAAAAAAAAAACGGATGTAGATGTGTTTGGTCAGCGTTTTCATGACAAATTTACGTGCGATGAAAGCTGCGATGGGAAAGTGATGGAAAATTTTTTATGTTTGGCGTGGCGTTTATATGTTTGGCGTTTCTGCAATTTGCTTAGGGAAGCAGCCTCTAGGTGGATCTGGATTCCCTGATGAGCAGGGAGCTCGTCCTATAAAAATCTGAAAGACCGAATAGAAATTTCAAATTATACGTGAAGTTCATACTTGGAAACTCACAAGATCATGTCAGCTGAGATTTTTGTGGTGCCCTTTTTCGGGCAAGGTCATCTTTTTCCTTGCATGGAGCTATGCAAACACATATCTTCTAGAAACTTCAAAGTCTCCCTGGTCATTTCGTCCGATCTCGCCTCCTCTGTACCATCCTCTCTCCGCAACTATCCTTTAGTCCAAATCCATGAAGTCTCATCGTCTGTCGTGCCTCCGTCCGAACCAGGTTTACAATCGTACCCACTTCACCCACACCATAGGTTCAACACCCAGATAGCTCTAGGGATCGAGAAGCTCCTCTCAGATTGCCCCAGTTCATCCCGACCCGTTTGTGCTATCCTTGATGTAATGATGAACTGGTTGTCTGATTCTTTCCAAAAATTTCAAGTGCCCACGGTGGCATTCTTTACCTCCGGTGCTGGATCGATCGCATTAGAATACGCCATTGGGAAAGCCAACCCCGAAGATCTCAAACCCAGCGAAATCCGTTTGCTTCCCGGATTACCAGATGATGTTGCGCTTACCCCATCAGATCTCAAACGACGGCCACCCGATCATCCACCGCCACTCATCGGTGGTGGACCAGCACCAGACGTCGGAGCAGGGCCGCGAATGAGGGGACCGCCTAAACCCGGTGATCACCCACCTTTTCTAGAACACGCAAGAAAAACAAACGCGACGATGATTAACACGTGTGATGATCTGGAGCGTCCATTTATCGAATACATCGCGAAGCAAACGGGGAAGCCGATTTGGGGTGTGGGCCCACTTCTGCCCGAGTATTATTGGAAATCCGCAGGCTCTATCATTCATGACAGGCTGGTTCGAACGAATCGGCAGTCCAATGCCACTGAGGATGAAGTGATCCAATGGTTAGATTCAAAACCACATGGTTCAGTTCTGTATGTATCATTTGGAACTGAAGTGGGTCCAACAATGGAAGAATACCCACAATTAGCTGAAGCGTTGGAGTCTTCAGACCGGCCTTTCATATGGGTGATCCAACCCAATGCAGGAAAACCGGGTCCTCCACGCCCATTAGTGAGTAAACAACCCGGTTCACATGTGGAAGAAGAAGGGGAGGAGGAGGTTATTTTCCTCATGGGTTTGATAGCAGAGTGGGAAAAAGGGGTTTGATAATATGTGGATGGGCACCACAGTTGTTGATACTGAGTCACCCATCAACGGGTGGATTCTTATCACATTGTGGTTGGAATTCTACGGTGGAGGCTATTGGACGTGGGGTCCCATTTTTGGTGTGGCCCATAAGGGGTGACCAATACTATGATGCCAAGTTGGTGGTGGACCATTTCAAGGTTGGGTATATGATTTCTGATGATCTTTCACAAATGGTGAAAAAGGATAATATAGTGAAGGGAATAGAGAGGTTGATGAATGATAAAGATATGAAGAGGAGGGCAGACACTCTCAGCACTATGTTTCAGAATGGGTTTCCAAGGAGTTCAGAGGCTGCTTTAGACGCTTTCATTCGTTATATCAACCAATAGCTGAATTAGTGTCATCGCCTCAGTTAATATATAGGGTATGCCCTATGGAAGCTTTTAGAGGCAATTTTGCACTGGAAGTATCAAAAATGGAATAATTTTGTTCCAACAGTTATCCTAGTTAATTTTTACTGTTAGTTGATCAAATATACTAAACTGATAGTTAACATATTATCCACCTTATTTTTGTTTTGATGTAAATTTGTCTCGGAAGTTTTAAGCATTAACAAAAATAAGGTGGATAACATGTGAACTATCTGTTCAGCATATTTGAAATTAACGGTTAGAATAAACTGAGATAATGGTCATAACCGTTAGAGCAACATGACTCCCTTTTACGACACTTCCAAGTAAAATTATCTCTTAAACCTAATATATAATGTAAGAAATCTATACTATGTTACAAGAATAAATTCCCTGGCATTTACTAGATAAAAATTTAACTATTATCATCCTGTGATGTGAAAATCAACTCATTCTTTCAATACACACAACCCCTTGATTAACACATTACATACTTCACGAAAAAAAATATATAATGAAATATTAAACGGGACATTTTAGTGTAATTCCTTTCATTGATTGTTTAGGGTCACCGAATAAGATTTCTTTCTGTGTTCTCTCAGGCATCCATACATTTTTAAGCTAGTGTATTAAACTTAATTCCTTTCATTGATTGTTTGAATAAATTGCTAAACAAACTGTTGTCGTCCAAGAGACAAGTTCACAAAATAACAAGTATAATATTGAGATTCAAATAGCTTACAACTTATAAGAACAATAATAAAGTCTTATTCCACTATTTAGAACAAAGACATTGTACTCTATCGTAAATAAATTGTTTATCAAGAGGTCCATTCAATAACTTTACCAAAATCATGATGATCTACAAAATGGGGGTAAATTCCTCTATCTATTACATGTGAAATCCCAATTAGAGAACATCGGGCCTATACCCCAGTTAAAAAGAAAAAGAATTAAAACGGTATACATGCACCATACAAAGTACAAACAAATTCTTTCCTATAAAGAGAATAATGAAATTGTGGTCATTCATTATCAGAATCCAGTTTGGGAACAATGGCAGATGAAAGCATCAAATGTGAAATACGAACAGCACCGATAAGCCGCTCTGGCAATTCATCTGTAGTGTTTGCCTGCCAATAGGAACAAATATGTCACCGTTTCTGGTTGAACCCAACAAGTCGGTTCTAAAACCCAAAGCCACAGTCAGACCCAACATTTTCGGAAGGAGATACTCTCCCCTTCCATATTCTACCCATCCCTCCTTATCCTCAATCCTGACCGTCAAAATCTTGATCCAAGGGGCCAGATTTATTTTTGAAAAAAGATATGGAAGGGGAGAGAAACCGGACCCAACATTTTCCCCAATTGCCCCTTTCTTTTAAGAGATTATATAATTATCATGGATTAGAAGTCATACGAAATATGGCAAATCCTACGCGAGATTCACACAAGTCTATTCAACTAAAGTCGGGATTGTGGCCACCATTACTTGTTTAGATATGCATTACTAGTATATAAATTCACCAGCCCAAAAGAGTGTACCTGTACAAGAAAAGCCATATCGACCACCAATGATGTAATTACACCAAATACAAGCCCCAAAACTCCATTAGCAACAGTAGATGATCCAATATCAACATCAATCTACAAATAAAAGCCATTGATTAACCAATAATTAAACAAGAAAAACTGTTCATTTATAAGGTAACTTCCTACAACGTGAAAAAATGTGTGTGTGTGTGAGAGAGAGAGAGAGATTTGAAAGATATTTTACTTCTAAATACTTGGGACCACGAACATAATTGACATCAACTGCCTTTCCAAGTAAACAAGGTGTACTCCCAACACTTTGTCGCACAATCCATGAGCCCTACATTTTGTTAGAAGACAGAGATTGACGGAATATGAGCATTAGTCCATCAAGAGTCTTGTAAAGATTAAATGCAACAGAACAAGGGAACAAAATGCTAGTAATTTGACAAACGTAATGAATTTCTTTTCCTAACAAACAAATTCACTGGTAACTACTGGAAATGGCATCACTATACTCCTTTGGTTGTTTAGAATTCGGCTCTCGAGTTTAGGCAAAATCAATTCTATTACATAAATCAGCCACGCAAGATATAGCTCTCAAGAATCAATCTGAATGTTGCAAGAACCAGATGGTTAAACTCCATAGGAATCACTCTACCACCCATCCACCACCCCAAAAATACAGAAAAAGAACTCCATACAAAGCAGTACATCTGTCCGTGTAATGTGTAATACGTCTATTCCTTAATACTCCAATGACTACCAAAAGGACTAAAAAAATCTGTCTGCATGCTACACATTTTGGATAAGTGTTAAATCATCAATCATTATATAAATTTTGTAGGAAGCCATTGAATAGTGATAGAATTTGATGGATATTGAGCTGTGTGCTATAGTTATATTAATATTTTTAAAACGTTCATTACTTATTAAGAATTTCAATTTTTCATGTAATGGATCCCATGCTTGCAGATTATTAGGTTGATTTGTTCTTGAGTGGGCCCCGTATTTTGAGGGTTTGTTACAAATAATAGCATAAAGAGCTGATGGGGAAAATGCAGAAGACAGACATGCTTATAAAAATTTAGGGTAAGGGAAACTGATGGGTCCCAACCAATTGCTACCACCAACATGTGCAACTGCAACAGGAGGCATAAGGGAGTGACAAAAGGCCAACAAGGTGGGGTTGTTGATCCAACAAAGGAACCAAAAGTTTGTGTACAAAAGAAGATAGAAAAATGAAGAAGCAGAAGAAGGGAGTAATTAGGGGTAGAAGGCTAAAGGTTTTCTGAGTATTGCATATGAAGATCACACTTGAGAAGTAAGGGGAAGGGAAAATTTTCGGTCAGGTCTAGGTGGAGAGAGCCAATCTCCCAGAAGTTGGCAAACCTGTTATGTTATCGAGGATCTAGTTCTGTGCTGTTGTGCTTGTGGTATATGTGCTTTTGTGGTCAATATTTAAGTCACTTTGTTCATCTTATTTGCTAATGTTCAGAAGCGGTAATCTATTTCTTGACTATGTCAGTGAAATTTGTAGCATGCCTGCATGCGTCACTCGGTTTTACATAGTAAAGGTATGGTGGGCTTTTGCTTTATACACACCTCAAGCCCAACAGCCTTTTGAGGAGTGAGTTAAAAGTAATAATAAAAACTACTCTAAGGTAATAGCTTAAATTTTAGACACACAAATATGAGATGCTCATATAAAGACATGAGATCGTCTCTAGATGTAGAAGTGATAGTTACTAAAAGCACAGACAATGTAAATCGCACTAGGAGTTAGATCACCAACAATGCCATTACACAGCTGAAATACGAGCAATATACTAATGACAAAAGTCAAACAAGTACCTTTGAGACTGATGGGATGAGTTTGAATCTGCTATTTCGGAATTCATCATCACCATCAACAAAACGTTGCAAAAGGGATCCAGTAACTAACTCTTTTGTCACAAAATAGAATATCATACTATAGTGTGTTGACCCAGGCACCTTCAAACCAAACAGCATGCATTCAGACCCTTTCAAAACCTAGATGCTTTGTTTAAACTTTAAACTTGACTCTAACCTGAATATTGATGACTATAGAGAAAAGTCCTTTTTCTGAAGCAACCTACATAAACACCAAAAGAACATGACAATTCTTTAACAGAATTCTAAAAAGTAACGAAAATCAATAATCAATAACCGTTATATAATAAAATTTAAAACATTTATAAAATGCAAATATATCTTCTCATGGTAAGAATACCACATGCTGCTAGTTTTTACTCAGAAAAGTGTAAAATGATTATTCTACTGATATTCTTTAAAAAGCATGATTATACAAATTCAAAGCAACAGGTAAGATTCAGGGGCACAGTATACACACACAAAAATCTCATTTAATTTAATGAACAACGTCCATTATTGGCTTTCGTTCTTTTCAGTCTAAGTAAAGAGAGTCCAAATAAAAAGTAAAACATGTACTGCTAACCTAATCCAATGGGCTAACATGGATTCTTCTACTTTCTAAAAGCTTTTGTAATAACCCTTTCCTTGTCAAGCTTCTGTCTGAACCCAAAAAGAAAACAAAATGAGGACCTCACATGTAATTTCTATATCCCCAAAACTGTGTCTTAATTTGACCTTCTGAAGTTCTCAACTTACATCCACATAGATGCCAGAAAAAAATCTCTCCACCTAGCTCTCTTCACTTAATTGTTAGAGTTTACTCTGAGTTGAACTCAAGAAATTTTAAAGTACTCACTTTTAGGAGAACGAGTTCATGGTTTAACTTCAAATAAACGTATACATGTTTACTGATTTCTGGTTTGGGAAGTTGTCGTGAAGCAGAAGATTGAGGTTAATTAAGACTGAAATCACTTATTCATGATCTGAAACAAGAGCAAGTTCCTCCCAATTGAGTCCTCTATGCCACCATTGTTTAAAAATATGATATGTAAATTGTAAATAACTAATTAGGTTAGTTAGTTAGGAAGGGATTAGTTAGTTGGTTTGTTTTTAGTAACTAATGGTAGTCAATTGGGATTAGTAGGTCTAAAGGTATTTCCTATATAAGGCATATGACTTCTTCATTGTATGTTATGCTTATTATGATGAATGAATGAAAGTGCACAGTGATGTGATTTTGTGTTTCCTCTATGCTATGCTTGTTATGATGAATGAATGAAAGTGCACAGTGATGTGATTCTGTGTTTCCTCTCTTCCCCTCTCTCTTCTTCTTCTCAAATGCCTAATTTCTCTACAACATCTATATCAGTGTTATCAGAGCGAGTCATCCTCGGCTCCCCCGCTGTCATCTCTGCAAGTCTTGAATTAGTCCAAAGCCATTCTTCTTCTCGGTTCAGTTCTGCATTCGAGAGTCAATCAAGAAACTCCATAAACAAATCTCCAAGAACGTTTAGCGACAATGCGAGAATAATTCTTGGCAACTGTGATCCTCCAAACTGACCACCAGAATTGTGATCATCGCCTTCATTAGAATTCTTGTGGGCATTCCAACGCCATCCACGACGCCATTTACCATAACAGAATATCGTGACGTTGAAAATGTTTCTTGACTTCTTTCGCTTCTACCTCTGCTCGTAGCATGGTTTTGGGTTATGGCATTGTCTGTTTGTCGATTCTGGAATTCTATTCATCTGATTCTGGTGTCGCACAAGTTTGGGTTCTTGTTATAATCCAAGAACGATTCATACTCTGTGTTGTCAATTCTGAAACCGCTCTGTTCGTCGATTCTGTAATCATCATGTATCATCAGATTCTGGGTAAGTTCTTTTCTGCCTCGTCTCGTTGGATTGCTTCATCTGCTTCTGGGTATTCGACTGCTTGTTCCGTTGGACTCGCGTTTCTTGATGACAGAATGAGATTCGCAAGCTGAGGTTAAAAGAAAAAAAAAAAAAAGAAGAAATAGAAGAAAAAGGAAAAGGGAAAAAAAAAAGGACACTACTTTGATTGATTGGAAACAGTGTCGTAAGCAATATAATAAAAATAAAAATAAATGTTGCTATGGGACTGACATCATGCTAAAGGGAAACTAGGAACTCTCCATCAATGGTGTTTTCTTTGAGAAACGGCTAACTGGAGAGGGCTACCTACAAAGAGTTCTGACCGAAGGGGTTGACTGGCAAGAGGCTGAGTGAAGCGTCGCGTAAAGTATTGTAGAGTGAAGTCGTTGGGATGTGGGCTCTCGAGGGGATGCATTGTAATAAGTCCCAATTTTCTTCAATAACGAACTGAAGTTTCAAGTCTATGGTTTTGTTGATTTTAGGTTTAATTTTGTGTTTTGTTGTCAATCATCCTTGAGGGCAAAGATGTCTTGGGAAAGGGGGTATTGATATGTAAACCTAAATAACTAATTTAGGTTAGTTGGTTAGAAAGGGATTAGTTAGTTGGTTAGTTTTTAGTAACTAATGGTAGTGAGTTGGGATTAGTAGGTCTAGAGGTATTGCCTATATAAGGCATATGACTCTTCATTGTATGCTATGCTTGTTATGATGAATGAATGAAAGTACACAGTGATGTGATTCTGTGTTTCCTCTTTTCCCCTCTCTTCCTCTTCTCAAATGCTCTAATTTCTCTACGACATTGATAGCGATCCAACTCGCTATGCTTTACTTTATTAGGAATTAATTTATTGTTTTGATTATCTTTTATCTTTTATTTAATCGAGTCCGTTTTAATTATATTATTTTTAGGAATATCTTATTAGATAAGATATAGTTGTCAGGATTTTTAGTTAGTCTGTTTAATTATATTTTATTATTATCTTTAGGAATATCTTATTAGATAAGATATAGTTGTTAGGATTATTAGTTATCTAAATCTTGGATTTAGATATATTTTTAGATTTCGTATTTGAATTTTGAATAGAGTCTGCTCTTTGTAAATTATTATAAATAGGCCTAGTGCCTCATCAATAAAGCATCGAATATTTCAGAGAGTAATTAATCGGAGTGTTCTCCTGGACTTTAGTAATTAGTGGAATTCCTAATTATTAGAGAGTTGGTTAATCTAATTGAATTCGCAAGAGTCTTGCGTCTTCTCGTAGATTAGAGTATATTCTACAGTTACATGCCTTGTGTCTTAACAGACATCTATATCAAAATAGATCTAGATTGTTTAGAGGCAAGCCAATATCACCCATAATTCAACTATTGTCTTTTACTTAACTACTATTAATTTTCATATGTATAATTATGCAGCATATCATTTTGCATTTAACAGCATTCAGAGCCACAGAAAAAAAGATAAGAATTAGCAATGTCAAATGCAATCTAAATACTTAAACATCAGAGGAGATTGCAATACTCTTGACATAAGTTACCCATTGTGTGAAAAGAACAATTGTCACTCTCCTTTTCTTGCCTAAAAACAAGAGCAAGAGGCAAAATTTCTGAAGGAATGGATGAACGGAAGATGAAAAGGAGGGTTTTGGAAAAGATGGGAAATTTTAAGATATGGATTTGTGAAGAAACGGGTATTCTGAGATACTTTTTGTAGCCAGATTCATGGGCATGCCAGTAATTTCTTCAAGCCATTAAGTTCGTCAAACAGAACTTACTGAAAAGAGAATTCCATCTGTAAAAGTCCAAACTAGAGAGATGCCAAGGATATTTCTTCAAGGCTCAGAAAGATTATTGTTTTTTACCCTTGATCGAAGTGATGCAAATGCAATAGATCACTCAACAATTGTGAATCTTCAATTCATTCAAAAAATTGTAAAAAGGAAGTGCTTTTCTCATACTCACTTGGGCAGCACATCCCTGACGCCTAGCCACATGGTCAATTCTTTTTGTGTCCTTGAACCAATCAACGGCAACAAGATCCATAAGATGTTTCCCAGCAGGAATCTTTACAAGTCATCATGAAGAAACAAGAAAATGTCAACCCAGTGATAAATTTTGTTCCAGGAATAGAATAATAAGAACAATAGAATACCTTTGACTTGTCATAGAAAAAATGCTTGCTCCGTACTCTAAAATTGTTTCCATCAGAAATATTCCAGCAGTCACGAGCATTATCACGATCATCACGCCTTAGGCTACCCGAAAACCATGATAAGTCAATTTTATATTCTGGTTCTTCTTCCAAGGCTTTGGTTCAAGAAAATATTATGATTAGATTTCATTCCTCACATCACTAATGTTTATCATTACAATACATCTTAAAAACAAATGTATAGTAAAGTGCCACCTGTTTTTTTTAAATCATTCTGAAGCCCACTTGCATATGCCTGGCAAAAAAACAATCAAGCTTTGAATTTAATAAACAAATGCCAAAGTTAAATAGATGGGACTACAATATACAACCTCTTGTTCAGAGTCTGCTATTTGGAAATCTTCATCTTCATCAGAGTATTCATCCATCATGACAGAATTTCTATTTGCAGCATTTATTTGATCCAGGGAGGATGCAGGATGAGCAGAAGAATCACGTGATTTCTGAAATTTCTTTGAATTATTGGATGTTGAAGACATATTAACCATAACAGGAATTCGTGGAGGAGCAGTTCTTTCATCTGTTTGGGCAAACCATTCCCGCAAACCTGTAATAGAAAAATTTACATGCTGATAAAGAGGTCATGTAATAGAAAAATACATAAAACAATAATACAACTAGTTAAAGGCAGTTCCTCTTCCCTTTATCCACTAGTCTTAGCATCTGCGCAACTCATGAAATCCAGAAAGGAAAAGGAGAAACTACCAAATTCAAAGTAAAAGCTAACATCACCATAAAAATACAGATAGAAATAATCAGTATAAATATAGTGTTTTTGCTCAAGCACATATTGCTGCCAATGAGAACAACCAAAAAGCTCTCAAATAGCTTCAGCCATTACTTTTGACTGAAGAACACTAGGAACTATTCAGATCCATACATGCCACAGAAAAGTAATCTATGACTTCCTCAAAAAAATAGGAACCAACAGACAACAGTTACTCTAAACCAAGCAAAATTTCATATAACCTACAGTGGTATTCCTTTCCAACCGTCCATTATCCATTTACTCCATCCCCTAAGGCCTAACCTTACCACAAAAGGAACAAGATAGTAGTGCTGTTCTGCAAGTTTTCAAGCCACACAAACAGCACAAGAAACTCACCAGCAACACTATTCAACATTTGAAGGAGACAATGCTGCTGAAATGAAGATAAGTAACCCACACCCCATCCCTTCAAGTCAATCTGCATAAGATGCTGAACTTGTGTCCTTGGCCTCCCATTTCGAGATTTTAATGGGGAAATATTGAATCCACCGCCTGCAAAAAAAAATTATAAAGTTAAAGAATCTAACTTAGCATAAAGTTAATACATGATTTTACACAAGATGGATTCAATTGAAACAAGCATTAAGTTAAAGAAAAAGAATCAGTACTTAACCCTTTGATCTTGTTAAGGGCATACCAACAATAATCATATTTAAAAGGCGAAAAATCTCTTTCAGAAAGAAGTTTCAAACTGACAGAAGTAGTTATGAAAAGTGCAAATTATAGGTATTGCACTTGATTCAACTTAATCTCTTCAATAATTGAAACATTGCACACACTTGTATGGAATAAAAAATGGAAATTCATTACTGGAACAATGATATCATTATTAAAAACAAGGAGGGAAATCAGTTGCACTATGTTGAACTTTGAACAAGATTGATCTTACTCTCAATATGGGCCCGAACACACCCTGGTTGTGGACCACAATTCTCGTGCTCTCGGGATTGAAACAGAACAACTGCAAAAAGAATTCTCAATGTCACCTTCTCTAGCAAGAAATAAGTGATGGATATTTTAGACTGAAACAAGTACCATACCATAACTTCCGTCATCATTTCGACGCCAATAGCGTACATAGCAAAGATCACGGGGCCAGACAAACCTGCAATGGCATGCATTTGGAACAATTTGGTGAGACGGAGAAAAAAAATCACACGTGTTGAGAAACCAATATACCATTCAAGGATAAGTATTAGAAATTAAGTGGGACTTCTAAAGGATTAAGAATCATCTTGTTAGTTTATTATCTCTAGAAGTTGTCAACTTGGGGGATTATATTTTTTGTTCTGATTTACCAGTCCAGATACAAGGGGGAAGGAAGCCACCAAATGTATATGTTAGTGAACACTACAAGTATGCAACCATTTCCAATCATCATATATTTGCTTTAACCCGATAAGTAAACTCTGAACACAAAGCACATAAGGTTGATACAGTAAATAATTTTAATGTGCGTATACGGACAGCCACTCATTATAACTAAATTCTAAAACATATTATCATATATAAACATTCAAATTTGGTATAAATATAGGCTTAATTGTCCTGGGGAAAAACAATGTACCAACAGAAGCACTGCCGCACTAAAATAACATTGAGAGAAACAGCAACAACAGTAAAAGCATTAACAAACTTTATCCCACTAAATAAAGTGGACTACATGAATTGTGCAAAGCTCTTTTCCTCTATCAACAACACATTAAGTGAAATAATATTGAGAGCGAGGAGAAATAAATCAATAAGATTCAGAAGACTTCACATCGGAAACCAGTCAAGCTGAAGTCTATGATAAAGTATTGCAGTGTGCCCATCCACCTCCTCAACCAAACTACCATATAGAAAAGTGCAATCCCACCTGCAGGCATTCAAACAATGTGAGAATATCTCCTCCACAGAATAAATTTTTTTCCAGAATTTTGGAGCATCCTGTCTGGCATTAAAGAAACCCTTTTTCTCACCCAAAATACTTCATCAGAACATGACGGGCATGCTTAGCATCTATGGTGCCCATAAGCAATTCTAATGGCATTAAGTAAAGAGAAGCTTTTTCATGGCTCGAGCAATTGTAAGCCATCTAAAAGAGAGGGCTTAAGGGCATAAATTACAGATATAAAGGTATGCAAACAACATGAATTCATAAGTTATAGGTGTCCAGTTAAAAACCAAACATGAGCATGCAAGTAAATAGTTAACCATGTATACGTTACATACTATAAGCCTAGTTACAGATAATTCAAATAATTCAATCAATAAATCCTACCCAAATTAATTTCTTTTTTATATACCTGAATTTAATAAGAATATAGTGTAAAAAACGTAGCCCGTATGCGTCTATCTGAGTTATTTTTTCTAAAAAAACAAAGCAAAGTTCATTAGCAAGAGGTCAACATACCTGCAAAAATAAAAGGCTGAAGAAGCTCCATAATCTGAATAGTATAATTTTAAGTTTTAAAGTACTAAAATGAACTGATACCAGAAAACAATCTCTAAAACAATGATCCAACCATTTTATCAAAATCAATTTCCTAAAACCTCAACGTTATCACAAACCAAGGGCACCCAGCACAAACATAATTGCAATGTGAAAAACCTACTCAAACCGTGTTCCATCCATGCTCATCACCAGCTCAAAAATCTCTTCACAAGTTGCTTCCACAACACCTACAGCTTTCATTGCCCTACTACAACTCCTTGGCTGCATAAAGAATAAATTGTTTGTGTTTCACAAAAAATCCTTTAAAATCGTACACCCATGAAATTCAAACAAAGACAGACAAATTTCTTACAAGGTAATCAACTTCAAGAAGCTCTTCAAAAATGCGAAGTCCTACCAATTTCAGAAAGGAAACCAATTATCAGTATCTACCCTTACAACATAGCCAATCAATAAAGAACCAAACTAAGTCAGCAGGTTGATTCAGGCCTGACACCCCTACCATTTTGGCATTGTAAAAGACGCCAATGCTTTCTTGAAAATGCTTGGTTATTATTCTGATCTGACAAATCTGAGTCTACTTCTCTTGTCCAGTCCAAAACTGATTCCGGGGGACCTGCAGCTCAAAAACAAAAAGTTTAAAAAGCAATAATAGCAAAGTAATTGTTAGCCAAGAGTTGAAGGAATATAAAGTTACCTTTTCCAATTGTTGTCCTCCTTAGCAAACTTGGATGAGTGTCCTCTTCATCTTCTGGAGCACTGAGGCTGAGAGGAGGGGAAAAAAATAAACTGATCATTACAAACACACAAGAATAAGTGCATGATTTTATTGGCGTCACCCGGAAATTAAAGTGGAGTAAATGGTCCCGGCAAAGCAGCCAAAAATTCATTCTACTACTATAACAAGAAGAAGAAGAAGCCTTATTCCACTAGGTGGAGGCAATCAAAACTTCATAAAGACAACTAAATCATGTTTCAATTATATTTCAATGAATTATAGCAGTTGGATCTCCAAAAAATGTACTAGTGAATGAAACAATACAATCTGAAGGAAGATTAACATAATTAAATGATCACCACATAGGGCAATAAACAATGTAATGTAAAAACTACCAAAAAAACATTTGAAAATTGACATCTTTAATATGAAAGTGGAGAAAGCAAAGCCAAAGTATTTACTGGCTTTCATGGTCAGAGGATGAAGCTGTTCTCCCACTATCCATCCCGGATTTGTACTCAAAAGAAATATATTTGTTACCATTTGAAGGCTGCGCACCCTGATGCTGCAAAATTTGAGAGTTCAAAAGCATCAATCAACACAATACAAAATAACATATCAAGCCAACTTTTCAGCAATGTATCAAGAAAATTGCTTTTCTTACTTTTCAATCAAACATATCAAAAGATAGAGGCTAATCAGAATTCAATAATACAGACAATAACAATACATACTTAAATCTAAATGATGCTAATGGATATAACATACCTGATCAATTACATACTCAATTTTTTCCTTCCACATTAGGGCCTCTTGTATGTTAAATGCTGCCATCTGCAACAAGAACCCAACTAAATTATGCACACAGCCACACAGCACTATTCACAATATATTTTCACACAAACTTAACATTTTAAAATGCACCAAGTTAGACAACCTTACTGACACAAAGATTGAATGTGCGAGTGTATACATATGTGCTGGTAAAATGTATGAGAACTAAATCCACTCACCGTAATTCCATGGTGTTTCTCTTTCTTGTTGTGAACAGACAAAACATAAACCATCTGCAAAGAAGAAAATAAATAAAGTTAAAATGGTAGAAGAAAAGCATTATGGCAAATATACAACTCAAAGTCTCAAATTATCTTCAATGGACGCATTTGCAAAGAGTATTAACAAAAAACAGAATATACCACTCTTATTTTATTTTATTTGACAAGAATATGCCACACACAAAACAGCATGTGGTCAAATTGTTATTCAACTTTACAATAACAATAGAAAAATATTAAATTTAAAAAAAAAAAAATCCTCTTAGATAAAGGGGGGTTATCAGATCACTTGAAATTGCATCAACAGGTGAAATGGAATGCTTCCTTACAGCTGATGGGTGCTGATATAAGTGATCAGTAAGAGTTTGCATATTTCATGCACAAGATTAATAATATAAAATTTGCTGCAGCTGGCTGCAATAGAACTAAGCCCCAGCATGCAAATAAAATATGCAAAAGTGCAGTAATTCCACTCATATGCAGCTAAAATACTCAACTAATACTTATTTAGATCAAAATCAATACAATTACAATTGTAGAACAAAAGGTTCAGAGAATCAACCATGTCAAAGAAACTTCTCATCTCAGAACTTTATAATGTTGAAAGCCTTTTTTTCTTTATTTTTGCCAAAACGCATGACATTTGATATTTTGATGGATTGTCCTTTCATATAGTATGCAACACGTATCAGTTAACAACACTGCCTCTCATTCCTATAATGCACTAGTTGCCATTTAGAATATTCCTATTCCCAAGTAGCATTAAACTCTACACATCACTGTAGCAGAAAGGTTGTAAACCCAACAATTACTTTTGGGATTAGATTGGCATATAAGAAGTGTAGTTGAATGTCAGTTGATCGTTTCAGGAGCAGTGGATTCCTGCGGTATCCATTGCTACATTTAAAAAAACTCAAAATAAAAGGCAATAATTAAAAATATTTCAGAACTCACATGTCCATGATGGGTCTTCAAGCCTCTATCCTCCACTCTACAGTTGCCATCAATTAACATTGTTTTAATAGGAACCTGATGAACATAAACAGACGGTTCAAATTGATATTTTAGTTAACAGACCCCCCAGCCCCAGGCCCCAGGGGACAAGAAAAGATAGAAAAGAAATCAGAAAGCATAATTTGTAAAAAAGTCGAAATATAGGTCTAAATCTTCACTGTTATCTTTTTTTTTTTTTAAAACGTACATGACTTGTCCATCTGCTTATATAGAAGGTTTTTAAAAGACAAAAAAAAAAAAAAAAAAATCCACTCCAAGAAGTTGTTATTCCCCCTTTCTGAGAATAACCAAAAGAAAAACAGAGCTCCTGGAACTTAACAATAACTCTGAACTTGGCCAAAAAGGAGGGTAAAATCATTTTCCAACGGAACAAAAAAAGTAGACAGAATAGCAGGAAAATGGTCAAATTACCTGATTATCTTGTGGTTTCCTTTTGTAATAAGCTAGCAACCGGGGCTCGAGCACGAAATATCTCATGTGGATAAACGATCGACCGATTTTTCGCCGGCCATACCGCACCATCCAGCCTTCATACACAACCTTCAACGACATCGCTCAAAAACGAAGTTGAAGACCAAACTCACAGTCTTTCGACTCCAAAATAATATACAAACAACAAACTCCAAAAATATATATATATATATATCTATTACACAAAACAATCACTTCCCGATGACGGATTCCAGCAAAAATATCACGCTGAATGATTGCTATGCTTCGGCGAGATCACCGTCAGCTGAGAGACCTGATCATTAGTCATCATGGACATAACAGTCGCAGGACGGTGGAGTCACCGGCAATCTCAAGCATCACGCCTGAGAAAATTCTCAGAATTCGCATTGCCGATGATTCTTCGAGAATTGTCGAGCTCACGGTTGAAGTAAGTTGGCTTCGCTTCTGGAAGCAGAAGACCAGAGAGAAAAACGACGACGTAAAGAAGGGAAAGACAAAAAGAGAGATCGAATCGAACGACTAGGAAACATGGAAGAGAGTGGAGAGGGACGGCACAAGTAGGTGGAGAAATTTTGTTATTTAATTTAAGGTCTAATCAATCAAAATACAACATCTCATCTAAGCCATGTTAATAAAATTAAAAGAATTAACCATATTTATTTTTTTATTACTTATAAAATCTTAATTAAATATTCACTTTTTAAAAAAAATATAAAATATAAGAACATCTAACTAAAATTAATATTAACTTCTTCTTTTTTGGACAAAAAATTAATATTAACTAAGTTGTTATTTCTAACTTATCAAACTAAATTATGGATGACGATGACAAATCAAGTTAACATGATAATTTCTCCCATGGGAGATCCCACGTCAGGTGTAAAGTTTGTGTCCTTCGAAAGAGGCTTACACGTGGAGGCCTGTGATTCATTCGGTAGGATGGAGGTATCAGCATTAAGCGCCTCCAGTAAAGTCTTGTCGCAATTTGTAAATATTCCAAAAATGTCTGTGTTTTAATTTTGGGAAATTTCTTGGCCAATATTCAAAAATGTATTTTCGATGTTTTTAGCTACTCCCTTCCTAATTATAGGAGTAAATTTTGGAGTTGGTTTTGGTCCTAATTATAATAACAAGTTTTAACTTTTGTCAATTTTTTCCTATAATACTGTAACAACCCGACTTTTCAAAAGCAGTAAAATTTTTTTTTTTTTCAAACAAACATCATTTGAAAACATCAGAGTAGAGCATTTGAGCGGAAAAGTAACTGATATATATTTATAAAGTGCCGTAAGTCATTTGGATACAACAATGTGATGTAAACCGCGTGGTTCTAAAGTATATACAAAGAAAGGCTTCCATTGGAACAACAAAAAGAAAGTCCTCAGTAGGGGTCTTCTACTCGGCCGCTTGCCTTTCTCCTTGGTCCTCGGTCCTCCGAAACCTAACGCTATGTTAAGAGCCGAGATCCAGCAGCACCGGATCTCGAGTAATCGGTTAACCTCATGTTTATGTACACAGACAGCAGACATTAACATTACTAACAACACTCTATCACAATCAAAGTATATGTATTGCTCCCAGCATGCAGACATATTCCTCCCCAGCATAAAGACATATTGCTCCCAGCATAAAGACATATTGCTCCCAGCATATAGACATATCTTCTAACCACTATATGCATTCAAACAGTACAACATCTATACAACACACCTACCACATACATGCATACCATAAACATCAGAGTTAGTGTTACAGTACGCGCACGTACCTTCGTTGACGACGTTAGGTACTTCTGACGGAAAAACGTACTTTTACGGGAAAACGTGAAACAGCGGCACGTCGGACAGCGTAACGGCAGCAGATCAGAGTTTCTGATATCCTATAAGGGTAATATCACTTTCATTAGTGATTTGACATTACGACTGGCATTTTAGGTAAAAATATCATTTTGCCCCTATACCCCTAATTGGCGGAATTTCGCCAGCACTTCGTTACTCTGACTAATTTTCTTCCCAAAATTTCGCCAGAACTTCGACGCCATCTTGATTTTCGAAAATAAAGACTAAAATAGCCCTCCCATATGATACCCAATCATACTTGAAATTTAAAGGCTATTCTAGCATTACTACCCCTAATTTTGAAAGAGCTATAAAAGCTTCAACTTTTCAGGTACTCGATCCCTACCAAGTTTTTACCTCGTCAGGCATTTTTCAATGCAATGAGGCCTAAAAACAATAGTAGGAATCTCATTCCCTACTTACTAAAACTATCTAACAATTCTACTATCTACCGAACTAAAGACTAAAGACCGAAAAACTTACCCGTTGAAGACTTCTGCAGAACTTCTCCAGAGCTTCTCTCTCTTCTTTCTCACTCAAGGATTTCGGCCAAGAGAGCAAGAGGAAGGTGTGAAGAATTCTCAAGGGGTATGCCTCCTATTTATAGACTTTTCAAGGGACAAGTTTGGCATTTTCCAACTTGTTTCAACCATGGAAATTCAAACTCAAAATGGTGGTTAATCCATGTCCATGGAACATTGTTGGACGAAATTGAGGTGATGTGGCAGCCCTTGGCTGGTCCAAAATGGTGACACAAGCTCACTTTATGCCCTGCCTGCCGATTTCCGATCGGTGCCGATTCGCGTGATTTCTGAGAAATCTCGAACTTCGGATTTACAACTTTGAAACCATTTCCTCACTTATTAGAAATGTCCAAGTTAACCTAAATTTTGATCCCATATAGGGCTCCAACAGTCCAGTTGAAGTTTCCTCGAAAAACGTGTCCGATCGCGTCTGGTTTCAGAACGCATTTCTGAAATTACCAACTTCTTCAGAAAAATTCACTGATTCCCAAATATGTCAATATAAATTCAAACTCATGCCTAGATGTTGAGTTAGAATTTATTTTCTCTATATCCAGAAATATACCTATATGCATTTTTCCCTATTTTGTTTTATTAGGAAATGCACAAACGACTTCAGAATTTACTTCCGTAAGAGTCTAACGGAAGACAAAATTCCACTGATCATTATTTTTCCCTGACTTTGGAAATCCTATTCCTAGATTTCTAGATAGGATCCGTTTCCTAATTTTTGAATTACTATTCACATTTTTTTAACTTTAATTAATTATATTATTATAATATGTGCAACTTGCAACAATTATTTTTCATTTCCTTTTTATTTTTTTTCTTTTTTTTTCTGCCCATTTTTTTTATTTCGTTTTTTTTTTTTTGATTAATTATTTAATTAATTATTTAATTAATTAAATAATTATTTTTACATAATTTTTACAAAATTTTCCTATTGGTCTATTCTTGCATTTAGGCTTAAAAATACCTAAACTCATCCATTTTTCTCAAAAATCTCCCATTAATTAGTAATTACATTCTTACTAATTTTAAACCAAAAACCACCATTTTTAGGGTTTCATATAATTATTCATGAATTTCCCTCACTTATACTTAAGTAATTAGCCCAATATTACTTAATTACTGTATTATCACAAGTTCATAATTTTCTTAATTATAACACCTCATTACCTCATAACTTTTATACTGACACATTTGTTTCCATGTATTCTGTATTATCTTAGTATTTACGGGGGTATTACGGTCATTTCCTTACTTTTTGAGTATTCTTCTACCATTTCTCCAAGTTTGTAACTTAATAAATTACCTAAATTAGGGACAATATCCTTCCCTATTTCAAATAGATTTTTACTTGCTTCTTTTATAGCTTTCACAGGGTATTTATAACCCATAATGTGTTTAGGGACCTATTTGCAAATCTTCAAACGTTTTAGGGACCTAATTGCAAACTATCTAATTTCAAGGGAAATTACCCTAACAACAAGGTAAACTCAATACAAGGTGTTTGAGACCTCATATTCACCTATTTTCAAGAGAAGTTACCCTAAGTCAGATTTTAGGGTATTACAAATACCCCTATCTATAATTAGAAACACCGATGTCTATGGTTGCTCAGTTTAGTTGGTGTGTGTGTGTATATATATATATACTAAACTAATATATTATGGATGTCTAACGTAAGGCAAATTAGAAACACTTATAATTAAGGTAACTTGTGTCATTTTAAATTTATATAAAGACATTTTAGGAAAATGAGTAAAATTAACTAATTTAACTCCTCTCCTTAATTTTCCCAAAATCGATTAAATTGCTCCTATAATTATGGACGGAGGTAGTATTTAGTTCGTAGTCTTTCCTTTTTGGTATCTAACCCAATTTATTAGAACTTTTCATTCCAATTAATCCGGATTCCGCCCAACTTCAGGCCCACGATCGTAAGGGAAGAACTTCCAACACCATTTTTTCCATTCTCACGCCCTGAACCGAAAACGTGGTGGTGGAAGAATAAATCATTTTCTACTTACTCTCAATATATGTTGGTGTTTCGTAGTCTTTCTGGTTTGTACTCTTATTATTTAATGGAGCGTTCATTAAAAAAAAGGAAAGAAAAAGAAAAAAGCATATTGATGATATTAAACTGAGTTTGACGTCAAAAACAGAAAAATTCTCATCACATGTACTTTTTTTTTTGGTAGAAATGGGGCCAGAGAATAGCCCATCAAACCATTGTATGTACTTTTTATTACTATAAAATAACAGTTCTGTATATTTTTAATTTAAATAATAAGTAAAATAATTTTTATAATTTTAGTTTTTATGTAGAATATTAAAAAATGTTTCAACATAATTATATGAATTAATAAATTTTAATTTTAAAATATTTTAAATATATATAGTTTTAGTTTTAGTTTTAGTTAGTTTTATATAAATAACAAGTATTATTATCTTTGTATTGCACGTGGAAATTTATATATAGTATTTTAAGTTTTGGAAGCTAAACACAAGAGTGAAATAGGGGAAGTATCATTATAAACCAATTTTGAAAACCCTTATCACAAGAGTGAAATAGGGGAAGCATCATTATGAAAAAATACAAACATTGAACATGGAATCAATGCGAGTAAATGTGAATATAATAAACGAGTTGATAACCAAAAAACACATAAATATAAACTACTTATTGGTTATTAGTTTTCAGTTGACAGCGTTGGATTTGGCTCTCATCCTCCTTCCTTCACATTCTCTTTTTCATCTCAGCCGTTGGATTGAAATCTGAACGGTTCAGATTTCATCTTTTATAAAAATATTAATAAAATATTAAATTATTTAAAAATATTTTAAAAAAATCATAAGAGATTAAATCTGAATCGTTCAGATTTTAATCCAACAGCTGAGATGAAAAAGAAGAGGGGAGCCAAGTTTGACATCCATCCCCCCCCCCCCGGTTTTCATCCTTGAACCATACAATATTAATTTTAGGATGAACTATTGTATGGTAGCATTAGGGGCCATTTATATTAGTCATCGTCCACTTTTGGTAACTCGAGCTACGATAGGTTAAGGCATCTTAAGTATCTTTACGGTTGTCAATATCCCTAATAAGTTCATAAGGCCGACTTATCATGGTATTGGGATAAAGAATTGAGCTTACTAACAATAAAGAATGGAGAACACAAAACGGAACACATTAACGATGTTAATATATATAAGCATTACTGTAATCATGGGGCTAATTATATTTCTTAGAAATTAAAATATTGTAGATTTAGTTTGAATTATGATTAAAATAACTCCTTGATTTATGAGCTAAATTACTATTATGATAACTTCTTAATCATGGGGTCAACTAATAATTTGTGGATATAAAATATAAAACATTGATATTAAATTATAAAAGAGAGCAATAAATAATTATGTTAGCTAAAAGATGGATATTAATATTTATTAGTGTCAAAGTAAACCGAATTCACTAGGTGTTAATAAAAATACAACTATTTTCTCAAAAAATGGCTACTCATAAAACAATTTTTAATGGATTTACTACAAGTATTATAGAAAATATAGACTATAAAAAGCCGCATTATTTATAAATTACAAATCATTTAAAATTTTAATATTTTTAATTTTACGAATAGTATATACTTTTTTCATATCAAAGTGTAAAATTTGATAGTTTTTGAAAGAATGGAGTTTTCTTTTAAAAATGATTATATATAGAGAGAGAGGGAGGGAGGAAAAGTTTTGTTGTTATTAAAACTCCCAACGCAATTTATTGCGGCAAAGGAAATCAACAACACCATGAGAAACCCAAAGAAACACGAAAATGAATGGAGATCAACACAAAATACGGATGTCTCCACCCCCTGCCAAAACTGAGGGAGATGTTGTGAAAAAAGCTTACCCAACAACAAGAGAAAAGCTCCTGCCACCCAAGCATTCAAGAGAAGGGGGAAAGAAAAAAGAGACGATCTCGATGTTGAAATTGACTTACCACTCTGGTCTTATTAATAAGTTAATTTTGACCAAAATTTTTAGTTCTTATTATAAGTCCGATTTTAAAGTAATAAATGCATTTATTACATTTTTGCCCCTATTAATTGCAATAAACAAAGAAGAATTCATTCATGTTGTTTTTGAAACCAATCATATATAAGAGCAAAATTTAAAATTTAGCTCATAATTAATGAGTTAACTAGTTCTCTTTATTATGTAAAAGTTAGTTAATTGCTTAGACTTATAAATACTACCTTAGATCCTAAATGTAAGACAGTTTGTAGTACAATTTACACTACAAACTTTATCCTATATTTAGGACCATAATGATATAAATAAAACAGATGAATGTACAAGTAGAATGCTTTAAGTCTCACATATACCACCACGTGTTCTAAAATTTAGTGCATGCTTATGTATTGGTGACAAATAATTTTTTGTGATAATATCTTCATTAATGTTTGTAATGGTGTACGATAGTCAGCTATTGTAATGTTATTAGTTCTTCATGATCTCACCCTTACAGTTTCCCGCACTGGATTGATAATGGTGGTGGACTATTTATGATGGTTGAGAATTGATTAAATTTGTATGACCGTTTTATAATGGCCAGTTCTAAGTTGAATCATTTTTAGAGTAACTACCCTTTTGGATCCCTGACAAAAAATACGGACCCTATTTTAGTCCCTGACAAAAAAAACGACCATTATTCGTCCTTTTTATGGAACTAAAAATGACATTTTGAAAATTTGTAAGGGATCAAAATGTCCACCAATCGACCCTTATTCTTCCTTTTTATGGATTAAAAAAGACATTTTTTTGTAAGGGACTAAAATGGGGATCGCGTTTTTTGTCAGGGATCAGAAAAGATATTTACTCTCATTTTTATTCAAACGTTGGTCCCATGCATAATAAGCCTGAAGTTGATAATATTCTGCCTTCAAAGGTGTGGGTTGTTAGAATCATTGATCACTTTGCTGACACGAATTTAAGCCACTTGATGAAGGGAAATCATCACTCTCTTCCTCGTCTAATACTCACTCGAATTCTTAATATAAGAATCAATTAATTTTTTATAGATTAAGGAAACTAAATAAATTACTTAATCATAAGAATCAATCAATTTTTTATAGATTAAGTAAACTAAATAAATTACTTAATCATAATATATATTGTGTGTCATCAAATTATATATCGATTTATAAGTCAGACAAATTAGTTTAGAGAAAATTGATAAATATAAATACTTTAATATATATTTTTTTTAATTTTATTAATCTCTCACCGAATAGTCAATTGACCATTATATCAAAGATAAGAGGTGATACTCCTCTTCTATTTATAAGTTACTTCTACCAGCATGTTTTACACAGACTAAGAAAAACTTTAAATTTCACTAACGTTGTATTCAAATTTAATAACTTTACAACTTTACCCATATTTAATAAACAATGGGCTAAAATATATTTTTAGTCATTTAAGTTTACATGAGGTCTACTTTTGGTCTCTTAACTTTATAAAGTATACTTTTGATCATATAATTCTAACACCGTTAATGTTGCTAACAGAAAACACTAACACAACAAATTGAAGTGATGATTGTGTAATTCAGTACTATTAATCTTAAATTTAAAATATGTTCAAATTGAAAATATCTAAAAATCTAATGAAGCAAACAATATAAGAACATCGATTGTATAAAAAAATTAGTTTAATAATCTAAATAACAAAATCTTGATTTCATTTGTAGTGGTTTGTCTTTTATTTTAGTTTAATAATTTAAATATTTTATATTAAAAAAATAAAAAATTAAATATCCTTTGTCAGCTGCAAAGTTATCATTTGAGTTTGATGCACCAACATTTTTCGTTAGCAACATTAATAGTATTAGAAAAATAGGTCAAAAAGTATACTTTATATATAATTCAGGGATCAAAAGTATATATAATTGGTTTACGCAATTTAATAAAGCTGTTACAATTAGTTAAAAATTTTGAAATAAACTTTTTTTCTAAGTATGCCCTTGTTTATAAAAGGGCAAGTAAGAGAGAGAAATAGAGTAAACATAAGTATCATCAACCCTTTAATTAATACAATATATATAAAATTAACAAGAGGCACAATTGAAAAAAAAAATCATTAAATGTTGAGACAACTCTTTTTAGGTTCTTATAAAAGAGATCAAAATAATTCAAATTTGAAGCTCTTATAAAAAGAACCGGAAGGAGTATAATTATACATTCGGATAAAAAATTTAATTCTGAAACTTATATAAGTCAAAAATAAACTTTCTCTCCTTGCCCCATACAAAGCACAAGAGGAGTACAAGTTTAGGAAAATTACTCATAAATATCTATTTACAAAATTTATTGTTAAACAAGTATTTATTGGCAAATTTCTTGATAATTAAATATTTATCGTTTAACCCTTATTTTTCAAGATCTAACAAAGTCTTGCATCATTAAAATCATTAAACTGACTCATTTAATTTTATCCCGATTATAGACTGTAAATTAGTAATGGTGGTTTGGTTTGAGATGATTACTACAGGTAATCCTAGTAAACCCATGTTTCCATGGATTTGGTCCCATTTAATAAGTATATTACCGGATAGCATTTCATGCATAATAGCTCTTGGATTTTTTTTTTTACGTAGTGTATCCAATGTACATCTTTCAGGCACATGAGTACATTAACGATCCCAGATTAATTTGGATCGATACCGAGTTAACCCCTTTCAGGGGAAGTTTTTACCACCCACACACGCTATATTTCCACGTTTCGAACTTAAAACCTGTGATTAAGCTAGAATAACCCATTATCAGCTGACCCAGCTCTTGGATTCTTTAATTCATTGAACCGAACCTTTGCCGACATATGGAGTAGGTCAAGTCGCTCAACCATATTTGTCGTGTCAACATTAACCATTGAATGACAATGTCCAATATCATGGAGTTTATTGCTCATATATTTGTTTGTTTCTTCATCAATTTTCTTGAAGAAAAATTTAATTTCTCCGTTGCTGCGTTCTTTCTCTGAATTATTCGTGTGAAGAAGATGAGAATTTTTGTGTCGCTTTGCATGGGATGGGGAAGAAGTAACTGGAGTGAGAGTGGCTTTTTATTATTTATTTATTTTTTTCATTGAAAGGGTATTTTTGCCTTCTTATTTTATCTATCTTTAAGAAATATCAAAATATATTTTATTACTCTATCGTACCAAGAAAATTTATTGTAAGTCATTTATTCTCCATTGTCACATCAAGGAATTAATGCATTAAATGGATAAAATTTTCTAAGGATTTGTCCCTATTAATTTTTTATTTATTTTTCCTCTTTAGTGGTTTGCAAATGATTTTCACATATCTCTTTTCTTTTACTCTCTTCCTGATAAAAATTGTATAGGGCCAAAATGGGGGGAAAAATGACATCAATTACTTTATAAGTGATTTATATTTTGAACCAAATTTTTTCTTTATAAGTAATTTAACATTTAGACAGAGTCATACGTTATATTTTAACTAATTCTATGAACCAAAGAGGCTATAAATAATTGACTTGTTGTTTAGGGTGTGTTTGAATTGGAGATAGTAGAAGTGACCAAACTTTTCAATATGATTTTTGCAAATATAAGATAAGGTAAAGGTTAAATTGTGTGATGTGATGATTTATATTTGGATTGATTTTTGAAAAAAAAAAATAAGCTTGAAAAACTGAAATATGTTTGGATGATTAATTCAAAAGTAAGTTTGAATGTAAAAAGATCGAAAAGCATATGAATTTAATAAAAATAAAAATAGTTAATGTATTAGTTGGAAAAAAATGAAAATATAAAATTACTTAAATTTTAGAGGAAATTGGAGAAAAGTCCTCCTTTAAAAAATTAATTAGTGAGAATGACCCCAATCAAAGTACTATAATTCCTCGTATATATAAATTTATTAGGTTATTCAAGTTAATTTCTAATGGTGGGGTTTTCCCCTATTTTAAATCTTATTATTTATTTTTTTTCTTTACACACTTTCATAAATAATGATAAAATTGGAAGACAATCATTATTAAGCTTTAGGTAGACTTATATAATTAGGACCAAAATTTTCATCTACAAATGAACTTACAATAAGAATAAGAATGTTATTTTAATAAAAGAAGAGTTTAGCAAAAAAGAGTTTGTTTCCGCCAATGTAACAAACTAATGTTTAAATCTGTTAGGGAGAGGTGCCCTACCCGGTTGGGTGATTATAGGCGCAACTGGGGATGGCCAAAATGGTCTCGGAGACTTCAAAGTTCAAACTTGCAAGATTGAAACTTAATATCATAGATTCATAGTACATGATTTGGCCACCTAATACTATTTTTTTGTTTGGCTTGACACCTAATCCTAATTAATTTAAAAGTTGCGTTCTTACATTACATGTAATATTAGTAAGCATTTTATGTCTAATTTGACTAATCTTGCATATCGTCAACTTCAATGAATTGGTGATTCACGCCGTGAGGGATGTATGTATGGCAATAGATAGCTATAATTTGTTACAAAATATAAGAAAATTCAAAGTTTATTCAAATAGTTTTCCAAAAAAATGTTAGTGGAGAGATTATCTTTATTTTAGATTTTCTACCCATTAAAATTATTTTTTATAAAAAGAAAAAAATTAGATCTAGATGGTCCAGAGCTCGTCCATACGGATTGTAACAAGGTCCTAATTCTCATTCTACGGGAACCCATGTATGTGCAAAATTTGATTAGAATAAGGATTAAAGTGGAAATCTACTAATTAATGAAGCATTCACTACTACTCCTTCTGGTCCTTATTATAAGGCACGAACTACCATTTTCTCGCGGACCAAGGAATGGAGGTTAAGTCATTAATTAGGTCTAAAAGTAATAAATGTTTCCAACTTTACCCCTACTTTAATGATGTAGGTTTAAATAAGTTAGTTAAAAATGAGGGTATAATGGATAAATAGTAATAAATGAGTTAGTTAAAGTAAGTTGGTGCCTTATAATAAGGACAAAAAAATGTTGGTGGTTGATGCCTTATAATAAGGACCAGAGGGAGTATAAAACAAGGATATGACGTTCTATTTTTTTTTGCACATTTAAAGTTCTTTTTTTGTGGGACGCCTATCTAGAGGGCGTAGTAGGTAAAACTTACGGCGTTTAATTTTAATACTTAGACGTCATAAGTTCTGACTTACAACGTTTAATTAAATAATTAGACGCCTTAAATATGACATAAATGACCTTGCTTTACATATTTTGGGTGTTAGAATCCACTTTTGACGTCTAAATTCAAAAGTTAGACGCCAAAAGTAAACTTTTTCATATATAATTACAAAAATATCACCGTCTTTTTTTTACTTACGTTTTTTAAAATATGATGTTAATTAGAGAAGTAAAAATCATTTTTTGTAGTAGTGATTTCTCTATGTACACTTGATGCCACCGTAAAAATTTCATTGGATGTAAAAGTACATATAAAGATTCTAAAATAGTATTAAAATGTCACGGTGGTTAAATTAACAAATATTGACCATTTAACAGATAGTCGACACACATTTTGCATGATGCTTTTGCTCTCTACAACCTCATTCGTCATTGCGGGGTCTTCTTGCACAATGCATTGATTTTCGTGATGATGAACGAGTCGTTCTCAATCTCTTCTTCATCTCCTTCAAACACATGGTTAATTTAGAACATTGATGCCCTTAATCCGCAGTTCGTTAGCTTTGAGGCAAAACCATCTTGGCCTCTTATATATGAAAATTTGGAGATGGTTGACTAGTTTTTAATGAATGGTCAAAGAAGATGCCCCAGTTAGAATGACCAAGAGGCCTTCTTTATAGGATTGAAATCAGAGTGAGCAAGAAAAAGAAATTCTTGAGCTTGGGCAGCTTTTCATATAATGAGTGACCAACTCAAATATGAGACTTACAGGGTAGAAAAATTAAAGAAAGTAACTCAAAGTGTTGAACAACATAATTCAAATATGGGCGAGTTATGTAATATCCTTAATTTGTTAGGCTTAGAAAGTTAGTGGTGATTCAAGAGGTATAAAAAATATAAGTATAGTATTAACAAAATTATTAAAGTTAAATTGACTAAGAATAACTAATAATTTTGATAAAAATAATAAGAAAAAAATATGTAGGAAAATATCTTCATAAAATAAATGAAAGAGAGAGAGAGAGGATAAATAAACATTACAAGTATTTTTTTAAAAAAATAATATTATTTTAATATGACGGAGAAACCAATAAATCCGTAGACCCCACCTCTATACAAGATGCATTGTTTTGCTTTCTTCTCTTTTCTCTGACTTGGGGTCTTGTCAAAAAAAATAAAATATAGATGTTCATATTTAATTCATTCTTGCCGACTATCCACCGTATATCACTGTTGGGGTTGGTGGGGTCTAGATCTCTCGCGCGTTTGTTATTCTCTCTCAAATGTCTTTTCAGTCTGATTGTGGCAAGTTCGGATCGAGCTTTTCTCCTTTTTTATCTTATCATCCATTGCCTTTCTATTTTTGGGTTAAGGTGTAGATTTGTCAACTACGAGTAACTATTATCTAAGGAATATCTGACATAAAAAATAATTGAGGAGACCAAAATTACCAATCAACAATTAAAAAGTGAAAAAAATACTAAATAACAATTAAAAAAACTGGATGAGTTTAAGAGGGTGAGTGGAACACCCGACAACAATGGAAGCTTTGGAGACGCCGACGTCACCGACACTGTGACAGTCAATATAAGACAGAGACACCAAGATAGTGACGGGGTAATAGTTAGTTAATTATATTATTTTCCTAAAATATTCTTATTTAATATACAAAAGATCGACTTCTGATAACAGAACATACATGAGGCACTGACGACAACCTACGAGCAGCATCGCCTTTGTCTCCACCATCCCCTCTTCGATCTGCCTCCCATAAGACACGCACGATGACCCCTCCACCATCATTTCCAACAAGTTATTTTACGACGATGATGTTAAAATCTCTGACGGCGATGAGTTCACCGGCGACAAGTTCAACCTCAAATCTAGACTCGGACTACGCCTTCATCTTTTCTCAGCCTCCATATGCAAAATCTTCCCAAACCTGAATGCATGTAACAATTCATGAATTTTTCCAACATGCATACCTTTAATATATATATATAGTCCCTGGGTTAAACAGGGTGAGAATTTAGAGAGATTATAATATAGAGATGGGTTTATGAGAATATATAAGTAGGGGTGGGCAAATCAAAATCGAAACCGAAAACCGAACTGACTAATTCGGTGTTCGGTTTTTTCGGTTCGGTTTTTTTTTGCATTTTCGGTTATTTCGGTTTTAAAAATTCAGTTATTTCAGTTCGATTTATGGAAAAAAAATTTCGGTTAAAACCGAAAACCGATATATATATATATATATATTTTTTTTTTATTACTTTCCAAAGAGACTTATGCAACAAAAAAAAAAAATACACATCGGCGCCCCAAGACCCAAATACCCAATTCCCCTTTGAAAACCCTAACCCCCTTCATTCAATCCTTCCTTGTTCGATTTTTCCTTCGTTTCCGTCATTCTCAAAATGTCGCCATCTTCATTCTCAAGTCTTGGCTCTGCCCTCTCTCTCTAGTCTCTTCAGTCTTGCGACTCGCAAAGTTGATGGTCGAAGTCAGGCTGCATAGGCCTCGTCGTGGTTGGAATTCTTGAGGCGACGAAGAACCTCGAGGTAAACTCGGAGCTTCTGACTCTGTTGCGCTGCTCCTGCGTCTTGCTTGCCTCTGCGCTCTCACTCTCCTGCGTCTTGGAGTCTGCGCTCTCACTCTCCCTGAGTCCCTTCAATCTTGCTTTGGTAATATTTTCAGTATCCTCTTTTGTTTGAGATTTTCCTGTTCCTGCGACATTTTCTTTCTATAGCTTGAGAATGGCACTTCTATATATAGGAAAGCACATCACTGATCTGTTGGCTGTTGCAAATGATTTTTCTTTTCTGGATGAACTTTTCAAATGATTCAAGCATATGATATTTAATGCTTGGATGTCTATGTCTATCTTTTTATACCCCTTTGAACTTGTGTTTTTAATTTAGCTACTTGTGCCTTTAATGCTTGAATTTCGTTTGTGCCAGGTGTTTTTAATTTAGCTTCTTGTATGTCTGTTTGGGCTTGCTGATCAGTGATCTGGAAAAAAAACAAAGAGAGAGACAAGAAGGCCCACAAAAAGGCCCAATTGAAGTCCAAAAACCGAATTAGCACCGAAAACCGAACCAAAATATTTCGGTTAATTCGGTTCGGTTTTTATTGCTAATTCGATTTCGGTTCGGTGTGCCAAATTCACATTTTTCGGTTTTTCGGTTTTTACCTAAAAACCGATTGCACAGCCCTATATATAAGTGTATTAATAAATTATTATTGGGAAAGTATTTATATAGGTATTTTAGGAAGAAATTGACAAAAATTAGAAGTTTTTCCTATAATTAATAACTTTGAAGTTAAAAAAAAATTGTATAGTTATCAAACAGGCTTTTAGTTTTTTTTAGAAGCTTTTTTTTTTTTTTTAGCTTTAGCTTAAAAGTATAGCTTTTAGCTTAAAAAAGAGAGAATCCAAATAAGCATTAAGAAGACTTAACTAGTCATTACTAGACCAAGAATATTTGGATAATGATGTTGAAAACTTTTAACTATTACTCCTCCTCATGTCCTGAATATAGGATATAGTTTGTAGTGCAAATTAAACTACAGACTATGTCTTATATTTAGGACCGAAGGTAGTAATTAGTTTTAGCCACAGGTTTTTTAAACAAATTGAGAATTTTAATCATTATCATTTTGGTCTTTATTAAAAGTTCAATATGATCAAATCTCATATACTAAATGAAAGTTAAGACATATAAAATATCTTTATTTAATTGATTTTTGGGAAAATCCATACAGGGTCCAATTAAGGTCCAAAATTTTAAAAAAGGCTCCAACAACTTTCACATACCAAAAAGGGCCTTAGGGCATTTTCTGAGATTTTTCATTAAAACGTTAGTTGTTAATCTGACTGATTTAGTTGTTAACCGGGCTGATATTATTTTTAAAGTGACTGATTTAGTTGTTAAAATATTGTTGTTAATGCGACTGATTTAGTTGTTAACGGGTATTGATTTTGTTGTTAATCTGGTTGTTTTAGTTGTTAACGTTTATACCAGAAAAGACCCTAGGACCATTTTTGGTATGTGAAAGTTGTTGGGGTCTTTTTTGAAATTCTGGGCCTTAATTGAGCCCTATATAAATTTTCCCTTGATTTTTCCAAACCCAACCTTATTTAATGAGTATTCAAAACAGAAACAACACATTTTCTCTTAAATTTTTGACCGACTGAACTTATAATAAGGATTTAAGTGGTATTTTTTCACCAACACGCCTTTCACGCAGTGCCTTATCTGCAGAAGAAATAATAAATACATAAATATTTCATGCTTTTTTTACAGAAAAATATACAAACATTTTTTTCTCAACAAGTAAACAAACCCCGCACCCTCGCCGTCGGCCGGCCCCACAAAAAGTGGGACCTTATTGCATAAAGATTTTCAGAGCTCCGAAAACGGCATGCTTTCTACGTATTTGGTTTCCAAACCGGACCCACTTTTATATCTTCATGGTCCCTTGAACATAGATAATCTCCCAATTTGAATGCACAATAATAAAATATTTTCCACACACCAGAAGTTACAAAATAATTATATTTTTATGTACTTCTTTGTGAGTGTTTTTTATTTTGTCACTTTTTAAGTTCCTGGCTTCATGGAGTTCATGCAAACAACGGAATTTTTGTTTTCCAAAAAAACAAAAACAGAGAAAATAGGGGTTGCTAGTGCTGGGCCACCTCTATTTGGACCCATCAGACCCGAACCCATGATGAAATGGGTCTCAGATCCCATCACCACCATATCGTCATCAGCGTATCAGGCTTCGGTCGCAACCACACAGACACCGAACACTTTTTTGTCTGCTTATATAGAATTCTGTGATTGTATTGTGATTTGAGATTCCTTCGGAAGCAACTAGAAAGTAATTTTATTCTTTTGATACATGAAATCATTGTGATCATAATCGTGGGGGAGAGAGAGAGAGAGAGCGGACGACGCAGTTCTGCTTTCTGCAACCACCCCTATCATCCATCATCGCTGATTTCGTAAATCATTACCGTAAGCTGTTAAACCCTTTCATGATTGCTTCATTATTCTTTTTTGCCCTTTTCGACTTTTTTTTTTTATATAATAACCCTATCATTCGATGTAAAGTACCTAATTATTCATCTGATATCAGTAGTAAAATCTCGACTGTTTTTTTTCCCTCACGTTCAGTCGATTCTACCCAAAGAAAAAGTAAGGAAATGGTAGTTCAGCTCTAATCAAGTCTACAAGAACGAGATGGGTTAGGAATTGTTGGGTTTGTTGATGGTATGAGAAATTTCCACAGTTTATCGATGGATCTGTTTGTCTTCCTCCTCCTTTAGTATCCCTTCTTGACTGGGAATCATACTTTCGACTCTCTTGCTCTTTGACTTTGGTGTTACGGTGGGACTGTGCTGTATGCTATATTTCGATCTTGACATAAAAAAAAAATTGTGGTCTCCAGTTTTCGTATGCACTCGAAAAATCTTTTTTTCCTTTTTCTCGCTTCGAAAGTACATCGTTTCACATTGACTTGCTAATAAGGGTATCTGTAGTAGCTGAATTGCTTCTAGTTTGCTTAATTACCAGACTTTTCTTTGTTTGTTTCCTGGGAAACTGAGGGCCATGTCCGGATGTGTTTGGTCGGTAACAGATAGGAAGCTTCCCAATCTATTTCCCTCGAGAACTGTTAGAAAAAGTACGAAAAGAAAACTGGGATACCTTTTTCTCGCACCCGTTAAAAGTTACACAAAAGAACTTAATAATTATTCGATTCAAAATCTGTAAAGCATACTTTTTTTTTTTGCTTGTTCAAGTCTATCCATGGCTGCTAGTCGCAGTTTCAAAGTTGATGTTTGAAACTGTTTTCATTCAAAACAGGTGATCGTCTATCTATTGGCCAGTATTCGAGGAAAAAGAAATATCCAGAGTTGTAAAAACATATCAGAAAGATGGGATCTTTCAAAGGTCATGCCTTGCCAGGAACACTGTTTCTTCTAGTGGGGGCTTGGCATGTATGGGGTGCTATGGTGAGATTTGTATCCAACCCGAAAAAGTTTCGGGTCCAGGTGTGGAATCCCGTGAATGGGTTTGATGGAAGGTTCAAGCATTTGGAGCTCTATGTCATATTAATTGGTTCTTTCATTGACCTGTGCGTCGAGTTCTTGTATGCAACCCATCTCAAGTTTACTGTAAATGGGGTCTTGAATCCATCTCATATGAACAATTTTGAACACTCAGGGATGCTTCTTATGTTCTTTATCTTCAGTATTGTTGCCCTGCTCTCGGAGAAGACAAGGTTAGTCGATTAGTTTTCTCCTCCTATCAAATTTTCCCCTTACATTTTCCTTGATTTTTCTGGCAATTTCCTGCACATTTAAGTTAACTTTTAGGCTTTGGGTTCATGAGGTGAATCAATAGTTAAAATTAGGCGAACTGCAAGTTCATTAGGTGTATGTGAGGCTCAGGGCAATTTTCTTAGTTAGGTTGTTCCTTTAAGCAGAGTTCTTGCGAGATTAGGATTTTGGGTTTGATGTTTTTATATGTTTAATTTCGTATGATTTTTTGGTTGGAAGATTTAAGCGTTACAGTACATCATAGTGTTTGATTGTATGATTTGCATCACGTAATGGGGGCCAATTTATTGGCATGATTCATGAATCTGATCATTCTTAGAAAAGACAGCATTATGACTTCTGTTGACTTCCCCAACAAGGATAGGTGATTTTATACTACCACTCTGATCCTATTTATAAGTCCAGTTTGACCAAATCTCACATATCAAGGAAAGTTAGGTATCTCAATGATTATAGAGCAAATTTCCAACTTTACCCTCATTTATGAATGGATACCTTTTAAAATTTATTGTCAAATCTCTCTCATCTTTTTCTCTCCCAACATAGTTAGCCAATCTCTCTCATCATCATTAATATGGACAAAATTGTCACAATCTCATTTATTTAGTCAAAATGGATTTATAAAAGGACCAAATTTTTTGGTCAAACTGGACTTATAAATAGGTTCAGAGTGGTAATCATTTGTTATTGTCCTTGCAAAATCTTTATCTTTCTTTTTCCTTGTTTTCTCCATCTTTGATTCAATATAATTATTTATTAGACCCCGTTGCATCCCAAAAAAAATAATTATTTGTCTTCCAATGATCAAGATAATTCCCATATAGGGCATGATATCTGATTCAATATTTACCGTCATTGCTTTAAACTTCTTGAATATCGTAATAGAAAACTCTTTCCTTTCTCTACAAGAGTCCCAAGGCTTAGGAACCTACGCTATAGGGGAAAATATACCACTACCAAATAGGATAATTGTTTAAGTTGAAGTGATTTTAATATGACATCAACAGTAACTGTCTCCTTTTATACAGCAAACATTTCTCATTTGCAAAATCAGTTTTTTTTAAAGAAAATAATACCATTTCATTCCTTTTTCTGTTCCATCATCATTTTAGCCTTTGATGTTTCCCATCTCTTCAGTGAAGATTCATATCCATTTACTTTTCAACCTCACTTACATATTCATCCAACATATTCAGATTTTTTGCATTGCAAGAAGGTGCTCTTTGTTTTATAGCTGCCACAGCATTCTGTGCAGAGTATCTTCTATTCTACTTTCACTCAACAAGCCACAAGGGCCTAGAGGGTTACTTCCACATCATCCTTGTGCTTCTCATAGGACTCTGCATTCTGTCTGCAATTGCTGGTGCCATCTTCCCCACCAGCTTCCCTGCAGATTTGTGCAGTGGCATTGCCACTACCCTCCAAGGGTTTTGGTTCTGGCAAACCGCCTTTGTTCTTTATGGCCCGATGATGCCCCGTGGATGCGAGCTTAAAGGCGATGAAATCATGTGCCATTCTGAAGACAGTGAGGTTAGGGGTGAATTGCTTGCTAACTTTCAGCTCTTTCTTCTGGTGTTTGGGGTTCTTGTTGCAACTATTGTAGCATATCTCATTGCAGCTTCAAGATATGGGAATTCTAGTGTGAAGAGCTTGCATTCTGTTCAGGATGGATTAGGTCATGAGTGAAAAAATTTAGTCTCTCTGATATGTGTCGTCCTGTAATATTCCAATTTTTTGACTGGTTACGTGAGGAAATAAGAGCCTAATTTGGAACTCGCATTTGCTTAATGAAGTTAACATGTTCATGTGTAGTGCTTTAATTAGCTGAAAAGTGAGATTTTTTTTCCTTTTTTTGTTCGCGAAATGACTTTTAGTGATCTAATGTAAAACAGGGGGAAAACGAAGATAATATTATTTTCTCCTACAATATATTGTTTTTTTAAAAAAAAAAAAAAAATTGAGTGTTGCTCGTAGGGGTTTCTTTTATGAAAGATTCACAGCAGGCTTTTCTTGGAATGTGCTCTCATCATTTGATACCAGTTTCCATGCCAGTCATGATTGTACATTTGCAATTCTTACTCTCTGGTTTTTTTAAATATAAATCACTTTTACCTCAAAAGTAAGGAAGGGTAGTTGACTTGTTAAATATATTTTAAATTATAAAAGTTGTTTAACTTTATTTATATTAAATCAAGTTTTAAATAGAAAAGAATTGTATGAGTCATATTTATACATTAATTATAAGGATAAGTCTCCAAATTATTACTAATGTTTTAATACACACACATGTTTTAAGAGCCTCTAAAAGCATGATTGAGGAGGGCTAACAATCAGATTGGGTGCTTTTGGCTTCTCCTTTTTTTCTTTTTTAAATTGGTAGTTCAAATTATAAGCCGAAATTTCTTGTTTTTAGCTTTTTCACCCTGGAAAGAGAACCAACTTATGAAAGAAAAATGTCGAGTCCAACTTTTTTTAATTGAACTGCTATTCTAGTCCTTATTAAAAAAATGTATAGATGATTTTTTTGGTCCTAAATATAAATTCACTTGAAAGTTAAAGATCATTGTTTTCTATTTTTATCTTTACTTAATTCTCATTGGAAATAGAGAAAGATATAAGAGAATTAGTTAAAATAAACTTATAATAAGGGCCATAGTGGTAAATTTTTATGACAGTGTTTTGATTTAGGTCTATGAAAAATTTAATTAGTGAGAATTATTTGATAAATTTTCAAATTATGCTATAGTGGTCGATTTAGTCTTTGTTAGAGGTGGAAAGTTGTGTTTATTACTTAATTGTCTTTGTTGGTCTCTATTCATGAAAATCTTTTTCAATTCATGGCCGATTAGTTATGTAATATTATTTGATATAAAAAACTTTATATTTGTATGATTTATAATTTATATGCATTTTTATCCATATACTATATTTAATTATGTATTTTAGCATTGCCAAATTTTCCAAGTTAATTTTTTTCACTTTTTATAATTTTAATTTTTTCTTATAATTATCACAATATATACATATAATATATATGTATTATTTAATAAGATTCAAGTTATTTTCCATCTAAACTTGCTTTCCAAAATAATCAAACAAGTTTCAATTTCAGAAAAATATTTTATGTTACTATTAATTCAAACATAAATAAATATATTACACCTCACTTCTACTCAATCTTTTAAGTTGACTAATAATATGCGTGCGTCGGTGTTTGTCTTCATAGCTACAGTTAGCCTTTACAAATAAACAACTTTTTTTTATAAGAACAAATAAACAACTTGTTCATGCCTTTTGTGACAGTTGCTCATCCTTCACTCCATTAAACACCTACTTCAAGTTGTATTATTCATAAATCATTTGATATAACCTGTCTTTTTTTTTTTGCTTACGCAAGGTATCCCCACAGCGGATAGCCATGAGACAAATCATTCGCCCTACTGTCAGCACACGAAGCGGTAGAAGGCTGACCACGGGGTGCTTTACATTCACAAGAGTTGAGGATCGAACCCCCAACCATTTGCTTAAGGGACGAGATGCTGAACCCCGCCATGGTTATTTGATATAACCTGTCTTAGTTTCGTGCAACTGTAAAGTATAACATCCGCATTTTACTTTCTTTTTAGGGTTAAGGTGCAAAAATAGACAAATGCTTTTCTCAAAAGAGCGTCCAGTGGCAAATACTTTTTTTTGGCGCAAAAGTAGACACGTGGTTACAAAGTGGAGCAAAATTAGCGTTTGACCGTTAGTTGACCGTTAGTTTGATCAAAAACATTAACACGGATCTTGACTCGGCAAATTTTTCCTACTTGGCAGTGCAAAAAGAAAGAAGAAATAAAAAAAAATTCCACACCTATCTTACTCAGCAAAATTTCTTCCTTCCTTCCTTTATTCTTCCTTCCCCGTCAGACCTTCTTCTTCCTAAGAGTCACCCACTCGCAGACCACCCCCCCTCCACGATCGACCATGCCCCCACCTCCACGATCTGCCACCCCCCAATCTCGATCCGCCACCCCCCCAATCTCCCCCCCGGCTGCACTTTTAGCTGGCGATTGAGAGAGTTGACGGAGAAGAGGGAATCGTTGAAGGCGGTGCCGGAGGCGAGGGAAAGTCAGTCGTTAGGGCAATTTCTGGGTGAGAAAGGCGGGAGAGCCGGGGTGAGGAGTTCGGCTGGGACTTGACGGAGAAGAGGGAATCAGCGCCGGAAGTGGCGGCGATGACGAGGCGATAGAAAATTGGTGGATTTGAGTGCGTTGGAGGGCGAAATTCTTGCCTTCAAGGTTCGGATTCCACACACCTAATTCTCTCTTTTGATCCAACCTTTTCTTGGTCCGATTATGGTTTTTATCTTTGGCTATTACATTTGTGTGGGGGGGCGGCGGAGATGAGGGGGTGGGGGTTTAGTGTTTTCGGGGGTGGAAGTAGCGTTGATGGGTTGTTGGGAAACGGAAACGGAAGTCCAATTTTCCCGAGGTGGAGCAACATCCTTGGGATCGTGTTTTGGATACGAGCGTAATCGGAGGTGTGAGAATCTTTGGGTTGTGAGAGATTGGATTCTGATACAGAGGCATTGCTTGAAGTTTTCATGCTCTATCCTCCAATCCAATTTCTCAAAGTATGTTTTCTTAGCTCGTCATTACTCTCCGTTTTCTGGAGCTGAGAAAGTGGAAAAGAAAAGTCATATGCATGTAATCCCGTGTCTTAGATTATAGAATTGGTTGAATTCATTATGACTCCCTTCAAAGCTCGAACTTTCCTAGTAATCAGACCCATTTCTTGTCTTCCATTTTCGGGTTTTAGGTTTTGCATATAATCTGCGTGGCGGGGGAAAAGATTGAATCTTGGAATTGAAGTCCCTCGTCTCCTGAATTTTCCCCCAATAAAATTTGTCTCCAGGACACGGGTTGAAGTCCAGAGTAGTTGAAACCGGGGGTTGCATCAGCATCATCTTCCCCGCTGATAAAAGGTAAGATCCGGAAACTTCCGATCCGGCGTGGAAACCTCAAAGGCATCAAACATGAGTGCTGGACTATTAAGGATCTTTTTGTTTGAATTAGATTACGCGCTTCTGCTTTCTGCTGATTTCATGCTTCTCATCGTGGAGGGGGGGCAAGCTTTGGGGAAGAATGTCAAAATCGAAATTATCGGAGGGACTAACTTGAAACTTTTAAAAGTTCATGGAGGGACTAACTTGAAATTATCTCGAAATGTGTGCAGGGCTAAAGCGTAATTTATAACAACCCAGAGACCATCAACATCCACGTCATCATCCACGTCCTCATCCACATCATCATTTTCAGTACAAAAAAAGTCAACTAACGGTCAAACGCTAATTTTGCTCAACTTTGTAACCACGTGTCTACTTTTGCGCCAAAAAAAAGTATTTGCCACTGGACGCTCTTTTGAGAAAAACATTTGTCTATTTTTGCACCTTAACCCTTCTTTTTAATACAAATATATGATATCAAATACTACAAAGTCAAATTTAAATATGATTTTTTTTTCCCGATCTTGCTTAAGATAAATTGAGTAATTCCACTCAATCCAATCACAATGAGTTGATTCTTGTAATAATAAGAAATGGAGGGAGTGCATTGTTTGAAAGAGAAAAAACTTTGGCATTAAAAGTGGTAATAATCCAACGTTAATCCCCACAATTTGATGCCCGTTAGAATTATCCATAAATCTCTGACGCCTCACAATGAGGAAGACAGGAAAAAACAATGTTCCCAAGTCTTTTTCACTTGTAAATCATGGACTCTACAAATTAATGAATTCATCTGCATGCTCGCTACCTTGCTCAATAAGAAAAAAAAGAATGTAAACCAGACATGAACAATTAAATTAAGCAAACGTTGTACCAACTCAGCTCATATGCTCAAATGCTCTTCACGAGGCAAGCTCTGCACAGTATCTGACCATCTTCCTGGAGAATGATCACTGCTGTTTGAGGACAGTTGAGCCTCCGCTCTTGCATCTCTGATCATCTTTAAAACTTGTCTCATTGTTGGCCTGTTTTCTGGTACCAGTGAAACACACGCCATGGCAATGTTCAAAAGAGCTTGAAGCTTCTCTTCTGAGGCGTCATTTCCTGAGGCAGGGTCATCCCCGGACCCGGACTCTGTCTCTTCTTCCCGCACCGACCGAACCCACCTAGGTATATCTGAACCATGTTCCACAACAAGGTCTTGGAAGGGTGTTTTGCCGGTTAAAAGCTCCAGGACAAGTACCCCAAAGCTGTATACATCGGCTTGCTGAGTGGGAGGCCCTCGGTTGCTACGGCACTCCGGTGCTCTGTAGAATAATGTGGTGGCGCTGGGTTCTTCGAGTGAATCTGGATTAAGCAGCACCTGGAGGCCATAATCTGTAAGACATGACTCGAAGTCCGAACCCAACAACACGTTGGAAGATTTCAGGTTGCCATGGGTTAGGCCAGGGTTCTGGTGGATGTACACAAGTCCAGTTGCTAGGTCTTCAGCAATTTTGAGGCATGATGTCCAGTGAAGAGGCTTTCCCCCACCAGAAGTTTTTGATCCTGAATCATCATACTCATTCATCACAACGTTGTTGAAGATGCTTGCTTCCTAGACTAGCATTAACCTTGATTTGAATTATACATGATTGTAAAAAGTTGTATTGCATATAGATTTAGCATTCCATGCTTTCCCTTGGAGTGTCATACGTTATTCTGATTCTTTCAAACCCAACTCAAATGTCAAGCAAATATCAAGAACAACAACATGAAAACACCAAACTTTACAGTTTGCTCATGATCAAGGAGGAATGAATGAATATTGAAAAAGAGAAGAAGAAAATTACATACCATGGACGAGAGAGAAGAGGCTGCCATTGGGGAAGTAATCATAAACAAGAAGGCGTTCCTCCTTAGCCTGGAAATAAGCTCGAAGTGGGACAAGATTAGGGTGCCTAAGCTTGCCTATCAACTCCATGTGAGCTGAGAATTCCTGCATGCCAGGATACCTCGCGTCCTTCAACCTCTTCACCGTCACTATAAACCCTGACTCCATCACTGCCTTGTATGTACTTCCCATACTACCCCTCCCCAATGTCTCCGCCGACGCCTTCAGTAAATCCTCCAACATATAACTATCCCCTGTTCCGCAGAACACCAACCTCCCTAGTCCCTCGTTTTCCCATGAAAACCCCCCTTCTTTTCCCCCATTATTACCTCCTCTGCCACTGTCGCCTCCCGTTTCTGCTCCTGTCTCTCTTCCTCCCCCCTCTTCTCCTCCTTGCTTCCTGCTTCTTGAACCCTTCTCTTCTCCGTGATTCCTACGCATCAGACATATTACAACCAAGCATATCACAAGCACCGCGAAGCCTCCGATGGTCCCTCCTACTATCTTTATCACTTTCTTCCGGTTAGATGACGACGACCTTGGTTCAGGTTCCGTCCTCCTTGGCACCAACGGATAACCCGGGCTTACCGACGGAGGCATTTCGCATGCCTTGAGGATCTGTTCCCCACACAGGCCCGGGTTCCCCGAAAACGACGACTCGTTGAAACGGATCAATGCCGAGCTTGCCGGGATCTCGCCGGAAAGTTGGTTGTTGGAGACGTTCAGGTACCGGAGACTGCTTTGGTTGAGACCCGGGATGGTTCCTGTGAACGAGTTGTCTTGCAAGTAAAGCATGTAGAGATACCGGAGTTTGAGTAGCGACGACGGGATATTGCCAGAGAGTCGGTTGCCAGAGAAAACTATGACTTTAACGCGGTGGAGACCGGAGATGGAGGCAGGGAAGATGCCGGAGAAGCTGTTGTCGTTGAGAAATATGGATTTGAGATTAACCAGGGCAGAGAGGTCTGGGATTGGACCAGACAGTGAGTTGCTCTTGAAACTGAGTACTCGAATTTGATCCAGTCGGTTCAAGATCTTTGGGTCCAAATTACCAGTTAAGTTCAAGTTCTCAAGCACTAGCTTTCGGACTCTTTCCTTGAAGCAATCTCTGACTCCTTCCCAGTCGCAGAGATTTTTGCTTCCGGGTGACCATGGAAGTGTATTGTGAACATCAATAGAGGATTTGAGTGCTAAAAGTGCTTGGGTATCGTCATCTATTGATCTAACAGTCTGGAGAGAAAGTGCAGAGATAACAATTACAAACAAAACACGAGACCTTGTCAACACAGATTCCATCACTAAAAGGCCCGAGAAACCAATAGGGAACGGGTGTTTGAAAGCAGAATCGTTAGCAAAATCTTTGACTTGATTTTGCTGCCATGAGTAGGCAAAGGGGAATCCTTCAACGCAAATGCATATGCAGAATAGTGTGAGATCCTGGTTGATTTTCTTCCACTAACAACTCACATTTTCACAACCTCCGTGTACCCATCCAAGATTAGGATCATTTGAATAGTTCCAACAGGACCCGCCGAGAATTAGAGACGTAGAGCTGCCAGAGCGATTCAGGGAAATGTTGCTTAGCACAAAAATAGGCCCAAAAGTACTAAAATAAAAAAACAAGTATGAAGTTAGAACCCACAAAAACCCAAATCAATATCAAGTTAAGAAGAAAACACTTCCCTCTTGAAAACCATTACGGAGGAGAGCTCCAATCAAAGCCCTAACAACCGCTAATCGGAGAGAACACTGAATAGAGAGAGAGAGAGAGAGTTACCTTTCGAATAGCAACCTTCAGCGTAGATCTGCTTAATGATGTGGTGGGTGTACTGATCTTCCTTTCAATAGAGTGCTATCGCTACCACCATGCTGGCATTTGCTATTTTCTGAGTTGCGTGGTTCTCTGTTTAGTTTGTCACATACATACTCACTCTCTCTAGAGAGACAAGACATGGCTTAGAGCTTTGCCAATAGCAAAGCAGGGAAAGGCAAAAAAAAGTAACCGGCACCTAGTTTTCCATGATCTTCTTAGAACGGAACTCGAAGTCACTGGTTCGCCGGTACCAGCGAAGAGGTGTCTGCGGCACAACAGGCGCCTTGTTTTCTTTTCTCTCTTTTATTTTCCCGAATCAGGCGGCAAAGGTTATAGCTTTGAGGTGGTTGGGCTACACACGTGATGAATCACGAGCAGAGGGCAGAGGTGTTTACTAAAATGATGAAAATTGATGGTGGTGGATCTCGCCATCTCGGAATTCAGCAACAGTGTGAATCTCAATAATCATTTTATGCTAATCACCATGGACTCCAGTCACGAGTCACTCCACCCCGCTTTTTTTTCCCTGTTTTACTTAAATGCTATACTTTAAAAAGTGTTCACGCAAATTTTGAAATTACAAAATTTTAAATTAATTATTTTCAATTAAGTTTGCTATTCTCTTATTAACGATTGATAACAAAGTTAATTTAAGATTTTATAATTTCAAAGTTTTTTTTTTCTATCTATTTTTTAAGTATTTACCCAGATGCTATACCTAAATCGTTTAGGACATGAACAAGTTTGAATTAATAATGAAATCGTTCACACTGAGAAGAGTTTTTAAAATATAGTGGTGCATTTTTGTTAGTCCATTAGACTATGATTAAAATTAAATATTTTTTCTATTTTTTTCCCAAAAAAATCATTCGTATTCGTAACTTCTTAACTCAAGTTGGATAACTCTCAAATAACTCAAAAGAAAATAAAACTTTTGGTCAAGTATTTTATTTCATTTATTAAGGGTGTTGTCGGGACCATAGTAGTTTAAATATCGATTTATTATTGTGATTTTACGTTTTTACGATTTTTTTTTTTCATTAAGATGATTTTACTAACTTTTCAAACGCTTTTATGTTTTTATGATTTTTTTACGTTACGATTTTACGTTTTACAATTTTTTATTCCTCTTCCGATTTTACGTAAAATCTCGATTTTAACTACCTTAGTCGGGATGATTTTCCGATCCAAAAAGGGACTCAAGAAAGCTTTTCATTACGGATCGCAATCTTCCAAATTTCTCAAATAAGTTCCATCTTTTTGTTTTTGTTTTTTTTTTTAAATTTTCCTTGTATTGATTTTTTTTCCTATGTCTCTTTTATTATAGTAAAAATATATAATTTGTCTAATATCATATTGTACCAAAAAATTTAGTCCTAATTATAAGTTCAGTTTTAAGGTAATAAATGAGATTGTGACTATTTTGCCCATATTAATTATACCAATGAAACTAAAGAGAGAAGAAAGAGTTTAAAAATATACATTTATAAATGAGGGTAAAGTTAAAAATTTACCCCATAATCATTGAGTTAGCTACCTCTTCTTGGTATGTGTAATTTAGTTAAAAAAGACTTATAAATAGAATCTGAGTGGTATATAGTTAGTCCAATACAAATACAAATATTTAAAGTAAATTAAAATTACAAATTCATCAATGATTCAATATTTCCAATATTTTAAAGCTTTGCTCCCTTTGACATAGACTATAGATCAGGGACGGACACATATGGGGGGCTAGGGGTGGCCCCTGCCCCCCTAAAATTATAAAAAAGAACCCACATTTTTAGGAAATCTCATTTTAGACTTATAAAAGTTTCAACATTTTCACTTTAGTCCCTTTTAATAGTTTCATAGAGGTACTAAAGTGAAAATATTTAAATTTTTATCAGGCTGAAATGTGATTTTCTAAAAATGTGGGTTCATTTCTATAATTTTCGCCCCTCCTAATCCTAATGGCTGGTCCGTCCCTGCCATAGATGCAATTATGACTGCCATTTTCTTATGTCCACCTGCACCATAATTTAAAGTTGGCAACAAGAGCATTAGGGTCATTGTATGGCAATATTAAATGATAATCCCTAAGATTAAATTAAACTAAATGAAAGAATTTAGAGGATACTCTATATATGAGTGAATAAAGAATATATTACACATAGAAGATGTAATTTGCGTATGGCATCTCAAAGCACAAGAAAATGGTTTTATCTAAACTCAGAATGTCTTGATAATTACTAGAAGATCTAGCAAAAAGGTATAAACTTGTCAAGAACAAGCTATAATCAAACAAAATATTAATGATTTATAATGAAAAGGCTATATTTAAATATTAATAATCAAACAAAATAATAAGGCCAATGGAAACCAAGCTTAAATGTACAACCTATGAAGCACAGATACTCCTATTTTTTAAAAATATGTGTGTCAGACACTCCGACACTATTTGACACTTCTATTTTTTAAAAATATATGTGACTTTGAATATTACTAAATTGATTATGAATTTTTCTTTTGTATTTTTTTTAAAAAAATGAGGTACAGCTTTTATGATGAGGCCGAATCTACGATGAACCAAAGATGGAGGCCAGGATTTTATGGAATATTGAACTTGAATGTAAGTTATATAATATATATTTAATATCAAAACGTGTCCTAACATGTCAAAATTTAGATTTTCTTAGGATTAGTGTGTCGGAATGTCGAGTCGTATCGTATTTCATGTCGATGTCAATGCAACATAGTGTACAACAACAAAGAGCTTATTTCCACTTGGCTTCTTAAACTAGCAAAATAACCATGGAAATGGCTATAACATGAACAGAAGGCATCTACATTGGAAGAACTCAATGTAGACATGGATACAACTTTAATCTCAAAAACTGAATAACATGTATGCCTGTGCATGCTATACAATTTTGAAATCTGGGTAAAAGGAGATTTACAGAGTTCAAGGTTTTTTCATGAAGAATATCAATATGAAGTAACAGAAATAAACCATTCTGTAGTACAAACAATTTTGCCAACCTTAGACGGATCATATTTTGTGATTCCAACTCCTATATTTAGTACTCCACAAAGGAAGAAAAGCAGGAAATTATCGATAACTACGAGGCAGATTACAAGTAATTTCTTAACCACTTACATTTTTTCAACATTATTTTTAAACTTATTTAATGCTTAATTTCATTTTCTCTTTAGTTGTGACAAACTAATGGCGATCGATTTCTTGTCGGAAAACTTCCCACCCTATATCCTGCCTACTAGCTAACAAGATATATTAGAAAAGGAATGGTTCAAGAAGTGGCTCTTCTTCCATAGAATTAAGATTCACTCAAGGAGCACAGTTGGTTCTCAAGCTCACGCAACAACAATTTCAAAACGATTTTGTCTAACTTATAAACTGATATATATAATTTAAGGATAAACAATATAGGATATGATTAAGTAACTTATTTAGCTTTCTTGATCTCTCTGAAAAAAGTTAACTTTGTCTCATGCTTAGAGTCAAAGGGAGTATTAGGGTTTAATCAGCACTTACTCTTTTACTCTGGAACCGCCGGATTGACAACAAGGGAAGCCACTAGAGATCAACAAGGATGGAGGCACAGAGGCGGGGACCGACGAGGTGAAGACTGATGATGGACGGAGCGCCGAGGCAGAGAGAACAGAAGACCAAGGCCAAGTCTGACAGAAATGTCAAATAATTTGGGTGTTAGGGATTTTCTTTTATAGTTTTGCATTTGGATATTTAAAACAAAAAAAGAAGTATATAGGGAAAATTATAATAAAGGACCTAAGAAAAATAATATTTATTAAGAATGACCATAAAAATGGTAATTATTTTGAAGGACAAAAAATTAAAAAAATTAAAATAAAAAGACTATATTGCCCTTGGTTCTACAATTTTTGCGTAAATGTAAGAAATCCAAAAAAACATTTTACTTTTACAGTTCAAAACAGAAGTTTGAAAAAGATACAATACTAAATTACTAAAGGGGCAAAGATTAATCAGGTTTTAATGATGATAACAAGAACTAAACCAAAAGAAAACGAAGAGATAAAAAATTACCAAGGAGAGGAGCTTGAAGATCATAAAAAATTACCAAGCCTGGGAGATCTTTGTCAACGGAATAACCTATGGTTTCTCCACGGAGGGATAAAAAATTACAAGTAGAGACTCTAACTTTCATATTCCAGATTCTGATATGATCTCTATTTATCATTTTCAATCAATCACTTTCAGATTTTGATTTAATTAGAGATAATATAGAAAATTTGACCAAGGGCAATTTATTCTTTCCATTTTAATGTTTTAATTTTTAGTCCTTCAAAATAATTACTATTTTTATGGTCATTCTTAATAAATATTATTTTTCTTAAACCCTTTATTATAATTTTCCCAAGTATACATATATATTTGGGACGATCAATTCCCGATCCTAATCCCATCCCTTTCCGTCTCCTGACCCTTATTTTTCACGATCCCGAATTTTTTTCCTGTTCTGATTTGCCTGGGATTGGGACAGAAAAATCTTAAACACCCTTATCATTTATTGAGCGGTCTCTACCCCATTTCTTGTCCGTCTCCTTTAACTTTAGAGTCTATTTTTCGTGTTCAGTAAGTGTAATACGGTCGTTGAGACAATTGAAAATGTATTTACTTGTTTTATGGTCTGTTATCTTTTAAATATTTTTTAAAAACTCTTGTCAGTGTGAACGACTTCCGTATAAATTCAAACTTGTTCGCACCCTGAACGATTTCAAGTATACCATCTGGGTAAATACTTCCTAATGTGTAGCATTTGAGTGTTTTTTTAACTTTTTATAGCATTTAAGTAAAGTGACTTTTTTTTTTTTTCTGTCTAATATACTCCCTCCAGTCAGGGGCGGACACAGGTGGAGGGCCTAAAATTTTACAATAAATAAATAAATAAATTAAACATCAGTTCCAACAAGGCGTTCGACAATTGGTTTGCTTTCATATACATACATATATATATTAACTAAGATTAGTCACGCATCCCTCCATTTATTTGCTATCATATATATTAAAAAAATTAATAATAAAAAAGTGGGGCCCACCTTAAATATATCCCAACCCCACTTAGTTTTGCTCTTTTCCGAAAACGAATCGCTTCTTTTACCTTTCGCTGGCGGCTCGTTGCCTTTTTTTTTGAACAGCTTATGACAAATTTTGAGGATCAATAATAAGGTACTCAAAATCACTTATTTTATTTAATTACCTTCATGAAATTTATTATACATGATTTTATCTTTCTAATTATACTACTTTTATACTGATTAGAGAATATTTTAGGGTTAGGATTTTGGACAAGTTTTGAGTTTTGTTAAAAGATGACTATGGAAATATAGATAATGACTAATAATTAATTTTAATTGGTTTATTTTTGTTATGAATAATATTTTTAAAATCATATTGGTCATAAAATAATTCATGCTCTTTGTAGGTGATTATTACGGATTTAACTATAGATGAGTTTAACAATATGAAAACACATAGAGCAAGAGTCAAAAGTGAAGTAATCTTAATTTCTGTAATATATTTCTTTCAATTTTTTATATATTAGATCTGTATCGTATTTCAAGTACTTTTATTTATGATGTAGCATTTTTTATTTTCGCCCCTCGTAAATCAAATTCCTGGGTCCGCCCTTACCTCCAATCCTAATTATAGGATAAAGTTTGTTGTGCAAATTGCAATTGCACTACAAACTTTGTCTTATAATTATATCAGGCAACATAGGCAAAACAAAAAACAACCACAAGAAGAATAAGAACACAGTCCAGCAATAGAATCATGGAACAAGAATAATGCTCAGAATCAACCTCTGATGAACAAGAATCAAGAAAGCTGGATCTATAAAAAGTAAAAATAAAAAACACAATCCATTATGTTCCATTAGGTTCTTTAACATGCCAGAATACACAGACACACAACTCTAATAAACGGAAATGAACTCAGATCCCTCTTTACATATGTTGCTACCTCCAGGCCTTAAACATAAGAGTTAAACTTTAAGTTTACTGTGGCCTTAGGTGCAAGACTCCAATCCATTCGGCCTCCTAAATTTAATTTTTTCCTTAAAGTATCATTATTAATTTCTCACATTGCGAGGCTTTGATAAATTAGGTATCTAACTTCAATATTGACCATTGGATGTCAAACTTACTTACGATTTCCAGCTTACAAAATCGTGCTAAGTCACTGTTAAACTTGTATTAATTGTAAACTTAGTTAAACTCATAAATTTACACATCAAGTTTATTATTTTAATATTTATAACTTTCAAAATCGTGTTAACTCATCCTTAAAGCTCATTCTAATTTTTTTATTTGATCATACTCAATAGCTTTATATATAAACCTTATGGAAATGTCTTTGTTGAATATGATGAGTTGTGAATGTTGATGGATTTAATTTCAATTATTTAGATTTAAATAAAATTGTTGTCCTTTTGAATTTTAGTAATTTAGTTATACACTATTAATACATATTTATTGATAAAAGTAAACTATTACAAGTTTATGATACAAGTTTAAGTCATTGTCACGAGTCTACTTAAAATTGTGAGTTTAATAACTTTAGGCTATACTACAAAATCTTAAAAAACAAATCAGCAAAAAGCCGTACTATTAGTATACTTAAAAAGAAAGAAATGAGAGATTGGGGAAAAGTCCCTCATTAGAAAATTAATTAATAAGAATGACCTAAATTATAGTAGTAGTATTATGTGGTTACGAAATTCAGAGTACTAGTAGTTTGTGTATAAAAATTTAAAGGTCTTTCTCACCAATTAAATTTTCAGTGAGAGACTTTTCCCTAATTTTTTCAACCAAAAAAAACAAAACTAAACTGAAGGCTTGAACTTTTTTTGATATAGAAACTAAACTGAAGGTTTGAACTGGTGACACAATAGAAACGGAACTCACCATATCCAGATTGAAATATGAAGTTTTTTTTGGTAATCATTACTTAGCCATAAGAGTTTCTTCTTGCTATCATTTTAACTTGTTTTTTTTTTTTTTCCAGAGGCCTAAAAGATACGAGTATGCCTCTTTCACAAGATTTTTTTTATAAAAAAAAAAAAAAAAAACCATTTCAAGTCCCAAACATTGAAAAAAATTAATAACTGTGGCTTATGTTGCAAAAGTTGTTGGACAAGCTTTATTCACCCTCTGCACTCTATATTATACAGCTTTTCTGTTTCTGCACACAAGCATCATAGACTGATGCTGCCCAAGGTAATTAACAGTTCAACTTCAAGGACAAATATATATAAAAGTCTTAATAATCACTTAATCAGCAACATAGAGATATCTACATGATCAGTTCCTTAGCACTATGTTAAATTCTGTCAACAAGCTTTCCAGAAGGGAATTTAAAGAAGAAATATTTAGCAGCCATCAATGGTTCCCCCATTACCTCACCTATTTGTTGTGTGGATAATAATCAAGTTTCACTTACAGTCATAAGACCCCATTGCCAGAGAACGCATCTTAAACACAACTCATACATGGAAGATTTCTTAAAAGTCAAATCATTAATAAGCAGTGTTCGACAAATTCAATAATGCATTAGCTATTAGCCATGATGCTTCCTATGTTCCATTTTTTACTCGTTCAGTATGGAACAATTATGGATTCAATAAGCTCCTGAAGTGGAGCCAGCTCCTTCTTGTCAACCAGCCCAAACTCCTGTATAAGCAAGACAATTATTAACATCTAATTACTCATAAGCCATAACCATAACTAAAAAGAAAGAAAGTTTTCTTGAACACAATAGAGATCAAATATTGGAGCTCACGCGAGGAAGAGAACGATATACATATATATTGTTGGCTCACAACAAGCAGACCCAATCAGTGCAGAAATATTATCAGAACTTACACAAGTAAAGAGTATGAAATGCTTGAAGCATGTGTTTAGGTGGGCCTCCTCTTTAAGGCTCACAATTTTTTGGAAGTGGGAATGGTATATGTGAGCATAGACGCGGAACAATCGCTTGAATATTGTCTTCACAACATCCTTGAAGTTGGGGGGAAATGGTGTGCCTACATACATAATTCCATTTGTTAGAGAGGACATAAGTAATGGTAATCATTTTAAGTGCTTATCAATCTTTAGGAAACAAGAAAATATAAACTCTGTCTACCAAGCTTCTGAGGGAATATGGATTCATCATCAAGCTGTGCTCCAATCCAGTCCATTAGATATTCCACATATTTTGGAGCAGAAACTTCAATAGGTTTCTTGATTTGTACGCCATCTGCCCATCTATACTCATACCTATTAAGTTTTCATACAAGAGAACAATGAGAGCCACACACATGTAAAACTTTAGAACAGATTGACTTTGGAATGAACTAGGAGCAGCTGGAATCATCATTAGCATTAACAGAATGATATCGGTAAGAAAAGCACAAGTAAATATGGTGTTTTAACAGTTCAAATTACATATAGCGGGTTTATCACTTGCACAAGCTTGCATACAAGATTCTATTGCACTCAAGGAAGAAAATGTGCTTCAGAAAAATTCTACCTACTATGACTTTTATATAGCGAGAACCATGAGACTACCGTCTCTTGCTTCCAATTGTCATGAGATGTTTTAAAATCCCCTCCCCCGTAAAAAAAAAGATCATTTGGCTCACAACATGAGTAGGAAACACACCAGCTTTCTTTAAGTTTCATCATGTGGCGAAGAATGCAGAAATTTTAAAACTTGGTTTATGTGGCTTTTGGCTCATTGCTGCCACATACCCAGATACCCGTTATTGCTAAAATGAGAAGTAATATGGCATAAGAAAAATGTTCATGATAACCACTATAACAGCAAGATGATGAAATTCAAAAACTTTTGTTAAAAGAAGATTCGGAGTTATGACAGGCAGATAGTGACAATTTTAGCTAAATTATCTAAGCTTGACAACACCATCCATCATCATTCTCAGGTTTTTTAGCTACATGTTGCCTCGAGTAAGAAAAACACTTTTCAGCTAAATGAATTAATGAACTTGGGTGGTTGACTGTATCATCTAACTGGATTTCCATAAGCATATAATTAAAAAAAAAAAAAAATCATCACAGATAACTTTGAAAAGACCTCAATATCATGTTGGACAATTGTTTCAAAATAAAAGAAAGAATTCAATTAATTTTGTCATACTTTGGTCCAGCAGACATTGTCCGGCAATTCTCAGGAGTACAGAACTCTGTTAGGGTACCATAAAGCAGATTCACCTGGTTGAAGAAGTCCACAGCTGCAATGTGGGCCAGAAACAGTAAAGTTACTGCAATTCAGTATTGTACTGATGCATCCTAGAGATAAATTATGGCAAAACCAGAATCTGAACGAGCAGAAAATGAAACCGCAACAGTTAAATATACTGTTCTCAATAAAGCATGAGAGAGGGAGAATGAAATTTACTATTGACAGCAAGCCACTCATTTAGATCCTCTCCAGGAGGTAGCTTTACAGCTTCCCTTAGATTTCCACTTCCTAATGTAGCATCAATGTGCTGTCTAAGCTGCGCTCCCTGCAATACAACACAAAAATGATATCAATGAACAAAATGCATCGAATTGGATAAGCAGATCCTAGAATAAAATGACCAACCTTGCTGCCAGAAGGTGCACTCTTTTTCGGTCGGAATGTCCGCTGGCTTCTGTAACGGAAAAATTCATCAGGAAGAACATACCAATATAAGGATGGAAGAGAAACAATCTAGACAGAAGCACAACAACAACTGACAACATTTATGGTACCTTTGGAAAAATCCACTAATCATGCACAGTTGCACCTATGCTATTCCTTAAAATTATTCTACAGATCAGAAGCAATTTGATATGGAAATATAATAAGAGTATGAAACCATTATTCTGATAGGTTGTTAGTGTTCTGTTAGTCAGTTAGTGGCTTTTTAGGCCTTGGGGTTAGATAGAAAAGCTTATAAATAAGATGCGGGGTGCCTATTGTAAATTACTTGAGACTATTGTGAATAAAGACATGGCTTAGTCTGGTTCTCTCTCTAAATTTCTCTATGTCTCTGTTTCTCTCTCCTTTCTTCTGAAAATACCATACCAGTGGTATCCTCCAAATAGGAGTTTGTGCATGTGGAACTGTATCACCGCACAGTTCTGACACTATGCAAGGACAATTCGTGCATATTGAAAACAAGGAATATTACTATGGTAGCGAGGCTGTATAGATGAACAAAAAAATAACTCCAGGTTAATGACATATCAGATTCCGCAAGGAAAATTTGCAATTATACAAGTTAAATATCCTACTCATTCCATTTCATAATTGAAAACTGAAAATGCTTGGTAAGCTTAATCTAACATATCTGCGGAGAAAATAGGACAAGACTATTGTGGTAGGCTGGTAGGACTCAGGGAATTTAGCAGTACTCATTAGTTCATTATAGATGAGGTTGCAACACCAAGTACTACAAGACATACACAAAAATCATTCAACCTAACCTAACATAATGTTATTGGCCCAAAAAAAAATGTTATGTTAAGAGAGAGTGGATCAAAACAGTTTCGTTGGGTCTGTAGGATTCAAGTGGGAGAATCAGGCAATCATTTTTACCCAAAGTTTGATCGTACTTACACTTAGATTTTTTCTAAGCAAAATCCCTAACCTAGATAAAATTGACAAGATGAGATTGCGACAAGCCAGGGACTGGGAGGTAATAATTACTTCCCAAAATTATCTCCTTCATACACTTTGGAAGGTCTAATCAAAATCCAATCCTGATTAAAACGACAAGATTAGGTTGTAACAGGAAGTCAAACACAGCAGTTAGTTCATATACCAATACCATAAAAGGAAACAACAATCCTTTGTTAGAAACCCATGCCAAGTTAAATGTAAAAACCTAATAACTATTGATTGCCAAACACATACACACAGGTTCAATAGAGAACTTCCACAATCCACAAAACCCCCCCCCCCCCCTGGCTATGGAAAATCTCAATGCCACAAATCAGTTAGACATCACTGGCTGTTGAACACTTTTTTATTGAACGCATTATTATCATTGGATCAATGGATAAATGATGAATTGCCAAATAGTAAAACCACCCGCCAATTTTTCTAACATACTCGCAATTCGTTTTCGAAGAGATAGAATATGATGACGCAAAATTACAACACATAGGGGAATTTATATAATTGGATTGCGATACTAGACTAAATCCAGAAAAAAAGCTAAAAGATCATCAGATTGGAACAACTTTGCATTCAACAAAAGTTAACCACTAAGGCAGATCGGATCACAGGACATCTAAGAATATAACCATTCAAATCAAAAATCAAAATACTGAAACAGCAAAAATACTTAATTAGGAAGCTGTTCTATAAGCATGAATTGTTAGTCAAAATCGAAGATCTTACACCCACCTGCCTATACCGAAGAGGCTCATGGCTCGGATGAGAGAGAGACAGAGAGAGCGGATATGTACAGAGTGCTTCTTCCCTCCGTGTCTTGTTTATTTGGGGATGCCTCTGGACTCAAGACTCAGCGAGTCCTAATTCTGGTTCGGTGCTCAACGGGAAAAAGTTTCTGACTTTTTTAATTCAGAGAAAAAGTTTCCATCTTTTACTTTTTGGAAGGGTTAAGGGGCACCGAGGTTTTCACCAAGGTGATTTTAATTTTATCGCCAAAGTTTTTTTTTTTTTTGAAAATTTTATTCTGAAAGTATTAAAAAAAAGAATAAGTCTGGCCTGAGTTAACTTTGAGTTTGCCCTTACTAATCTAGATCCGATCCGAGACACGTACTTGGTTATGGTGGGTGAGTATTCCAATGAGGCTTTTCTACATTTAGAAGGCTTGAACTTGAGACATTGTTTAAGCAACACAAGCCGCTTACTACTTGTGTAAACCCCGTTGGTGATATCTATGTCATTTTAATACAATACATATTTGTTCTGAAAGTGTTAAATCTAACTTTAAAAAAAAATGAAATGATGTGAATGATATGTGGAGTGACAGCTCAAAATATTTAGTCAATTAAAATGGTCAAAATTAACTAGAATAACTATAAAGATAAACTTGCTACCTTTTCAAAACTTCTAGACCAAAATTGCACCTCGGTGAAAACTTTGGAACTAAAAATGCCCCATAACCCTTTTTGGAATTACCTAATTGCCAGCAAGGGGAAATTATAGATTTATAGTAACTTTTAGGCTTATTCCTTAATTACTACGTCAATTTTCTTAGAATACATAACACCTTGTAGCGAGAGTTTTGTTTTGTTTTTTTTTTTTGCCCAAAGCGAGAGTTTTGTTGGAATCACAAAAAATGCTATTAGTACTATAATTAAACTCGGAATTACTTTTGTCCAAAAAAGGAATTACAAAAAAAAAAAATACTACAAGTTCTATAATTAAATGTTAATACAATATTTGATTCACAACTTTATCATTATTTTTATTTTGATCCTTCAAATTTCAAATTATAGGTCTTGATAACTTATGTTTTATTTTATTTAAAATATTAGTAACTCTAATTTAATGAAGATTTAGACTATTTTGCCTCTTAAAATACAGTTTAAAACTTAATAGACTAAAACAAAAATGAGGATAAACTTAAAGAATAAAAATTATATTAACTCTATAATTAATTACCTGGTTGTGTTGTTTTTTTAATAGGAGTTATATGTTTGTTTCATTTTGTTTGTTTTTAATATCAATTCTTGAATCGCAATCCCTGTACATGCCACGTGTAGATGCACCGGCCTGGATAAGCCTTTTTGTTCTTGAGCGGCGTCCAGCTAAAAATTGTCTGTCAAATAAAAACAAAAAAAATATTTTATATTTGAGTATTGTTTCTTCAATTTAAAAATCAGAAATTAAGTTTTAAGTGAGCAAAACTATAGTTAATATTCTGTGTAAAAATAACAATGATTAAATAATGATGAATTTGAGAACGAGAATGTATAAATAATATTATATCTTTGTTGTATATATATATATATTTGTTGTATCACCTCTATTATTATTATTTTTCTAGTTTACAATATTTTCTCTCTTATAATTCTACTCACTAGCTAGTTTATTTTAGAAAGGATGGTTTTTTGGGAAACATATGAAAAATCCCCCGTTAAAAATTTCATTAATGAGAATGATTTGATAAACTTTTATGCATAAAACCAACAAGCAATTGATTGAGATGATAGATAATATCATTCTTATAAGGATAATAATAAAAGTTCAAATTCTGATAAGCGCACTTTCAATTATAAGAAAAGATAACCCGTTAAACAATGAATTCACATTGGGTGCTTTTCTCTTAGATGTTTTTCTTTCTAATTAGAGGGATTAAGTATTTTTTTTTGTTTAAATTTTTTTATATATTCTATTTATTAAGATTAGATTATATGTTGCATCCTGAAATTTTTTTTACACCCAGTATCTCAGATTAATTAATTTACAGGATATTGGGGTTACAAGAAAGATATTTCTTGATGCAGAATTGAAAATTAATTAATTTGAGATATTGGGTGTAAAATAAATTTCAAAATCGAGCATATAATCTAATCTAAATAAATAGAATATATACAAAAATAAAAATAAAATGTTTGATCCCTCTAATTAGAGGGAAAAACATCTAACAAGCACCTAAGAGAAAAGTACTCAATGTGAACCCTTAAACAACACATTATAGTCTGAGTCCAGAAAAGGCGTCGATCTCGAGTTGAAAATGTGAGGCTTTGTCATATAACTTAAACAAAGTATATAAAATTTAGATATACTACCTATAAAATTTCATTAATAAGAATCATTTGATAAACTTTTATGCACACAACCAAGAAATCGATCGAGATGATAAATAATATCATCCTTGTAAGGATAATAATAAAAGTTCAAATTCTGAGAAGCGTTCTTTTAATTGTAAGAGGAGATAACCCGTTAAACAACACATTATCGTTAGAATCCAAAAAAGGCTTCAGATATCGGATGGAAAATGCAAGACTTTGTCATATAACTAAAACAAAGTATATAAAATTTAGATATAGTACCAATAAAATTGGATATAACAAAAAAGTTTAGTCTCTTAAAATGTAACAATCATGATACAAATTTTTGCTAAGAAAAAAAATTCATATATTAAAGAAAATTAAATTGTCTCTAATAAGTTGATGGCTATAATTAAGTAGTAATTATCAACAAAAGTTCAGAGATGTAGTGAGTAGAGTCTTCATGTCCACTACTCTTATAATGGAAAGCAAGTAATTAATAAAGAAGAAAGCTTTGTGTAGAAGTGATTTATAGTAAAATTGGCAAATATTCCATGTCACGTGCATATTTGTCCTTGTTTCCTTTAAATTCTCGAATCTTACTTGTCTTCATCATTTCATTCCTATATTCGTTGTTTTCCCCTAAAGTTTTAAAGTTAGATTTGGTTTGAGCAAAAGATGAGTGTCATGAAATGCTTCTGTACATTCCAATTCCAAATAAGATATAGAACAAATGTACATGTGAAATACAAACATTTTGATTAATACATACCTTCCTCTCTCTTTTTAATATAAGAGTTAGATAAAGAATTTAACTTAATCATAAATATAATATAATATCTCAATCGAATTTAATTATCTCCCAAATTTATAAGTTTTTTCTTTGTGTTTATTTTTTATTTTTTGATCAGCCAAAGGCCTTACTAGCTAAGTGTTTTTATCGATTGCACATATTAAGGGGTAGTTCAAATGTACATAATTAAATAATGTATTCTAGTAAAACCAACACTCATTAATTATAAATAACTAACCTAGTTAATTTTGTTTGTCCATAAATTATTTATTTAACTCTTAGATTAAAAATATGGAGTATAACCTTTAGAGTTCAGTCCTCAATATAATATTTGTTTGAGTAAATATCCTTTCTGGTCCCTGACAAAAAACACGCACCCCATTTTGGTCCCTTACAAAAAAAAGTCTCTTATTCGTCCTTTTTTAGGGACTAAAAATGACCTTTTTGGAAATTTGTGAGGGATCAAAATGTCAACCAATCGACCCTTATTCGTCTTTTTTATGGACTAAAAATGACATTTTTTTATAAGGGACTAAAATGAAGATCACGTTTTTTTTTCAAAGACCAAAAATGGTATTTACTCTATTTGTTTTGTAATCCAATTTCTTAATAAAATTGAGTGTTATATGAAGATAAGGGAGGGTAGTGTGTGGATATAATATTGTAAACTATGAGGTAGTGTGTGTGTATAATTTTGCTCTATTTTTTATATGACTTCAACGGTCCAATCATGAGTTGTTATTTGATCTTATGTTAGTTTAATATATAGGAATAAAAATCAGAAGCATCATGATGTAAGTGATTGAACACTCACAAACATCAAATATCACCTCATTATTCCCCTTTTTATATATGCACTCCAATATAAAAATAGGATGTAGTTGAGCTTTTTTTTGGTTATATTTCTGAAAGCATCACAAAAGTTGGAACCATCGAATGCATAGGTAGAGTTTGAAATAAACAATTCGGCTGTTGGTGGTTTGGTCTTTTCTTTAATTGTTTTTATTTGTTGATTTTTTATTTGTTGCTTCTTGTTACTGGGCTTCACAACTATTTATCTCAATGGCTGTTTGAGTTGGCTTTAAAAAAGCACATTTACTCATCAAAAGGGAGGGGATTCGATCCTGGAATTGGTCAAGGCATTAGGGAAGATATCTTAGGGATCTACGAAGCAGTGAAAACGTTGGGAAGAGTTGGATACATGTGTACTTTCTAACTCAGTATATTCTGTGGACTAGGCTCAAAGCGCTCTGCCCTTGGATTGTGGGTGAGCTCAACTCATTTCCTAAAATTTATATATATAAAAAAAAGCACATTTACGTAAATCGAGATAAAACTCCTCTTATATATTTATATATCGTATACTATAGATCACATCAGAAAAGCAGGTTGCATCGCTAATCCAAACATGGATAGTTCTAAGAATCTTTGTATGGGATGGAGGGATCTAGGATTCAAGAAAGTTATATTTGAGTCAGATGATGCTAAGAATTTATTGTAATGATGATTTTTAGAGCTTCTGAAGACAGACACAATTTACTATACATACAGATAAACAAAAATCACTGAGGTTTAAGGTATCTGTAGAAGCTGAAGATTGTTCATATTTCAAGAGAGCAAAATGGGAATGATCTTACCAAGAAGGTATTTCAAGTACTTTGTTTTTTGGATACATGTCCTTCGAGTTCAAGGACCTTCGTGACGAATGAGAGTATGAGATTTAATACCCAATAGTGTACTACTCTGGTCTTATTTATTATAGTCCAGTTTAACCAAATCTCACATACCAATGAGAGGTAGTTGACACAGTGATTATGAGGGTAAATTTTCAATTTTGCCCTCATTTATGATTGGATGCTTTTCAATTGTTTCTTCTCTCTCTATCTTCATGGGTATAATTAATATGGGTAAAATTGGCACAATCTCATTTGTTACATGAAACTGGACTTATAAATAGGATCAAATTTTTTGGGTCAAACTGGACTTATAAATAGAACCAGAGTGGAAGTGTAGTATTTTTGCTTTATATAAAGGGTTTAATATTTTTGCTTTTGCTGCAAAAAAAAAAAAAAAAAAATCGGCCACGGTCACATAAAAGTTGGTGAATTCCACTAATATTTTCTTTTTCTTTATAATGGGACCCACTCACTTTTATGTGAGTTTAGCAAAAAAAAATTCTACAACAAAAATAGAAACATTAAACCCTTATATAAAAAAATTGTTGAAGCCTTATGTTTCGTTTTATTTAGTTAGTAATAAAATTGTTTTTCATTAAAAAAAAAAGTTTGAAAAAACAATGCCCTGTAAATCGGAGCGAGATAGCACTTCTTCACATAAGTGCTATGCCTTTGTGGTTAAAGAAAAAAAAGAGTGATGATATGATAGCCCTTATTTAAAAATGCTATAGTATTATTTTATTTTATTTTTAAAAAAATAAAGTGATAAGTGTCAACATTTTCTCTTTTTTATAAAAAATAATTATCGGAAGTGCTACCACTTTTTTTAAGGAAAAAAATATATAAATTCAACTTTTCAGTCTCACTTCTATAGTGTATATATTTTTCTAGCAAGCATATGCTCTCTATAAAAGTATTCCTACATGAAAGAGGATAGGTATCCTTCCAAAACCCGGATTATATTTGGTCGAACCTAAAACTTGAAGATTGGTTACGATATTGCCATACCCATATCTTCTCTATATATTTAAGCATGTAACCTTGATATTCCAAAAATGGTGTGATCTCAGCAACAGTTGAGTAAAATCTGACATACACCTTATATTGCCTTATAATTCCAAAATATGCTTTGACAGCTTCTTTTATAGATTCTGGTAATAAAGAGATTTCTACCATATAGTTTGAAGGATAAACAGCTTGGAGTCATCCGAACTGGTATAGATTTTTTACAAGGTTTTGCGATGTTCTAGGAAGGGCTATCACCTTGTTAAATACAAAATGAGAGGCATACATTATATGTGGATATGACAATTCCAAGTTTTCAGTCTTTTTTGTTAAAGCTCTAAAATATTTGAATTGTTCATAAACATCAAAGACTTTCTTGAAGTTAAGCTTTTATAATTTCATTTAGAGGAGTTATTTTCTGAAGTGTTTAGGTAGTAGGCCCAATTATAGGATTTGTTTGGGTAGATGACCCAATCAATTATAACAACATAATACCTTAAATACCCATCGTCCTTAGGTTCAACTGGCAAGGGGGTTGAACTTTCTCACCTCAAGGGAGGGGGTTCGATCCCTGCGTTGGTCAAGGCACTGGGGGAGGCATCCTAGGGGTCTAGGAAGCAGTGGAAACGCCAATCCCTTGGATTGTGGGTGAGCCCAACCCCTTTCCTAAAATTTCTATATCAAAAAAAAAAAACATAATATCTTAAATAACTAATTTGAAAAAATATTTTAGATTTTAATGTAAATAAACCGGTAATTTAAAAATATATAAAATAGTTCAATTGAATTAAATATGAAAATATTCAATAAGAGTTTAAAATATATTTCAATTATTAATATTGAGCAAATTATATACTTCCTCCGGTTCTAATTATAAGACACATTTAATCGATTTTGGAGAGATTAAGGAGAGGAGTTAAATTAGTTAATTTTACTCATTTTCCAAAAATGCCCTTATATAAATTTAAAATGACACAAGTAAGAGTGAATCAACCGCCTTTGCCACACACCTCTTCGACATGGAATTTTCCTTTTCATACACTTTTTAATTGAAATAATGGTCTTACTATATATACATATATGTGTGTGTATATGTATACATATAAATCTACACACACACATAAACACACACACACATGTGTATATATATATCTACACACATATATATTGACAGACAGACACATATATACACACGGATATACATATATGTACACACACATATATACATATACACATATATATGTGTGTGTGTAGACACACACATATATACATACATATATACACAAGCACATCTATATAGACACACACACACACACATACATACACACATACACACACGTGTGTGTCTATATATATTTGTGTGTAGACAGGCACACACATATGTATATATACATGCATGCATGCATGCATGCATGTATGTATGTATGTATGTATGTATGTATGTATGTATGTATGTATGTATGTATGTATGTATGTATGTATGTATGTATGTATGTATGTATGTATGTATGTATGTATGTATGTATGTATGTATTCGTAAATTAACGTTGGTTGATCGATAAATAAATTAAAATCTAATATGTATGTAAGTATGTATTCGTAAATTAACGTTGGTTGATCGATAAATAAATTAAAATCTAATATGTGTGTATGTATTCGTAAATTAACGTTGGTTGATCGATAAATAAATTAAAATCTAATATGTGTGTATGTATTCGTAAATTAACGTTGGTTGATCGATAAATAAATTAAAATCTAACAATTTAAAAGTTTCACTGACCGAAAGAGTCTACGCACCCACATATATATACTCACCAACAACCAAACACACTTGAGAGAATAAGATGGGGATATTTTAGGAAGAAATTGATAAAAATTAAAATGTTGTCCTATAATTAGGACCAAAACCAACTCTCAAATGTTGTTCTATAATTACGACCGGAGGGAGTACAATATACTACTATTAATTATATTCTATATAACCAAAAAAAGGAAGCAAAAGAATTAAAATAGGGTTAAGGTGCAGATTTGCTAACCAACTATTACCCGAGGAGCATTTGGCACAAAAAACAATTGAGGGGACCAAAATTACCAATCAACAATTAAAAAGTGAAAAAAAAAACCAAATAACTATTGAAAAAAACAACTATCACAATTAAGTTAAAATATGAGGTACTAGCGTAGGACGGTGACGGAGACACTAGAGAAAAGAGCGGTTAAGCCTTCTTATTAGATAAGGCAAACACCAACAAAGATGGGACCCATGGGAGCAGGCACTGTGTCAGCGACGGGTGTTGCTTGTGGCATCAGAAGGATGGAACCAGGGGGCAAGGCACGTGCCGGTCGAAAACTATGGACTGTTGGATGAGTTCAAGAGGGTGAGTGGAACACCCAGCAACAATGGAAGTTTTGGAGACGCCTCAATGGAAGGCGGAGACACCAAGACAATGACGGGGTAGTAGTTCGGTGGCGAATCTGCACCAAATTGTGTGTTTTTTTTTTTCACTTTTTAATTGTTGATTGGTAATTTTGGTCCCCTCAATTATTTTTTGTACCAGATACTCCTTGGGTAATAGTTGGTTGGCAAATCTGCATCTTAACCCTTAAAAATATAATCTACTTAATACTCACATAAACAGAGGCGGAACGTGGTGCTGGCCAGCTGGGGCCTTGGCCCCAACTGGCCCCGAATGATCTTATAAAATTTATTAATATGTATATGTATATGTTATATGATATTTTATTTGGCCACAAATTTGGCCCCAGCTAATTTTTTATCTTCTCTGTAAGATAATGTTTGTTTCATTACTCATTAGGCTGTGAGAGGAAAGTAAAATTCTTGTTTGAGATACCAAAAAAATTAGTATCATCTTATATATTGTTTTAATTTATAATTATCTGTTATTATTTGTTTGTATTTTCCAGGTTATTTGATACTATTTAGTAAATACTCCTTCTGGTCTTTATTTAAGGAACCAACTAACAATTCTCACAAGTCAATAAGAACAGTTAAAGTCATTAAATTTGTCCTAAAATTTAAGTAATTTTCAATATTATCCCATTAATTACACTAAACTCTAATATCATATTAATTATTACTCTCACTTACTACCTTTTTAATTATGGGTATACATGAAAAAATATTTAATGCTATTTGGAAACAAGCAAGTGTTTTATAAAAAGAACCAAATATATTTGTTAGTTGGTACCTTATAATAAGAATTAAAGAGAGTAGTTCAATATGTTTATTTTTTGGCCCGGGCTAAACTTTTTTTCTGGTTCCGCCACTGCACATAAATAACCTCTCTATTTCTTGAAGTGATGTAAAATTATATTCTACCGATCTACCACAATGCCATGATTGATTTTGACGGAAGGTCGTGACGATCTACTTCATATTTTTCAGCATAATACTACAAAATAAATATGGATTTAAAATGAGAAAAAAGAAATCTGAAGACAAATACTAACCCTTTTGACTTTTCTCACAAAAAAACAAGCCATAAATTGATCAGACAAGTACTTCTCACAAGCAAGGTTGCGTTTTGTTTCTTTTTGTCTCATGATACAAAACATTAGCAATACCTTTACATGTAAGAAACTATCATAAATGTTCAAAACTCAAAAAAAGATATGCCAAAAAATTGCTGTTAGTGTGATGAATCCGTATTAGCAGTACTGATATTTTTCAGATAATATTAGTATGGCTGAGTATAAATTGAACATGTACGATAAGGTTATTGATAAATATTATCTAATATATTTTTGTTTTTTTACAAACTTTTCAAATTATACTCCCTCTGATTCTTAATATAAGACATATTTAGAATATTGATCTTGATCCTAAATATAAGACAATTTTAATATTTGTTAATTTTTTTTTTCTAATTTAATCCCTATTGATGTCTTTCAACAATAATCAAGTAGGAGAAGGAATGAGGAAATTAAAGAAGATAATTAGGGTATTTTATAAAATAGTATCATATTAACTAACTTCCTTAATCTAATTAAATTAAGTATATATGTCTTATATTAAAGACTAAAGGGAGTATTAATTTAATAAAAACTAATCCAGCCGCCATGGAACCTCAACTAAGGCCCTGTTTGTTACAAGGAAGATTTGAGGAAGGAAAGGAAAGGAATGGAAGTGAAAGGAAAAGAAGATTAGGAGGGAATTAAAATGTGAGCTGTTTGATATACTAGGGAATGAAACTTAAGTTGAGGGAAAATAAGATGTTTGATATGAAGAATTGAGTGTTGGTTAAGTAGGAAGTGTTAGATATGATTAGTTTTGATGATGTCTTATATAGATGTCATTCTTAAGAGCAAAAAGGTTGCATACTACATTTATCTTATACTTTGACTGATTCTTACATTTAATGTAGATGTAATGTTGATATGAAGAAGACGGAAGTTGGAATAGCTCAATTCGGAGTTAAAATGATTAAAAACGAGCTTTAAGATGAATTGCCTCGAATTTCCGTCAATACCCGAGTATCAAACATCTATTCGCGAGTATCAGGCTTCAAATCTTGAGTATGACACTTCAATACTCGAGTATGTCACTTATATACTCGAGTATGGTACATAAACAGGTGCTTCTGTGCTTAAATCCCGACAATACCCGAGTATGACACCACTCTGATCAGCTCTGTTTCACGTCCAGCACTGGCGACCTCTGGTAATTCGATGATATCTTCCTAATCAGAGATCGGATTGAGGTGAAACCAATTTTGTTGGAAACGAGACTTCCAACCGGTCCTAGTCGCACAAGATTCAAGTCCAAAGGAGGTCAGATGAGAGAGATATGAATTGCTGAAGATGAGAGTGACATCACCGTCACACTACTGACCAAGCCTCAATGTTTTGAGTATATCTCACAAAATAGAAATCCAATGAATATGAAATCGGTTCCATTTGAAAGAGGACTCAAAGGGCTTTCCATCAAGTCTTGAACCAACCTAAACGGAGTTCATAAAATAAAGTTATGATCTTCGAAATTGGACACTCAAAATACTGGAAGCAACAGAGTTCGAATCAAAGACTTCCGATATAACTGAACAGCATAGATACCCGAGTATAAGCATTGAATACTCGAGTATGGTCGAGTTAGAAGCGTCAGGCATATCTGAATCACAGAGATACTCGAGTATGAGTATGGGATACTCGAGTATGTTCGGTAAACATACTTCCGCTGTATCGAGACTTCGGATCGTGATTCTGGAATTGAATACTATTAATGAAGATCTTTAATGATTTGATTCTTGACCGATTTGCTCATAAGAAAGCAACGAATCAAGATTTCTACATCACGGGCAAGTATCCCAGATATCCAAGATGCTCCAAGACTCCAACGGCAATATCATCAAATGAAAATCACAAAAAGAATCCGATCTGATTATGGGCATTAATGGAATTCAATATGGCAGCATCTGCAATGATCATCTTCAAAGCATTATAAATAGATGAAGAACCACCTGCTCTCAACACACAACTACAGAGAAAACGCACAAAGAGAATCAGAAAGATACTTGCAAGAGTCTAGTTCCGCTATACTCTTGTCAGATACTTTCGAATACTTTCATCCAATACTCTGTAATACTATCGGTTGATATCTTGTAATACCATGTACTTCAGTGCTTAGAGTTATCTGCTCTTATAGAGAGTTATCCTTCAGCTATCATTTCCTTGTGAGAATCTCAAAGTTGTGGGACTTTGGGATTGGGTATTTGATTACAACTTGTAAGGGGAGTGTAATTCGAGAGAGAGAATTGCTCCAAGTGTTACAGAGTGTGTAATCATTTGATCGTAAGTTAGGGAAATCCGGAGTGTTTCGGGACCGGACGTAGGTCAAGAGTTGGGCCGAACCAAGTATAAATTCTCTGTGTCTATCTCCTCTACTCTATCTCTACTTTGCCTTGATATATATCTATTGTGTGGGTGACCGAGTAACTAGCAAAAAGAATTTTGTAATCACCTATTCACCCCCCTCTAGGTGATATTCCACCTTCAGGAAGGTTAGGTGAAATTCCCACAATTCCCCTAAACCGTTCGAACGCTAGCGTTAAGTTCGAATGTAAAGCACTAAAGGGACAACGCATTCAAACAACAAATTGGACAGTAACCAAATTTATGCAACTGTTTATATTAGAACATTCCAGGAACGACAATATGACAGAAACGGAAGTAGGCATTTTTGACAGAAACAATAGTAATATAAATGCAAGACAATAGTAAAAACCACATCATAGACCCACCATCGGTGAACACATCATCTTCTTGTTCTTGTTCATGTTGTTCCACTTCCCCTTCGCGGTCGTTCTGGTCAAATTTCTCAAGAACCTTGTGGTGGGTGTTTTGGCTTCTGGATTGGATTCTACAATCGGGCACGGCGGTGACACGATCGGAGCAAGAGGGTCGGCAAAATTTCAGGGCCAATTTCATCACAGGATTTCACTCTCCCGGAAGATTTCAGCTTTCCCTCCATTTTTGGATGGAACGAAGGTTCCCACATTTGAGGGAACATTGGTAGAGGCGGGAAGTCATCTTCCTGGGAGAGTAGCGCGCCAAACGCGTTTTGTGATTGAAGATCTGTAATCTTCCCTTTCCTTCAGCCTATCTTTCGCGTATCATACGGGTCCTAAGTACTCTAGTCAGTTCAATATTAGGTCCAATTTTGAAAACAATACAAATAAATCAATATCTTGAAGGAAAAAAAAGAAATAAAATTTATGCTTTGAACATGAAAATTAAAATAATTTATTAATTCAAAAATATTTAAATTAGGGCTTTACAATATTCAACTTAATTTTCGGTATTTCCGATTCAGCTTCCTATGATTTTTTGTTTTAATTACAAATTGAGCAAAAGTGTAACGTCCTTCATTTTACTTAATATAATGACTAATTAAGGGTTGATCAACCACTAAGTATTGCTTCATCAATTATCAAAATATACAAAATAAACCAGAGTATGCAGAGTGAGCCCTAACGTGGCAATATACAATCATCCAACATAAACAAAAAAGACAGAAGCACTACTTTTAGCAGAGTAGCCTAAGCTTCCGAGGTCTTCCCTGATGGACCCGCACGGAAACTATCACCTGAAAAATGTGGTAACTATCAATCCAACTTATTACGAATACTAATATGTGCTAGTGAGGTGCCAAGTGGAACAAATTATATAACAAAGTATTAAAAATATATTTCACCAATATACACGTCACAAAATTTCATCTCATGAATTCTGTATCACAGTTTTCATTAACACAATTCCCAAGATGCCTCCCACCAATCCAACCGAATCGCCTTATTTCCTTCGACTAGGCTCATGGGCTAAGTTACATCCATGTTACTGGTTATTTATAAGCTCACTGGTCATATGATGAGGACCGGCCAAAATCCTCAGAGCACATGTCCCAGACCATGGGTCTTTTCCCCTCATTGAACTAATGAGGTGTCGTAAGCCCTCATTGAACAGGTGGGATAATAGAAAGCCAATCATTATGCACCAATGGAGGCCTCACAACGTGGTGGAATAAACTACTCTATTTCTTCCCAATTCAACCCTTTCCATAATTATCATAATAAATAACTTAACAGGAATTTTTTCAAGATTTATACATTCATATCATGTGATTTAAATAACTCTCATATACCAGTCATAATATCAAAATTCTCAATCTTATACATATATAAAAATATGTATATATATTTCACAATTCAAATCATAAGATTCCACAAGGCAATTTCTATTAAGATATTCATAATCATTTCCCAAAATACTCACAAACAACATACTAATACACATAATAAGTGGAAAGTGGTTACCTCTCACCGAAACCAACTATTATCACCCTGCTCCTAATCCAAGAGCTCAAACACACGCCCAAAAAATCAATCTACCACAACCAATTACTAACCATTAATAGACAAGTTATCCAAAGAAAACCTTTACTTTGAAGGTTATGCACAATTAACAACTTGTGTGACTATTTTAAGACTTATCAGAAATTCAGTCTTTAACTTTTCTGAGAATTTAGAAACTTCATAACTCGACCGCTACAACTTCAAATGGAGTGATTCCAATTTCTACTTAAACCTTAAACCTCGATAAGTCTATTTTCATAAATTAAAGTCATCAAGTTGATTTATGACTGATGAAATTTCCTACTTTCAAAAAACATAAACAATGTCCAGAATTTTCCAGATTTCTTGACCAATATTTGAGGAACCATAACTCCTTCAATACTTATCGGAATTCGAAAAATTACCTATCAAATTAAACCTCTATTTGTCTAATATTTATCTGAAAAATTTCACATTTTTATGATTTTTTTTACTTGATACGAAATTCAACGTCATTTTGTTGCTCCAGAAGCATACCAGAATTTGTCCAGATTTTAGCTCAACTTCGAAAAATTATATCTTGAGCTATAGACCTCCGTTTAAGGTGTTCCAAAGCTATTTTTAAACCTTATTGAGTCTACTATTTACTGTAAAAATTTCAATGAAAACTCAAATGTTTGCCATTTCAAAATCAAGCTCGAAAGTTACTGTTCAACGAAAGTGCAGAAAACGTTCCAGATTTTGGCTAAACTTTGGGAAATCATATCTCTCATTCTACTCGTCTGTTTTAAGGTTTCTTTGGCTCGTTGGAAAGTTCATGATGTGACCTAAATCCCTGAAAAATTTCAGGGTCAAAGGAGTTCGTTTACCCTAGTTTTTCCTTACTCAAAGGTTACTGTTCCAGCTGAAAAAGTTTAGTTTTCCAGAGATAACAGCAGCTTCTATTTTCACGTTTGGCATTTCATTTGGACTTCCCTTGGCATTTACATTCTTAAAACCAACTCCATACTTCAAAACAAAGGTTTTATGGTTGGTTTATGCTCTAAACAACATGAAATGCACATGAAATCTTGCTAAATATATGTTCTTAGTGTGCAAGTGTTTCTATTAATTAGAAGTATAAGGTGGTTAATTGATTAGTTAGTGAATCAGTTAGTTAGTTAATGAGTTGGTTAGGGCCCTAGTCTATATAAGGGGTCTTAACTAATCAGATTTGTAAGTGTTGGGTGCAGTAACGGACCCAGGATTTTAGATTTGTGGGTGCACAATTAATGATGGGATTTGGGGTTCGGGGGCAGCGCCCCCAAAATTTTTTTTAAAGGGGAAAAATACTTTTTGTAGCAAAAAGAGAACATAAAAAAAACAAGAATCAGCAATCCAATCTAACATAAAACAGAACAAACATTACAGCAATGTCCCTTGCAAGAATGACATAGCAAAGCCACCTATCTCCTCTCACATCCCAAAGACGTGAGCTGAAAATCAAAGGGAATCAACATTGTATACTGAATTTTACCTTTATTTTTTTTATTGCATAGGTCAAATGCCATATTTAAAGCCAAGTATGAAACTTGCAAGCACATTGCCAAATATGGAAAAGTGTGGCTTGCAATAAAGAACTCCCTCAAAAGAATTTTGAAGTTGCTAAGCTGCAAAATACATTGATCAGTTGGTAAAGTTTCAAACAATGGAGAATTCTAGGAGATTAAACAACAAATAGAACTAAATAATACTTCCAAAGCAATAAAAGTTACTCAACACCGTGGCCTAGTAGTTGAACGATAAAAATCACAGTCTCATTTAAATCATAAGGCATTTTACCATACATGATTTTTAAGCTTCCGTGAATAAAATTGAAACAAATGAGTAAATCAAGAGACTAAATATCATAATTGCACTTCCATCCTCACACCAGCCTTTTGTTTGGTCTTTTGAGTTCATTTTTGCTTTACGTTTTAAGAGATTCCGTTCTCTTGCACTTGGCCAATTAGATTTAACACTAGGAACCATATTGGCAACCATTTTCTGGATGTTATGTACAGAATGAGATGTAAAAACTCTATGATCGATTCCATATGGATGTATATCTGATTTATATGCCATAAGATCTTCATCTCTTATCACATCACTGATATCCATGAATTGTTCGCACACATCCAAACCTAAAATTAGGTGGAGATATTTATTAGCACTAGAAGCATGTTGTTGAAGGTGACTTGATGAACAATATTAAAAGGAGCAATACATACAGCAATAACAATCCATAAACACACATTTTGGCAGACAATGCACCATGCAAAATTAGTGCCCTCAATAGAGAATATTGTTTATAAGTTAAACAAGTTCACAAGCATTGTGTATCAGTCAGAGTGGACTATGCATATTCCATAAAAATGTTCAGCGATCACCAGCCAACAGCACTTCATTTTCCTTGTTGATGCCCAACAAGAATCCACACACATTGCTTGAATAATACAAAACATCACATAAGCACAGCTAGATACTTACCTAAACGACGTCGAAGATTTTGCTTCTGGCGAGCCAATCGCTCCTTTGGGTTCTTTACATTATCACTTCCTATATCATACTCCTGAAATGGAACAGGGAATAAAACATAAATTCATTAAACACAAAGGCAACTGAATGAAAAATAATAATTTTTAACAGATAAATACAACTCCAGCTATATATATTTGATCCTTTTAGGATGCTATCTTATCCTCCTGCCTTATTCTCTTTTTTATCTGTGGGCGATTATTGAAACCCCAATGTGAAGGACCATTAATTTGAAAAAGGAAACTCCCAAGAAAATTTGACAGACAAGTGATAATAATATAAGCATTTTTAACACATGGCTTCTCGATGGCTATTTATGTTGGAGAAGATGTTGTGCTTGAACCTCTCTAAAATCCCAATTAACTGCCGAGATTCAAAGAGATCCATATCGAGCAACTTCCTTCAGTTTCAAGACTCATTTTCTGCCCAATGTTTGCTTACCTAATCAGTTCTGATTCAAATTCCTTCACTTTCTAGACCCAGTGACATATTATATACAATTTAGGGGAGAAGATTTAGATTGAAAATTGAAAAAATAAAGCCATATTCGGATCTGTGAGCAACATTCAAGCTAATAATTTCCAATGACTGAACAAAATATGGAAGCCACTCCATCGTTGAAACTCTAATCTAGAAGACATGACAGCAAAAATCATAAATAATCAGTAATTTACTAACAAAAGAAGACCAGGCAGAGAGCAGCAGAGAGCGTCGGTGGGGGGCGTGGGAAAGTAGGTGACGAGAGAGAGAGAGAGCAGCTTGAGCCTTGAGCGACGGCGGCAGAGGACGTCAGGGCAATGGAAATGGGGGAAAAAATGGTCAAAGGAACTTTAGTAGGGTTCGAACAGTGGACCTTTGAGTGAGAGGAGGGAGTAGAGTTTTTACCATTTGTGCTATCTATATATATTGTTAAAAATTTCTTTCAAATTATACATATTTTGTGTGTGCACTTGCCCACATTGACACTCATGTAGGTCCGCCCCTGGTTGGGTGTGGAGTCCTCACATTATGTTGAGAGGGAGTTAATATTGTCTCCTTCTAGGTTTAGAGTTTACCCAAGAGGAAGATTACTCATTGTTTAGAGTTTACCCAAGAGGAGGGTTACTCATTTCATTGTTTAGAGTTTGCTCAAGAGGAGGGTTACTCATTGTAAGGGGATGTTCCTCTTTTGTTGATAATACAAGCATCTTCATCTTCTCCATATTATTTCTCTATTTGCTTCTCTAATTACACAAGTTTACATGGTATCAAAGCCAGGTTCTGCCAATTTTCTATTGCTCCGTGTATCTGAGTGCCTCTCTAACTCTATGTGGTGCATTTTCAAGAATATATCATTCCAGGCAATATTCAAGAAATGACCAGTACGCTGTGTGTGATTTTGATTGCTTCTTGATGGGGCACCTCTTTCATTGGACGAAACCCAACGATTCTTGCTTAGCCGCCGTTTATCTCAGGTGATTTCGATCGATTGTCTCTTCTTTCTGAACTTGTCATCGCCATCAACGTGAAACTCGATTACGAAATCTCCGCTGCGCGATTGTTCGATTGATTGAGTTCTTGGTATTTTCACTTGTTTTGTTGATTTCCATCATCTCAGGTTCCCTTGGTGAAAGGGGACTGTACGATCGACGAATAATCCGATCGAGAACAGCGACAGTAAGATCGCATCTCCGCTGTGCAATTGGTTAGGGGGAAAGATTGTGATTCATGTTCTCGTCGTTCATCAAAGAACCCATATCGCAAATCTGTTCCGTTTTTAGCAAAGAGAAAGTCAACCCTGGTCCAAGATTAATCCAAAGCCAGGGGATAATTTAATGTGGTGGATTGCGCTCGCTTGGCAATATCAATGAAGACAGAGAGGATGAGTACATTAATGGAGAAGCAAGTCTAGTGAAACCAAGTTACTGAGATTCAGTAAAGTTGGAAGGAAGGAGAGGTTCCTGATTTTGATAAGTTGTTCTTCATTATGGAAGAGAGTGTCATGAAGATATAATTTTTGTGCAAATTGAAGAAAAGAAGAATGGAAGAAGACTGAAGAAATCTTTGTATTAATTTTGTTGATTAAAAACTAGTCAGTTTAATTCACCTTACCTTCTTATTTTGTGATGTTTAAGTTGAGCACATTTAAGATAAATGTTGTTCAACTTGAGGGGACGTGTTAGAAGTATAAGGTGGTTAATTGATTAGTTAGTGAATCAGTTAGTTAATGAATTGGTTAAGACCCTAATCTATATAAGGGGTCTTAACTAATAAGATTTGTAAGTGTTGGGTGTGGAGCCCTCACATTATATTGAGAGGGAGTTAACATGGTTTCTTTCTAGGTTTAGAGTTTACCCAAAAAGAGAGTTACTTATTGTTTAGAATTTACCCAAGAAGAGGGTTACTCATTTCATTGTTTAGAGTTTACCCAAGAGGAGGGTTACTCATTGTAAGGGGATGTTCCTCTTTTGTTGATAATACAAACATCTTCATCTTCTCCATATTATTTCTCTATTTGCTTCTTAATTACACAAGTTTACAGTTTCTTCTACCATACAGCGAGCTTCTTGGTTCAGCAGTAATTAATTTAGAACCCACTATTATTCGCATGCAACGTTAAGCTTCAAACTTCAACCAGTTCCAAAGCACATGTATGCAACGTTAAACCTCAAACGTTTTCGGGTCCCAAAAGTATAGCACAATACGCAAAACCAAAACTATAACACTTCAGCTTTAAACACAGAAAATCAAGTTGGATGCTCACCTTGTTCGAAAACAAGCTTGCATGCGTGGTTCCTCAACTTCTTCATCTCTGTTCTCAGGCTCAGCTTCCACGCTCTCATCCTCGTTCTATTTTCTGTGTTCTTGTTGTCTCTCGTCCTCTCTCTCGTTTTCCTTCCTGCCCTCCTTCCCTCTCTTTTAGTTTCGAAGTTGGCTCTGGTTCCTTGCTAAAGCAACGTGAGTGGAGGAAAACTAAGAAATAGTGATTATATAAGAGGTTGAAGGTCCAGTCCGAGAAGAATAAAACACTGGTCCGAGAAGCATGAGCAGACCAATGAGTATAGACAGTTGGGTTGGAGCTCGAGAAGCATGGGTGTTCTGCTCTTGCGTGTCTGCCAATCTGATATGGCTATGATTTTATTTTGCTGACTAAGTTTTTTGCTGCTGCGTTTTGTGCTTCTGATAGATGAAAGTTGAAGAAGTATACGTGTGTATGTATGGGGGCTAATATGGGCTTGAATGAATTGGATTTAAAGATTTTTTTTGCTATAAAAGATGGCATAGAAGCCTACATAATAAACAAGAATATTACACCCATGGGGAAATTAATCTCAAACTATCCTGGAAGATCCAGCTTCTCAAATTCAAAGGGCACTCATTCAAAATAGTAGAATTTGAGATACCCCTTTTGGTTAAGGCATCTGCTATTCTATTTGAGACCCTCGGAATGCATCTAATATCCACCTGCCAGCTAAGAGACAATAAATCCCTAGCTTTCATAATTAAATTACTGCAAGACGTACTGTAACACCCCAATTTACTGACAATTATGAGTAAATTGGGGTGTTACACGTACAGCTATAATCCAACAAAATGTTAACTACAGAATCCGCATCAGACTCCAAAATAATCTTCCTAAATCCGAGGTCCCAGGAAGTTTGCAACCCTTCCACAATAGCCCATTCCTCTGCCGAATCAGCTTGACAGACACCAATCATCTTCGAATAGCCGACTATCCAATTGTCCAACCAGTCTCTAATCACCCCTCCATAGCCTGCATGAGATGAAGCCAAAACAGTTGCCCCATCCACATTGAGCTTTAACCAACCAATTGGGGGTTTTTCCCAACTAGACGTTCGATATGTGTTAGAGTGGAACGAATCACCTGCAAGGTTAGTCACAGAAATAAAACTGGACAAAAGCATAAAGATAGTAACGCCCGGATTTGGAGGTTTGGAAAAATTACAATAAAAAATACATTTATTCCTCCAATCCCAAAGCTTCCATATAGCCACTCCAAAAAATAAACTCCAACATCTTCCCCACATGGATCCCACCTGATTATTTAAATTAAACCTCAGCCATTCTATAAGATTCAGTGAGAAAAAAGAAGCCACATACCTCGGTTTAACCATAGAGGACCACATATTTCTAGTATAGGCACAATCACGTAATATATGCAAAATATTCTCCAAATCAGCCTTACATATTCCACACAATGGAGAATCATTAGACCAAGAGCTCCTCCATAGATTGGTAGGCAATTTATTCAAAGCCACTTTCCACATAAAGACTCGGATTCGCTCCGCTCCACCCCATTTCCAGATATCTTTAAAAATCTTATCCCTCAGATTAGAGGGATGTGGTTCCCGCAGAAAATAGGCACTCTTCACAGAGAACACCCCATTACCCGTCAATCCCCAAACCAAACAGTCATGATCAGCATCGGCTCTAGGCGGAAGAACAGCAACGATCTTTCTCATCCCTACAGAACTGATAACCGAGGAGATTTTATCCACATTCCAATAGCCATCCTCACACCAATCAGCAACCACAGAATTCTCTTCTTCGAGTGACAAAGGTCGAACGCAAAAATCCTAGAGAGTCAAATCAGCCCCAAGCCAAGCGTCACTAAAAAAAGTTAACAGTCAAACCATTCCGGACAAGCCACTTAGAGCCTCTGTCGACAATGTCTCTCTGATCACAAATAAACTTCCAAAGCCTAGAATCACCAGGCCTAAAATGAATGAGAAACTCGTCATCTCTAACCATATACTTATGGAAGAGAATATCAGCCCACAAACCCTTGACACCCTTCACAAGGTTCCAAGCTAACTTAGCGCCACAAGCAGCATTAACAGAGCTAAGTTTCCTTAACCCCAGTCCCCCACATTCCTTAGGCCTCGTAAGTTGATCCCACCCAATGGGATGAAAATGTTTGCCAACTCCATCATGACCCCAGATAAAATTCCTTTGGAGTCGCTCAACTTCACTACAAACACTTTGCGGTAACTTTGCAACCAACATAGTGTAGATAGGAATCGTACTAATCACAGACTTAGCAAGAGTAATCCGCCCGGCCATTGAAAGACTATTCGCCTTCCAGACACTCAGCTTAGCCTTGACTCTGTCAATCACATATTGGAATTTATCTCTAGGTCTACGACTCCGAGAAAGTGGAAACCCGAGATATCTTCCAATCTCACAAGAAATATGCATATTAGTGATGTCCTTAATCCGAAGTTTAGTATGCAAATGCACTTTAGGGGAAAAAAAGATAGACGATTTCCCAAAATTAACCTTACCACCTGAAGCCCCTATAAACTTCTGAACATAATCCATCATAGAACGAGCTTGTTGTTCATCAGCAATTCCAAATAATAGCAAGTCATCAGCAAACATTAAATGAGAGACCCTAGGGCCATCTTTGGTTACATAGATAGGCCTCCATATTCCATCCTCAACATAATCACAAATAAGATGTGAAAGTTTATCCATACATAACACAAATAGAAGAGGAGAAATAGGATCTCCCTGCCTAAGGCCCCTAAGAGGCTTAAAAAACTAAGTTTTAGAACCATTCCAAAGGACATTATAGGAAACTGAGGAAACACAATCAATGATTAAGTCAATAAATGCATCGCCAAACCCCACCTCCAATAAGACCTGTCTCAGAAATCCCTAGCTTATCCTATCATAAGCTTTTTTCCAAATCAATCTTCATAGCCATCAGCCCCTTCTTACTTCTATTCCTACCCATAATGTGAAGGATCTCTTGCCCCACTATAATATTATCCTGAATGCACCTCCCTTTAATAAAACTCGATTGAAAAGGAGAAACAAGATCATTCATCACTCCCCTTAACTGCAAAGCAATCAATTTTGTGACGCATTTGAGATGCACCGTACATAAAGCAATAGGTCTAAAATGAGAAACAACTTCCAAATTATCTCTTTTAGGAATCAAAGATATAATGGTCTTATTGGCCTCAGTCAAAGACGCTTCTTTCTTAAACACTTTTGTAACAAAATCACAAAGAGCCGGACCCACAATTCCCCAATTTGATTTGTAAAATAAAGGAGGGAAACCATCAATACCTGGCGCTTTATAGCTACACATAGCAAACAACGTTGCTCTTATTTCCGTATCATTGGGCACAGTAGCAAGATCAGATAGAATCCGAGGGTCAATCGCAGGAAAAGTAGTTCTCGTAGTCAAAACAGTACCATCACAAGAATTAGTACAATAGATCATTTTAAAATAATTAACTACCATCTCCTTAAGCCCAGCATTATCATCAACCCAAGTCCCCACTTCATTCTTCAGTATCAAAATCTTGTTCCGCCTATTTCTCATTCTAGCTTTTAAGTGATAGTACTTGGTATTTCTATCACCCTTAGTAATCCAATCACTCTTAGACTTTTGAAACCATTTAATCTCCTCAAGTCTTAAAAGTGTGTTGTAAGGTGACGTGAAAAAGGAGCTGTGGAGGGAGTGTGTTGAAGTTTTGGGCTTTGGTGTTTTATATTTTGGTGTTGGCCGAAATGAATGATTAATGGATCAGGAGGAGTTTTGTATTTTGCATGTGCACGTGGCTTATTGGGCCAAAATTCCTAATATAATGAAACCCAAATTGTCTTTAAATTCCAATTATTTAATAATTAAAGCCAAATTTTCCATAATTAATCCTACCATAATATTTCTATATTCTCAAAATATTATTTCATAATCTTCCCAAATTCTCAAGGTCCAAAATAATTTTATTAATTATCTTAAGTTTTTCCTCATAATAAGCTTAAGACTTTTGAACTTTACTGGCTAGAGCCCTCCTATCTCAGTTTTGTTTCCAACCTATTGGTCCAAAACTTTGGGATGTTACAAAAAGCCCAAACAAAATTAAAACAGTATGCTTTTAGGCTCAGACAAACCTAAATTATCCCTATACAGACAGCCTCTTAAACCCTTTAACCCTCTAGTGGTTCATTTATTGCATGTTTGGATTAGTGGTGGAAACTGCTTTTCCGATGTAATTTACGATATATAAGGTAAATATGGAAGATGAATTTTATCTCGATTTACGTGAACATATTTTTTCAATAGTAACTCAAACATGTTTTTAATAATTAAAAAATGCTGGTTTGAAGAAAGCTCCACTTAGCCACTTCATTACAACTTCAACAGTGGTATTTTTGTTAATCATACTTTTATTTTTAAGAAATTACTAGTAAAAAAAAGTTTGACCCATAAACATAAATTGTTAAATTTGACTTCGTAAATAATACTCCCTCCGATCCTAATTATAAGAACTATTTAACTGATTTTGGGGATTAAGGAGAGGAGTTAAATTAGTTAATTTTACTCATTTTCCTAAAATTCTCTTATATAAATTTAAAATGACACAAGTTGCCCTAATTATAAGTATTTCTGATTTGCCATAGTTAGACATCCATGACATATTAGTTTAGTATATATGTATATTAGTTGCTTTTTATATAGTCATGTGTATACATATAGATCTAATTTTATTTTCACACGCTTTCTAATTGAAATAATGGTCTTGATATATAAACATATATGTGTGTGTCTAGATCTATCTACACACACATAGACACACACACACACACGTGTGTGTGTGTACACATATATATTGACACACATAAACACAGATATACATATATATGTACACACACATATATATAAATGCTCCTAATAATAAGTATAAATAAGGGTATTATAGGAAAAAATTGACAAAAGTTAAAACTTGCTCTTATAATTAGGATCAAAACCAACTCCAAAATATGTTCCTATAATTAGGACCGGAGGGAGTACAACTCTTTGTAAATATGGAAGTTTGACTTGTAATATTATTTCTTCTCCGGTCCTAAATATAATAACTACTCCTTTGGGTACTAACTAACAATTCTCACAAACCAATAAAAACAGTTAAAGTCAATAAAGTTGTTTTACAATTTAAGTAACTTCCAATATTACCCCTTCTAATTACCCTAAACTCTAATATTATATTAATTATTACTCTCACCCACTACCTTATTTATTAGGGGCATATATGAAAAAAATAATTAATGCTCATTGGGAACAAGCAAGTGTCTTATAAAAATGATCAAGTAAACTTGTTAGTTGGTGCCTTATAATAAATACCAGAGGGAGTACTTAAGAGTTTTGCTTTGATCCTAAATGTAAGATATCTACCCTGCAAGGGCATAATTCGGAATTGCCTATGAGCAAATTAGCCAAAAATTAAAAATGTACGATCTTTGCCCATTTAGTTTCTCAAATTTATAAGTTATTCTTTAATTATTTCTATTTGTAAAGACTAAAGAGAGCTTCTTCTAATGACGGTCAATACAAATATAATTATATATGGTATTTTGAGAAAATCAATACACATTTTTAACACATACCATATATAGCTCTAGCATTTAAGTCTGGATGGAGTCAAATTTTTAGTCTATAAGTATTAAATGAAATTTATGAACCCTATTGGAGTCAAATTTCTTAGATCTACAAGTATTAAATGAAATTCATGAACCTATTTATACTATTTAATTTTCTTACCAGACATTTATGAGCAATTTTTGTTTTTTAAAAGTCAAATTAGGTTTGTGTTTCCATTTTAGAATTTGAAATAAATTCCATGAATATAATTAATGTGAGTCAAATCTAGAACATGCAATAATTACTTTAAAACGTTACTACGAAATTGAAGAAATGAATTTAAACAATTAGCCAGAGACAACTCACTACCATTGGTCCTATTTATAAGTTGGGCATGGAAAAAAATTAGTACTTGTTATAAGTAATAAATGAGAGTATTGCAATTTTGCTTATATTAAAAGTAGAGAGAGAGAGAAAATGTGAAAAATACTTATTTATAAATAAAGGTAAAATTAAAAAATAATAATGTATTCCATATTTAATGAGTTAATAAATAAACTCCTTGAACTTATAAATAGTAATGGAGTGGTAAAACATTAATTAAAATTAAAATTTGACCTACCACATAATTATTTTGGATTATCAATGCCAGTAATAAATGCAATAATTAAAGACAAGGACATTAGAATAAAACCCAAGATAGGTGCATGCATCATGTTGTCAAACTCGCGAGTTGACTCTCCGAGTTTACCATTTTTTACGTTTCTAATTTACTAAATCGAGTTGAGTCACTAGTAAACTCGTGATCGTTGTAAACTTGATTAAATGTACAAGTTTACCGTTTTTACGTTTCAAATTTACAAAACCGTGTTAACTCACCTTTAAACTCATGTTAACTTTTTTTATTTGATCATGCTTAGTAGCTTTATGTGTGAGTTTTATAGAAATTTATTTGTTAAATATGGTAAATTTTGAATATTGATGGGTTTAATTTCAATTATTTAGATTTAAAATATATTTTAATTACCGTGTTAAATCACCCTTAAATTCTTGTTAACTTTTTTTATTTGATCATGCTCAGTAGCTTTATGTGTGAGTTTTATAGAAATTGTTTTTGTCAAATATGGTGAATTTTGAATATTGATGGGTTTAATTTCAATTATTTGGATTTAAAATATATTTTAATTACCGTGTTAACTCAACATTAAACTCGTGTTAAATTTTTTTATTTGATCATGCTCAGTAGCTTTATGTGTGAGCTTTATAGAAATTGTTTTGTTAAATATGGTAAAGTTTGAATATTGATGGGTTTAATTTCAATTATTTGGATTTAAAATATATTTAAATCAACGATTTTACTTATACTCACGAGTTTAACAAGGTTCAAGTGAAGTGATGAAATCTTAAAAAATAAAGATAGCACCTACAAGAATTTTGTTATGTTTTTAAATACATGAATGAAAATGAATGAATAAATAAATAAATAACTCGGAGCCCTATATTCTAAATGACACCTAGAAACTTAGAAAACCCCTTAAAACTTTTTTTTCGATTGCTCATCCGGTATTCAGAGCTTCGTCCTGACTAATCCGAATCCGACCCGGGTCATGCACCTGGCTATGGGGGGAACCCTTAAAACTTTATAGTATGTAACGAATGAATTGACATATTACTAGATTAATTATCTCGTGATTACAGTTAAAATTACCATTAAATCGCACTTAATCCTTGAAATCATAATCTACAATGATGTGTTAAAAGTGACTTGTGATAAATGAGAAATAAAACAATAATCAGCTATTAAGATAAGTTCGTTAATTCTCAAGATCTATAGAAGGTTTTTCAACATTCCATGAAACTCCAGAAATTAATTACTTATCTCACAAGTTCACTAATATTAGTCCCCATGCCAAAAAAAAAAAAAAACTAGTATTATTCCCTATGTATAGTGGGTTTTTAACAATTTATAACTAATATATGATAATTTTCAATAAACTATATATTTACAAAATAAAAATTCTATCTCATTAGCAACCTTTAACATATGGTATTTTCTTTTTGTGGATGACAGTTGCATATATAATTTAAGGTTAATGTGTAGATTTGCCAACAAACTATTATCTGAGGAGCATCTGGCACAAAAAAACAATTGAGGTGACCAAAATTACCACTCAACAATTAAAAAGTGAAAAAAACACCAAATAACTATTAAAAAAAACAACTATCACAATTAAGTTAAAATATGAGGCACTGGCGTAGGACAATGATATAGACACTGGAGAAAAGAGCGGTTAAACCTTTTTTGTTGGATAAGGCAAACACTAACAAAGATGAGACCCATGGGAGCAGGCGCTGTGGCAGCGACGGGTGCTGCTTGTGGCATCGGAGGGATGGAACCAGGGTGCAATGCACATGCTAGTCGAAAAGTTGTGGACTGCTGGATGAGTTCAAGAGGGTGAGTGGAACACTCAACAACAATATATAGAAGCTTTGGAGACACCGATGTCGCTGACATTGTAACAGTCAATAGAAGACGGAGACACCAAGACAGTGACGGGGTAATAGTTTGTTGGCGAATCTGCACCAAATTTTGTGTTTTTTTTTTTTCATTTTTTAATTGTTGATTGGTAATTTTGGTCCCCTCAATTATTTTTTGTGCCAGACGCTCCTTAAGTAATAGTTGGTTGGCAAATCTGCACCTTAATCCTATAATTTATCAACTTGTTTAAGTCTTCCTTTTTTCTATCCAAAATTTGGGACTGCCAATGAATATGGAACGCATTTCCCTGCCTATCATTTGGATAGGCAGAGGGCACTCCTCCCATATGAGCCGTTTAAATTTAATTTTTTTACTTTTTGTTTTTTCAAAAAATATTATTTTAATGGGTAGAGAATCTAAAATAAATATTTTTTAATAAATATTTTTTTTAAACGATAATTTTTTCATTTAAAAATCACTAAATAAAAAAATATGAATTGTCCAGATCCCATCTGAACCGCCCAGATAAGACGAGTGTCGCAACGAAACGCATTCCAATAAATATTAGTTGAATGTATTTGGCAAAACATAAATTCAACTTAACCAATAAACACAACTAACAATTTATCAGATCTCTTACATATATAGAAACAGAACTTGATTCGTAATCATTGTATATAAAGAAGACCTTGTTAAGAAGGACCAAGTCAATTCCTTAATGCCTACATTCATTTTGAAAGGGATTAATAGTTAGCTGTTGATCTTGAGAACTCAATTTCAACTAATATTATTTTTATTTTTTAAACAATTTCAACTAATATGTATACCTTATTCTTTCTCCAAATTTTGAGACCAATTCAATGGCTATTGGTTGCATTCCAATGAGTTAACAAAAAGTTAATTGGTTCTCTTATTTGCCATAGAATCAGAATCTGAACTCGAACAATGTCTGTGAAAAAGAATTTGTTGGAAGAGATAAAACATATGTTCATAATTCGTATGTATTGAAAGGGATTAGTACTTAACCGTGATGGATGTTGGTCTTAATATATGAAAGGAGTTTTGTCTCACCTTACATGAATAATCACTTTTGAGGACTCTAAATATAATCTCAAACAAGCACAAAGTCTACTCTTGTAATTCATATGTCTTTGAAAGAGATTAGTGTTTAACCATAGTGAGACTAGAAAAAAAAATATCAGTTAGTGAGTCTGACACATTTAATTAATAGGTCGACGAGTTGACAAAATTGATGAATATCTTGATTACTCTTATTTGAACTTGATCCCTTAGTGCGTATATCTTGTTAGGAGAGACAAAGTCTATTCTTGTAATCCTTGCGTCTTGAAATATATAACTGCTTAGTCATAATGTGATTCGAAAAGAAAACTTAGTCAATGAGTTTGAAACGTTTAATTAATGGTCTTATAGAGTTGATGAATCTCTTAAATACTTCATCCGAACTTGATCCCTAAGTTTATGTATGAAGAACATTGTCTTGTTAAGAGAGACAAAGTCTACTCTTTATAATCCATACGTCTCAAAAGAAATTATTGCTTAGCGATATTGAGATCGGAGAAGAAAATTGAGTCAATGAGTGTGTCACATTTAATTAATAGGTCTGACAGAGTTGACAAAACTGATGAATCTTTTAAATACTTTATCTGAACTTGATTCCTAAGTGTATGCATCTTATTATTATGAAAGACAGAGTCTCTTAAAAGATATATTAGTGCTTGGTCATTTTCAGACCAGAAAAGAAAATTGATTCATTGAGTCTAACACATTTAATTAATAGACCTGACTGAGATGATAATCTGATGAATCTATTAAATACTTTATCTAAAATGCATGCATCTTATTATGAAAGACAAAGTGTAAGTTTGGAAAGAAATTAGTGCAGGAAAAGGAATATTTTAGTTTTAATATCAATTTTCTCAGTAAAATAAAGGAAGCAGATTCTCTTATTAGTTTTTTTTCTCATTATCCCTCATAAGCCCATATGAACTGTTGACTGAGAAGAGTAGAGAAAAATGAAAGTAGTATTTTGACCTTTCAGATTGAATGGACGAACATGATTTAAAAATTATAAGAGGTTATGAGAACATAATGATGAGAGAAACTTGACCTGTAAAATAAAAGTCAATTTTAATTCTTTTTCCTTTTAAATGAAAAAAAAAAAAACTCTCAAGCGGGGTCCACAAGAGCTTCTTATCAGGAACATACATACTGCGTCTGCCCCGATTAGAGCAAACCTCTTCAGTTACTGTTGAAACTTCCTTAATCGATTCTATGTTCTAACGCCATGGCCGAACTCGTATTCTGTCTGTCCCACTCCGAGGTAACCGCCTCTTTCTCTTTCTATTACTCTTCCTTCTCTCTCTATCTTCCTTCCCTATAAATCTGCAGCTAATAATCTCTCTGTCTATGTCACTGAAATCAAAATCGCTCCTTGTTCTGTGCTTTGACTCCTACTAGTAGCAGCAGCAGTAGCAAACAAACTCACTGAAAAATGAGCATTCCGCCGGCGGCCATGTGGACGGGATTCCAGCCTCCGCCGTTCACGGCGGCGCAGTGGACTGAGCTCGAACACCAGGCCCTCATCTTCAAGTATCTCAAAGCTGGATTAACCGTTCCCCTGACCTCCTCGCTCCGATTCACCGGAGCTTCCAACTGATGATGCCGGTTCCTCATTCAGCTCGTAAGCCAACAAACAAACAAAAACCCCAAATTTCTTCTCCCTCTAATCCCCTGCATTTTCTCTCACTTCGTTTCTGTTCCAAAATCCCTAATTCTCCCGTTTTTTTACCAATTAATCGTATTTCTGTATTTTTTGCAGTGGGTTACAGCTCCTATTTCGGGAAGAAGATAGACCCTGAACCAGGTCGGTGCCGGAGAACCGACGGCAAGAAATGGAGGTGCTCGAGAGATGCACACCCAGATTCTAAGTACTGTGAGCGACATATGATTCGCCGTCGTCATCGTTCAAGAAAGCCTGTGGAAACATCACAAGCTGCTCATCCTCCTCCTCCGCCTCCAGCTGCTCAGTCACCGGAGGTTAGTGGTGGTGGTGGAAACTCATTTCCCAGCCTACCTCTTCACACAAACGGCACTCGTGAGGGCTTAAACCTCGGAAACAACAACTTATCACAACAGATTCAGATTGAGCCTCTTCCAATTGAGTTGAACAAGAAAGAGTACAGGTATGATATATTCTGAATGGATCATTGTGATTGGATTGTTTGAGGTTTGTGCATGCATTGTGTTGTCTTTCTGGTGTTTGACTTATGGGGTCATATCATGTTTTCTGTGAGTCCTAGGCTCTCTCTGTGAAGGTTGTTTTTTTTGTTTGTGTGAGTGATGTTTTTTTGGTGACGGACAAAAGTATTATTATTATTATTATCTTATAGACTTCTTGTTGTATGTTGGTAGCTGTAATGCCAAGTTACCTCACATGTGTGGATCATTACTTTGTGAAAGAGTAAGAAGTAAGTAAACTAGCTTGTGCTTTGAAGCTAGTCTTGTATTCTGTAACAACCACTTCATTATTATTTCTGTGTTTAAAAGGTTGAATCTTCTCGATTTTAGAAGCCTAGTTTCAATGTCTGGATTTAGAACCAACAAATGGGCGTTGGGGACAAGAAAAACACAGTTCTCGACATTGTCTTAAAGTATTCTCATGATGTTAATCTGCAAAATCCTCAGCAAAATTGCTTGTTTAGGTTGTTGGATGAAGTTGCTGAATTGACCTTCTTCATTTCTTCTTCCTCCTTTTGAACTCTTGTGGACTTGTCTTAGCTGATGTTTCTTTGTGTTTTGTTCATTTTGGATGATGAGTGTGGGTCCCATGTTATTGTACGGTGTTTTGATAAAATGTTGCAATCTTGTTCAATGTTTGATTATAATGACTTGAGCAACTTGTTGTATTCTAACCACCTTTTGCAGTTTTGGACCGCAATCTGAGGTAGATGAGCATGACTTCTTCCAGCAGAAAGACATTGGAAATGTGAGGTACCTTGGATTTGACTCTTCCTCAGATACTAGCATGTGGTCTCAACTGTCTCACATTTCCCTGTTGCTGAGTCAAGCGACAGTTCTGTCATGGCAAGCAACTGCTATCAACTGCAAGGAATGCCGGTGGCTGATGCTGAGCAGCCGGCACCAGCGTCAAACAACATCACTGATGCCGTGACATCATCATCCAGGCAACTTGGCTTCAGTGGCCAGTTAGGTTCAACTGGTTGCTTGAATCAGCAGGACTATCATCAGTCTCCTCCTCAGACTCAGATCAATGGTTGGTTATGGAAGTATAGACCCAATAAGGATGCTGCTGCTAATGGCAACCCAGATGTGAATGTTGATTCCTGTGGATCTCTGTAAGTTCACCATAGAAAGGTTTGAATAAAGTATAAATGGAACTCCTCTGGCATTGAAGAAGAAGAAGAATTCTTGGACTGAGCATTTACTGGTATTAGAGAGGAATTACAGTATTAATTTCCAAGCTCCAATATTTGCGGTTTCATTTCATATACTTGAAGGATTTCTGTTGTTTTAATGTTGCAAACTTTGGTTTTTAATTATAATTTATTGTACTGAAATTTCTCTGTTTCGTTTGTTTATTCCCCTTTAATTTATTGTAACTTAGTTCTGCATATGAATTTCTCTGGTTTCTGCATATATAAACCTCTTGCCTGATTAAGCTTTGGCATTAAATAGAATTGAGTCTGAGTAGTTCATTATGGAAAGTAGAGAGAAGTAAAAATAGAATGGTGGGACTCTATCTAAAGACTTGAAAAGAAGTGGAGCCTATTATTATTATTATTACCATATTTTTACTTCACCATATAAAATAATTCGGGGAAATAAAATAAAGGTTGCGTTGGTTGCTAGAAAACTAATATTTGACTTTGGAGTTGTTTTTTTTCTTGTAAGAAAAAAAAAAAACTGGATATTTTTCCGCGCATTATATAGAAATCATGTTGATGATATTGATGACAATTCATTATTCTATATAATTAGCGAAGGGAAATGCATCCTGTATGATATAAAACATATAATAAATTACATTTTTTTTTGCAAATTATATGAAAAAAAATTATAGTACCTAGTTTTCATAAGAGTGGCAGTCAAGCTTCGTGGAATAATGCTGCAAAAAAGCTCATGCAAAAGTTTCTTTCTTCCTTCCTTGTTTCTTTCTTCTTTCCTTTTAATAAAGGTATACATGACGTCAAACCAGTTGCTGAAGCTAACTTCGAGAACCAACAAGCCTATTACATATCAACCAAGAAAAGATTCGAACAGCCGAAAGATAACAGTGTTTCTAATCTGTTATCATGTGAGTGAAAACTCTGTTTTGTGTCATATTAAAGGAGGTAAAATGAACTAAATTATAGCTTCTCGTAAAACTGTAAAGCTAGTATTTATCCATAAACGGTTTTGGCGTCGAATGGTGGTTAGAGAGAAGAGTCAAAGCACGCTTGTAGGAGTAGATAGCTCCCACTAGACAGTAATAACTAATAAGTCAAACTTGAGTGGGTCTTCACTTTTGTAGTCAATTGTTCGTTCCCAAACAGAGCATATGATGTGGCCCCAATTGTTTTGTCTGTTTGGATTTTAACCATAATCGTCCACAACATATTTAGTCCTTGCACTTGCATCACTTTCCTTTTTGTACTTTTTTCCTGAAACCTATTTCCTGCTACCTTTCAAACAAACACAGTGTTAGAAGATCAACTATCTTATCCTTATTCTCTGACTTCTAGTGCCCTTCTTGGCCCTTAAACCCACCTCAGTTCATAACTGAAAATGCAGAGGAGCAGGCCAAAGCAGAGACTGTTGAAGAATGATGAGAAACCCATGATTGACTGATTCTGGAATCTGCAAGCATCTGTTTTGATGACTAAACAACCTCAAAATCACTTTTATGCTTTACAAGACAAAACTCTTCTAAATATTTATCTTGTACAGAGTGAAATTATTTAAAATAAGCAAATCCAAACACCTAGTAAGTCGAAGAATCAATGGGTGGCTCTAAGGTTGATATCCAAGAAGCAGTTCCTGAAACTCAGAAATTCTCTGATTGGAAAGTCCCACTAGTGATGTAAAACTTTGGTGCAAAGTTTAAGTAGATAGTTTAAGTTCATAATTCTAGTAAGAAAGATGATGCCTGGACGGTTATCTAGAGATGTAACCCATGTTTTACAAAATATGCCCCTAGAATAATCCCCTTGAATATGAAACTTTTAGAATGATGTTTAAATGTGTTTGTAGAATAAACTCTTAAAATAAATCCCCAAACATGCACTAGCTTAGTTTGTAGTAATAACCCTTGGAGGTTTGATGTGGTTGTGTGGATAGTACTATTTTGGTTTACACTATTTGAGTAGGAAAATAACTCATACGAAATTATCATTATAAAATAGGTAAATATTGATTTGAATGAACTCTATGTACATGAACCAGTTAAAGAAAAGGGAAAAGACAAGCTGCTTCTCTAAAGATCTAGATCAAAACACATTCTGTAGTGCAAAGCCTCTCGTTCTGAAAGACTGAAGGTTGTAAATTTTGCTTCCTCTTCAGCAACAAATGGAAATGAAGGCTACAAATTTGGCAGCTGTAGAAGCTATCAATCTTTTCCTGCAAAGAAATAAGCAAGTCTTTTAATTTGATCTCCATTCAGAAACTAGGGAAAATTCACATGCCAAAGGAGCTAAAAAAAAAACTGATCTTGACTGAAATTTCCTTCATCTCATCATATGCACATGATTTATAATTCTTCCTTAACATGGATGATCTTAAACTGCAACTACCATGAGAAGATCATCTGTCATTTGATCCTCTCATACAACATTTTTTTTAACTGGGAGGTTCAATTTCTTCCAAGCAACGTGAAACCAGTCATAATACACAAGTTAATACAGACATAATGTGGAATTTATGAGAGAAGAATTATATTCTTATTTCATTGATTAATGTTCTGATACAATACCTACTTATATAATAAGTAGAGAGATAAAACTAAACAAATTAAGGAGAAAATAAAGGAGTAACTAATGGAGAAAATCTAGGAAAGAATAGAGGAGAGGTTACAACCTAAGTAGCACCGACACGGCAAAATTGGAGCAAAGAACGAGTCCGACACGCTTTTTTCGCCGACACGCGTATTCAGTCCAGACACGCGAATTAAGCTGGTTAGGATTTCAAATGGCATTTTCGTAATTATTTCAAAAGTTGGGTGTATTTTGAGCTCCAAATTTTGGCCCTAATTTGACCGAGCCAGTCGAGCGAGCAGAACTGCAGAACCATCTTCCACAATCCAGTGATCCACAACGTCGAAATCGAACGCCTCCGTCGTCTTCTGGAACCGATAACCGAACGCCTCCGTCTCTCTTGGAATCGAATCGAACAACCTCCGTCTCTGCTGCTGGAACTGGAATCGAACAATCGCCAGCCAACTCGGTGCGTGATTTTTTTTTTTTTGCCCTTTGTTTTGTATTCTCATTGTTCTGTTCTGCCTGTGCCTGCCGTTCTGGAATCAAACAATCTCCCTGCCATGATGGGATCGAACAATCTGCTATTCCATGTTTGAATTGGCTAATTAGGAATTCGAGTGTTTTTCTAATTCTTGCCTTTTGTTTTGTATTCTCATTGTTCTGGTTTTGCTTGCATTCTTATAACTTTGCAAGTTTCCGTTTTAATTATGCAAATGATGTACGTTTTATTGTATTTTGTTAATGTAAAATACACTCTTTATATTACAAATATTTTTTAATACTAAGACGTGTCGGAACGTGTCGAAATATTAGTATTTTTGAAGTCACGTGTCGACGTCACGTGTCGGTAACGTGTCGAAAATACCGTGTCAGTGTCGGTGCTACTTAGTACAACAACCTAGGGAGAATAATATAATATAATATTCCCACACTCCCCCTCAAGTTGGATCATGGATGTGAATCATGTCCAACTTGCTTATGCAATTTATTGGAGCCTCGACGATGTTGGGAGTTACTACTGCGACAAGATGAACGGGCAGATACACGACAACTTTAGGAGTACTCGGCTTTGACAAGATCGACGGCAATGGTGAGACAAGATCGAAGATGAAGGTCCCATAACTACTTGAGTATTCAAAATCATTAGGCTTGTCTTGCTTGAGTCTCGAGGTCTATTTATTTTATACGGACTTGTACTTCTTTTTGAGTCTCGAGGCCCATTTGTTTTTGTCCGGCTTGTACTTCTTTTGAGTCTCGAGGCCTACAATTAAAATGACATTGGTCCCTCAATTTGATAAATGAGATTGATCCACAACCAACTTTTTTGTCCAATATGTGGGACCCAGGAACCAATAAGTCCAAAGAGTGACTTGAAATTGTCAATCCGTGTGGATGCTCCTCTGCAACATGGAAACAACATGTGGGACCCAATTTCGGCGGACACTATTCATCCAACATTGTTCACCTCTTTTTTTTTTTAGCACTTAACAGCAACCATAACCATTTAGGTCAGATTGCTTGACAGCGCCGCAAATTGATTCACGCGTCTCACTACCTTCTTCATCTTCTCCTTTCTCCTTCGATCTGCAACAACGGCGAGGAAGGGAGGACGACGACGACGGAGACGGTTGAGACGACGGCTGATACAACGGATGACGTCGGTGAAATGCTCTAGCAGTCTAGCTCAATCTCCTTCTCTGCTTCTCTGGTTTGAGAATCTCGGCTTCCTCCAATGGTGGTGAAGGAGTCACCGACAACGGTTCTTGGTGGAGTACATTTGGATGCACGAGCCTGAGACTGTCGACAGGTTGAGGTCGTTCCAGGGAGTACCAATACTGACAGAATCATATGGCACCGACGCTGGGTTTTGGCTGACGTCGAGAAACTCGCGGAAATCTGGTAAAGATTCGCCGGAGATAGAGGAAGGTTGAGTTTGACTCTCTTGGCACTGTGAAACTCTGGTTCTTCGACAATGTTGGGAGTTGCTGTGTCAAGATCAGCGGTGAGACTCGACAAACGTTAGGAGTTGAAGACCCAATCGGAGATACAGACAAAAGATGCTGACGCTGGGTCTGACAAATGGAGAACCCAGGGAGCGCTGAGACAATGACAACAGATGATCAAGATCACGACTAATGGTGAATGGAGGGTCGCTGGTGATGGGGAAGGAAAGGAAGATCAAATCTGATCTGTTCTGATCTGTTGTTCCTCCTTTCCGATAATGGCTATGACTTGCTGAATCAACAGATGACGATGGTGAAAGTGGCGCTGGTGGCTTGCACCTTCTCCGACTTTGTCTCTCGATTCAATGCTCGAAGCAACGACGGTGGAGCATTGTGTCACCAGGGTCGGAGGAACAAAAACTGAACTCTTTTGTCTTCAAGATCAATCTAGCTCTGATACCATGTGGAATTTATGAGAGAAGAATTATATTCTTATTTCATTGATTAATGTTTTGATACAATATCTACTTATATAATAAGTAGAGAGATAGAACTAAACAAATTAAGGAGAAAATAAAGGAGTAACTAATGGAGAAAATCTAGGAAAGAATAGAGGAGAGGTTACAACAACCTAGGGAGAATAATATAATATTCCCACACATAAGCTTCTGGTGTGTATTGTGCAACGCTCATATCATTTGGATCCATCTATTTGGTTTACATGGAATATAACAATATGGTAGTCCAATGAATAAAATATATGTTACTCCATTGAATTTTATTATTACTACTACTGGTAACTGGTAAGGAAGGATTCCAAGAAAGTAACCATATCAATACATGTCCAGCACAAAGACAATTTAGCGATTGAAATTTATAACTTAGGTTGCTTGATCTTGCAAGGGGCAGATTAGTGAGCTAAGATCCCTGAAGGTAAAGAGGTATAATATGAACTATGAAAATGAAACAAATTTAAGAACATGCAAAAAAAGAGAAGGAAAGAAAAACAATTACAGAGAAAATTTTTGCAAGGCACACACAAAATCAAACAATCAGGTAATAGAGGAAACAGTTTATTGACCTTTTAATCACAAAATTGATATCTCAGAGAACTGAACAACTGGTTATGGAATGCACATAAATTTCCCATGCACAAGTTGTAAGTAAAGGAAGTACGTTCTTCTTGCAAAAAAGGGAAAAAATATTAATAAATTCCTTACCCTGGATCAATAACTATCTTTGCCTAAAGCTAGATAATTTTTCCGTGGCTTCTCTTTGCAGGTGAGAAACACAACGTACAATTCCACTCCAGCTATCCCCAGTAACATATTTTCCAGGAAAAAAACCATTGAAATGTGCTGACTCCAATGTAGAGCCTCTTGTTGCCACAATTGCTAGATTAAAAAAAAGAGAAAAAAAAATAAGACTCTAATCTCCATGAACACAGGATTAAGAATATCAAAATCTAAATGCCCAAGATTTTTATATTCATCAAGTGAAAGAGGTCCAGTTAGGATGACCCCGGAATACATAATTTCTTTTTGGTTTTTTGGATAAAGTGACACCTACAGAAAGCAACTGATATTTCAACTTGGTAAGAATTTACCTTGATAAGGAGCTTGAAAGATGAAGTTCATAGGAAGACCTATACCGAAGCCAGCCAGGGTGACACCTACACTAAATCCAACACCACAGCCAGCTCCAACATAGCCTACCACTTCAGGGCCAAATCCTGGGCCCCATCCAACACCACAGCCGATGCCCACACCCATCCCCCAAAATGCACCATAAGTTGGATGAACAGGGTTCCACCTTCCATATCTTCCAAACAATCCTTTTATAATCATTATGACCTGAGAACAAAGGCAAACAAGAAACTATTTTTTTTCAGCCGAATAAGAAAACCTATACAATATTATCGCTAAAATCCATGATTAAACATTCAGCCAGAATATTTATAACAAATTTCATTTTACATATAAGTCGCTAAAATGTCAGAAATCCATCACGTGACATTAACTGTAAAGTGGCAACAAGCATTTGAAGTGCGAATATATAACTCTAATAAACGAATTCTTCTTTAGAAATCCTAGGCAACAAGCATTAGAGATGAGTTCAAAGATCAATCAATGAAAGATATTCCCACGGTCAAGGCCATATCATGTCCTTAAGTATTTGAGGTGAAATGTTCGACCCAAAAAAAAAAGTATTTGAAGTGAAATGGGCAACAAGCCAAAACTTGCTTTGGCTTAAAAGCCAGAAGCATTTACTTGTGCAACAGCAGGACTATATTGTCGACTGATTAAAGGAGACAAGAATTATAACCGAAAAAACTAAAGGAATGAGGAACAATCTACCATTATTCTTTCCATTTTTTTGCCCACATGTCCTCATGCTATTCTGCAATTCTATCAACTAGATGAAAAACTAACCTGTACTACTGAGGAAAAGGTGGAGCACTAGAAAGTGAAAAGGCAATTCTAGCTAAGATCCAATTAAAGCCGCTTATCAATTTGCAACAATTTAGCAAATTACTCTTCTAACATACATCAATAGAAAACTCATAATTGATTCTTGTAGCACAAAAGATGTCCCATTTCCATGTCAATGATGAGCAGTCGTATCTAGGAAACTTCTTTTATGGTGACATATAATAACATATCCACCTAAAATGAGGAATTAGGAGCACACTGTAATAATGACTAAGCGACTAGAAAGATTTCTTTTCCCCCAAGATTTGATTACGGGACAAATAAATTTCCTGGATATCTTTTGGGTCACCTTCCTAAATTTTGTGGGCATATCTTAACGTCGAATGCAAGATCAAAAGCACACATAAAAAAATTGAAACATAGATCTCGAGTTATAAAAAATGGCAGATATCAATAGCAATTGCACTTCTATGTTTTAAATAAAATCCTTTTCCTTCAAAATTCTTAGCTCTTGCTAACAAACTATATGAACTCGGATATTTGAAGAGATGCAGAAAAAAGAAAAATACACAAACGCCCACGCAAAGCAGCTTCTTATGCAATGAAACTGGAGCGGGAATCGTAAATATCAGCTTGCCAAGAGGTTACCACCATAAAAGTTTTGCTTGGAATAAAAACACAGCTGCTGGATTCACTGGGGTTGATGAAGAGAGGTCTAGACTCGACACTAGCAAGGCTCGTATCGAGAAAGCATATCCGAAATGCATATTTTTCATGGACCCGGGTAAAAACCCGGGAATATTTGGATCCGGATAGTGTTGCATGGCTATCCTGTGGGCCCTAATACAACCCTGCTCATAAGATAGATCTAAGTAAAACATATTTCCCAAATTTATTAATCTTTCCCTTTTGATTGGTTTATATGATCCCTCAATAATAATCAAATAAGAAAGAGAGAGAATTTAGAAAGATGATTAAGAAATATTTGAAAAAAGATTCATATTAATTAACTTAACTAATTTTTTTAATCTACCCAAGTCATGTAAATAAATCTTATTTTAAAGATGAGGTGGAGTATGTTTTTTGGTTCTCTAAATTTATAATTATATATTTCAGCTTGAATCCTTAAATTTTTAAAATGTTTTTGAATTTTTCAATTCTTAACTGTGTTATTTTTTAATAAAAGATGCTGAGTTAATAAATTTAAATGGTCCTCTACAATTAAATATTGATATGTTAATCTTTCATTTAAAATTGGTAAATAAAAATATTAAAATAAAACCCAACAAATATATACTTTCAAAATTCAAAGTCAACAATTCATCTTTCAAGATATTTGCTTAAAACTCAAGAAAATCTTTTAAAATATAATTTTTTTTATTAAATGATTAGATTTCAAGCATATTTTGTCAATATTTGATTGCAGAGACTGTTAATAACTTCAACAGTAGTAATATCAAGAGACCGAAAATATACCTTATAAACTTAAGATATTAAACTGAAAATTAATTTAAATTAGGTCCCCAATCACAGGATATTTTGAAAAAATAGAAAACGAATATCACCATAAATATTCGAATGTGTAGAGTTTAATGTGGGAAAATTAGAAATTGAAAAAGGAAAGGGAACAATTCAGCAAAAAATGTGGTCTTTTTTTTTTTTTTTTTGGTTGATGGTTCATTTTTTATGTCTTTGCACTCTTATTCTTCGTGCACCCCTGCATATTTTGTGTGTTTCTTCGTCAATAATTCATTCGCTGAAAGAATATGGACATGTTTGAGTTGACGTCTAAAAAATATGTTTACGTCGGTCGAAACAAAACTTCTCTCATATACTTATTTCGTACATTATAAATTACATTGGAAGAGTAACTTTTACCGCTAATCCAAACAAACACTATGAAATGAGGCTTTGGTTCTATCTTTAATTTTTTTTGTAGTAACATAGGGTCATTCTGGTCTTTTAATAAGATTCAGAAATTCTTTATTAAGTCTCTTGACCTTATTAGGGATTTGTTGAAAGTATATGCCTAAATTTAAATTTAAATATTTCAACTACATTTAATTGTGACCTTGTTAGTAAATACAATACACAAAGTTTTAGTCTAGTTGTTTAAATATATAGAGTGTATTACTGTAGTTTTTAGTCTATTAATTTTATATTTATTCTTATTTAACTGAAAAAGCTAACTCGGCATATTTAAATAGTAATTAAAATTACAATTAGTGTAATAATATAAAATTAAATAAGCCAAAAGATCAACATGTTTATTTTATTTTTAATGCTCATATATAATCATTGTTATATTTTAAAATTAAAATTGATGCTCTAATGTGATGTGATCGAATCTATTTGAAGCTTTATTTTAATTTTAAAATATAAAAATGATGATAAGTATGTTTAGTCTTCATTTAACTGCAAAGTTACTATTTAAATTTGTCAAGCCAGCATGTTAAGAGAGATTAATGGACTAAAAATAGTACTTTATAAATATAAGCGACTAGCTGAAAACTTGACTCATTTAGAAAACCAAACATATTTTTTAAGTAATCTACTTCATTGAGTTATAAAATATAATATCTATCATAATAATTTTGATACTATGTATAAAAAATGTCTACTTATTTCTTAATTTGTGTTAAATTATGTATTTTTCCTTTAAAAAAGTTTAAAAAACCCTACATTCTAAACTTTTATTATCCATTACTTGTATATAATATCTCTAATAATAACCTTGATAGAAAAAATATGGAAACTATTCTTGAAGTACCTATAGTTTAGTTTATTAGGAAAAATAAAATTAAAATTACTATGAGGTTCCAAGGAAGGAATTAATTATTAAGAAGAGTGAAGTGTTGTCATTTCTTACTCAAGAACTTGTCATTTCATTCTTCTTAGTTGTCACGTGAATTTCTTGATAATTATTAATTAAGTTCCTTCCTTGAAGCCTCATTGTAATTCACTAAAAAAAAATAATAAATACGGGTTGTGCTTCTTTCAACATCATTTTCTCAACATTTATAATAATTTTTAAATCATGTCCGTCCAATCAATTTGAAAAGTCATAACATTATTTTAATTTTTCTCTGCTATTTTCAATCAACAACTCAGATGGGCTTATGAGAGATGGGGAGAAAAATAGATGATGAGAGGATTTCATTCCAAAAAATATATGTTGTTTACTTCAATTTTTAATTTGGTACCAGTATATTTTTCTCTCCTTATTGAATTATTTAATTTTACTATATTAGTACAGTTAACTTTTGTTCCAAGGCTTACAATATTAATAAGCCAAAGTTATAATAGCTAAAATGAAAAAATTTAATAAAGAGATAAAATACATATGCCCCAAATTAAAAATTAAATAAAGCTCCATGTATCTTAAGAACCAAATTTCCTAAAAAATAAGCATGTAATAATTTTTTTTTTTACATTTTTTACAGAATTATTTTTCATATTCAATTATTTACTTTTTTTTCTACCATGCATATTCAATGATTTATTTTACTCACACTATTGAAAAAGTAGGGCTGAAGTATTTTTAAAAAAACCAGGGCTGAAGTATTTTTTCATGTATGTCGAATATCCTAAAATAAAAAGATATTTCAAGATGGTGAATGTTATTAAAAATAAAAAAAAAATAAAAATAAAAAAGGGCGTGCATTTTACACCAAAATAGTGTCTTTTGAAGAAAAAAAAAAGATAGCAACGAAGGGTAAAGAAAAAGGAGGAAAAGTTGGATCCATGTTATGAGACCCTTTCATATGAAAGACAACAAACTCTCAAAACCCAGGGAAAAGTGAGGATCAAAGATCAAATTATCCACCAATGCCTTGGGTAGCACAGTGGTATGTTATCTGGTTTTGTGCCAAGTGAATCAGGCTTCGAACCTTGCTTGGGACCGTTCGGTCCCCATTAAAAAAAAAAAAGAAAAAAAGATCAAATTATCCTTTCTAAGTGAGATGATGCAATAACTCAAGCCCGAGACCTCATTATAGCACAACCACTAGGCCAACTTGCTGTTTTTCTGAATTTTTGAACCATAGGTGCAGGGTAGTGGAAATTGAATCCCAAACTTGTGCCACTAAAGCCAAGGGTTTTTGGCAGGCTAGTTTGCCGTCTTCTATATCTCAACACGTTGAAACTAACTTAACTTAGGCCTGCGTGATGCGCAGGTAAGATGAGAGATCAGATATTTATTAATGTATTATTATTGTTAAAAATCACTTAGATCTCTAAAAGAATAATCAAAATATTAAATTAAATATTTTATAATTATCTCTCAATTATTAATTTAAATATTATGTCTTCTTCATTATCCACATTTTATAACTGCTTATTAGTGTTTTGAGCTTGCCATTCTGTTGATGTGTTAGCCAGAGACGTACTTTTTTTTTTGGTAAACGCCAAAGAAATAGTTACTGCTATACTTTTTATAGTTTTTTTTTTCTTATTTTGAGCTTGTCATTTGTTCAGAGAAACACTTTATCCTTTTATATAGTTAAGATGAGAGTCACTAACTAATTCATGCATGATTTTAACTAATCAACCCAAGATTTTAACCGATTACAGAGACCAGGCAATTGCTCTTCATCAAGAGCTTATGCATCATCAACTTACAGAACGAGTAAAACCTAGTTTCTCTTCAAGCAGCCTCAACTTTTAAATTGCCACAGAAATTACATTCCAAAACATTAGATGGCTCATCATCATCCTTTGGAGGCAGAGGAGCGAGTGTACCAGAACAGTTCTTCTTTTCACACACATACTTCTTCAAGAACCACTCATGAGGAAAATCACTACTACTTTGATCACCATCACCATCATCAACAACCCAATTGGCTTCAATCTTGCACCTTTCACACCCACAAACAAACCCATAATCTTCCATCAAGATCCTCTTCCTCGTCGAATAATCCCTGTTGATTCTGAAATAGCTTATGCACACTTCTCTCCCCTCGGCAACATCCTCAATCATCCTAAACACAATGTCGGTGTTGGGTTCATCTCCAGGAACACCATCCTCGACGTAATCGAATCTGCAGGCATTGGGAAGGCAATCATGGTTAAAGAAAGTGGCTTTTGGGTATATAGCATATGCCTTGATGGATCTCTGAGGACCATCTGGGGAATAAGGTTCCATTAAACAGAAAGAATTAAGCCTATCTTTAGCCATAAGTTGAGCAGTGAGTTCTGCAGAGAGCTGATGATCCTGAGGTGGGCACAGAGAAGAAATAAGAGAGTGAAGAAAGCTCGAAGCTTTAACAATGGCTTCATCTGGGGTTCCCATAAGAGAAAGCAAGATCTGAATACTGGAAGGGGAAATAAGGGAAAGGTTATAAACGGCCACAACGAAACGAGCCTGGACTTGAAGTTCATCAGATTGACGAAGAAGCTCTGAACCAGAGTCTCGAAGACGAGACAGTGCTTGACATACCCATGAAGAGTGAGTGGATTTGAGAGCAAGAGAGAGGCATTTTTGGCTACAGAAACGGTGGCGCGAACAAGAGGAGCATGAAAATGATGAAATTGATGAGATTGATCTGAAGCAGTGGTCACAGTAAGAAGAAGATGAACCAGAGAAGAGAGAGAAAGTGGAATAGAGAATGATGGGAGATTCAGTGAGAACGATTTGGCCGGCTTTCAGATTCTGAGCTGCGATTAAACCTCTTCCTTTACCTTGAATCTGATCCAACTTTAGAAGAGAGCTTGAAGCTGCCATTGACATTGATTGAGTGTTTTTCATAAGCTGCAAAGAGAGATGGTGGCCTGAGATTATCACTGTGAGATTGTTTTGATGAGTTAAGTTTATAGTGCATCTTAAATCCACTTCCAACTGCTTCTTTATGCCCTAACATAAACCAAATAAGCAACATGCAAGGTCTGAACTGGAATATACTCTCTGTTATCGTTGCACCTTATATGGAATCAAATTCCGAGAAATCCACACCATTCTCACCACAACAATGAACCCTGCTTCGGCCATCATAAATTATATAGCACATTGAAGACATTGACCCAAGATTCTACTCATTCAAGTTCTAATCTTCATCTATCATTCACTCAGTTGATATTTCTTTTATTAATATTCATTTTCAATCAGTAATCTAACCCCCAAAATATAGCAATTGAAGAATCCAAAGTTGGGAAAAGGCCAAAGTGGCTTTACCTCTGTCGGGTTCCGCTGCTGCATGTTGAGATTGGTATCTCTGTCGCCATTTTCCTCCTTCTGCTTTTGTTCCTCTTCCTGCAACTCCATTTTCTCTAACATTCTAGATTGGAGGCTGGACAAGGTTGAATGACACGTGTGTCGTGAGGAAGGATTCAGACCCAGCTGGCACCAAACGAAAAAGGAGATAACAAAACAAAATAAATAAAAAGTTGTCTTCAATTATTTACTGGCTATCTGATTCAATTATTATATATTTGAAAGTTTGTCGCTTAATTTTAGACAATTTTTCTTCACCTGAGTACTTTAGGAGAAATTCATACACAGCATATTGCAAAGAAATGAAGATATTAATTACCTTGATTAAGCTGGAGAGGAATTTGTTTAAAAAAAGGGAAGTTTCAAAAAAATACCTTTAAATTTGAAATTATCAAATGAGTTATTCCCTATTAAAATGAAGGGTTAAGTACCAATTTTGCCTCTGAAGTACGCGCCCAGGAGCAATTTTGCCCTTTAAGTTTTCGGCGGAGCAATGTTACCCCTGAAGTATCAAAACGGAGCAATGTTACCCCTCCGTTACAAATCCTAACGGACCGTTAGGCTTTTTAACAGAGGGGCAATATTGCTCCGTTTGTTATACTTCAGGGGCAACATTGCTCCCCCGAAACGTAGCAATGTTGCCTCTGAAGTATAAAAAACGGAGCAATGTTGCCCCTCCGTTAGAAACCCTAACGGTCAACGTTAGTTGACCTAACGTTGACCGTTAGGATTTCTAACAGAGGGTCAGCATTGCTCCGTTTTGATACTTCAGGGGCAACATTGCTCCGCCTAAAACTTAAGTGGTAAAATTGCTCTTAGGCGCGTACTTCAGGGACAAAATTGTTACTTAACCCTAAAATGAATTGTTAATTGCTAATCAACTATAGAGAATGGCTAAACTTTTGAGTACAACGTAACGAAACTGATTTGGATTTTGATATTATTTGAAGTATTTTTACGGAATTTTTCCTTAAAAACACTCTTATCATTTAAAATATGTTGTAATAAGTAATTTGGCTATCAATTCCTCAAAGCAGTAGTTTTTGACTAACTGAAGTTGTTTGTGTTTATTTTATTGTGTTACTATATGGGTGTCAACTTCTTCTTCTTCTTCTTTTTTTTTGGTGGCTGGGGTAGTGGACATTATTTGAAAATTTTAAACATAATTTTCTTATCATATGATATAGAGGTTGGTCATGTCTGTAGACAGAGGTGGACTTACATACCAGAGAAGGGGGTAAGTGCCCCTCCTTAAATTGGAGAACTGAAAATATTTATTTTTAATTTTAATACATGTTTGAATGATTACTCACCCTTAATACATCAAGATTGCACTTCGTAATGGAATGATAGATGAATGGTTGAATAATTGTTTAGTGCCTTATATTAAAAAAAGATGTATTTGATAATATTGATAATAAGGCAATTATGATGGAATTCCAAAAAAATAAGGCCTAGAAGGATGACATTATAATTATTTTTATTGTAATATACTTTTTTTATTAAAATATATGTACTTAAACTTATTGAGTGCTCACCCTTCATTGTAATTTATGTATTGCATTTCTAACCGTACTTAACCTTACTTTTCTAAATGACATATTTGTAAAATAATTGTCTCTCTTATTATATCATCAATATTCATTTGGGACAAATTCATATTAGTCGGAACCGAAAGTTCCGGTAAATCAAGTAAGGAAAAAAAAAAGTGACCTAAATTCTTGAGGCTGAAATGTTTTTTTTTTTTTTTTGTTATAAAAGAAGGCTGAAAGCTTAAATTACATAAATGCTCAAATTAAAAGAAATGAGAATTTAATCTCAAACACTCATTATCTACGCACTACCACAAATGAGTTGGACAAGTAACTAATAAGGAGAACCATTAATGACTGATTTTGCTAAGGCATCGGCAATCATATTTGTTTCTCTTGGGCTGTGACATGTAACAACTTACCAGTCTTTTCTTAGATACTCTTTGATGGAGACTATCAGCATGCTACCACAGCAAAACGCAGCATCAGAGAGTCTATTGACAAGGTCCCTCGCATCGAACTCTATAATGACCTAAATTCTTGAGGCTGAAATGTTCTTCTAGTGATTTGAAACCCTTCTGGATAGGAGAAAAGGGCTAATAGGCTGTTTTTTTTTTTGGGTCTGTTTGGGGTTTACTCTATTGAGTTTTAGTTTCAGATTTTTTCCAGCTGGGGCCCATTAAGGAAGACACTCTTATTTGTGTGAATAAAGGCCCAGAAGAATTGTATTTTTTTTAAAAAATAAATATCGTTAGTTAGTTAGTGATCTAGTCCTTTATAACGTGACGAATCGAAATTTTATATAATGTCTAATAATATTTTGATTAGGATTGTTTTCAATAGAAAGATTATTAGTTCTTATTAAGAAAAAGATAATAGTCGAAAGCTACAATGTTTATCTTGAGAATACATTAATGTAATGAACAATAAACTCTGGAATTTCTCATGATGTTTTCAGAGTTACACATCAAGGAGCGGTGTGTGTACATATGTGAAGAGTCAGTTATTTATTTTACACACAATGATAAAGTCATGTGATCCATATAACTAATCGAAATAAAACTGAATGTTGTGAGAACCTTTTTGGGTTGTAAATTTGCATGTCTAAAAACAGTCTAGAGGAAACTAATAAAGATGATATATATAAGGGTTAAGATGCAATTTTACACATGAAATTTACTCCTAGGAGCGCCCAGCACCACGAAGTTTTTTCAGGAGCAAAAGTACACACGACGTTACGTTTTGGGAGCAAAAATACCACGGGCCGTTAGTTGACCGTTAGTTTTTTAACGGCCCGTGGTATTTTTGCTCCCAAAACGTAACGTCATATGTACTTTTGCTCCTAAAAAAACTTCGTGGTGCTGAGCGCTCCCGAGAGTAAACTTCATGTGTAAAATTGCACCTTAACCCTATATATAAAAGTTTTGTAATTTAAAGGGTTAAGGTGTAGATTTACCAACGAACTATTACCCGAGGAACGTCTGGCACAAAAAACAATTAAAAGGACCAAATTGGCAAACGAACTATTAAAAAGTGAAAAAAAAAATACCAAATAACTATTAAAAAAAACAACTATCACTACTTCGTTAAAATATGAGGCACTGGCGTAGGACGGTGGCAGAAACGCGGGAGAAAAGAGCAGTTAAGCCTTCTTGTTGGATAAGGCAAACACCAACAGAGATGAGACCCATGCGAGCAGGCGCTGTGGCAGCGGAGGTTGCTGTTTGTGACATTGGAGGGACGCAACCAGGGTGCAAGGCGTGTGCCAGTCGAAAGCTGTGGACTGCTGGATGAGTCCAAGAGGGTGAGTGGAACAACCAGCAACAATGGAAGCTTTAGAGATGCCGACGTCACCGACGCCGTTGTGACGATACCAATGGAAGACGGAGACACCAAGACAGTGACGGGGTAATAGTTCGTTGGCGAATCTGCTCAAAATTGTTTTTTTTTTCACTTTTTAATAGTTTGTTGGTCAATTTGGTCCCTTCAATTGTTTTTTGTGCCAGACACTCCTCGGGTTGGCAAATCTGTACCTTAACCCTAATTTAAAAGCTGTTGGTGGAGGAGACATGAGTATATATATATAGCTTTAGCAAATCGATCAATTGAAATACTTTAACACACAAATTGTATCAACTTAGTTTCTTTTCTTCAAGCAGCTTTGCAAATAGACACATTTAAGCTTTAAATATCTCCCCTGAAAAGAGGAAAGAACAACAAAAAAGAAGGCACTGTTGAAGGATTTGCTCTTTGTTCTAAAGAACATATGAGATACATTTATATTTCTTTCTTCTTTTCTTTTCATTTTTTTCTGGGATGCTTTTGTCTTTTTATCAATTATTCTCCTTTGAGGATATTCCTCTAGACTGATCATGGAGAATCTAAATTATAAAACTAGCTGAATATTTTGATTGCCCTATTTTCATATAATTTCATTCTTCATTCGGTCTCCTCCACACTGAGAAAACAAATTTAAAAAGACTGTTTGAAAACATGTCGAATCCGATATGGTATGGTTTCCCTGAAAGAGGGTTATAATTTAAGTCACTACGTTTCTCAACTACAATAGCTAATTTTTAGGTTCTCTTTAAAATTTATGCTCATTTTAGAATCTCTTTCTCACGAAGTTAAAACTTTTCTTTGACTAATTAACCCTTTTGTGTATTCTCACCAATGTTTTAATTATTACCATTTAATTAAGACAAGTTTCAAATAAAATATTAAATGCTTAAAATTGAAAATATATATGTTTAAACTGAAACACCATCTATTTCTATTTCTAAAGCTGCCATTTTTTCAATTGCATCCAAATGGGAACCAACCGTGGTTGAATTGAGTAGAAGAGGCTCGGTTCTCTTTAAATAAGATTGAAAGCAAAATCATGTTGAGAGACTAGTTCAAATAATTGGGTTTGAAGATGTTCAAATTTGGCAAACAGTATCATATCCGATCATTAGATAAAAAATGATTTTAATTCTTAAAATCTACTCCTACCTTGCTTTTATCACTTACCCCTAGTTGGATTGAGAGAAAATGAGAGAGGAAAGAAATCTAGAGAAGAGAGATTTGTTTTCCCATATTTGGATGAGGGGGAAAAGTAAGGAGGAAAATAGGGTGTGGGGCCTATCCCATTTTCGCTCCAAAATTTCTCTCCACATTTGGAGAGATTTGGAAGAGAAAGCTCATTTCTGTGTATTTTATAATTGGGGCACTACTAAAAAAACTGTTTTTTGCGGCGGAAAAATTCCCTCACAAAAAAGCTATTTTCCGTCGCAAAATTGGTTTGCGGCAGAAAAAGTTATGTCGCAAAAAAGTTCCTCGCAAATCATTTTGCGACGGAAAAATTCCATTTTCCCTCGCAAATTCTAGATTTTGCGAGGGAATAATTTTCCCTCACAAATCCTGGAATTTGCGAGGGAAAATTTGTTCCCTCGCAAATCCTGGAATTTTGCGAGGGAAAAATTTTCCCTCGCAAATCCATGGATTTTGCGAGGGAAATGTTCCCTCGCAAAATCGAGGATTTGCGAGGAAAAAATTTTCCCTCGCAAATTTCAATTTATTTTTTTAAAAAAATATATAAAAAATCAGAAAAAATAAAATATTACAAAAACAAATATTAAAAATTAAGAAATAAAAAGATTTATATATATATCATAAAAATAAATTATAACAATCATAAGAGTTTACATAACAAGAAAAACAAAATATTACAAATTATAATATTGTAACCAAAATGAACTAAAAAGAAGTCTAAATAGCAGTAGTCTGGTCATCATCATCACCAGTATGGAATGGTCTTCGGCTCCAAAAAGGAGGCTGCATCATGTAAATATAGGCAAATCAGAAATATTATTCATGACTTACAGGAGGCTCATAAATGCATAAATATATGTAGAGGAGTGGAAGAAAACTTTTATTTCCAGTATAAAGTTTCAAGTTTAAAACCATTATAAGCCATGAAAATGCCTAAAATAGCCTTGTCGCACAAAGATACACACACGCAGATCACAACATTTTGGTTGTAACTGAAGTGATTTTTTCCTAGAAGTCAAACCATCTATAGAATTTCCTTAAAAACACTTGGGATATTCATTCCAAATAATGACCGTAATACATTTATGGGTGATTCATAAAATGATTTGTTCACAATTAACTTATACCCCTTTTTAGCTCACTCTATATCAAATGTCATTAGAAGTGTATATTTTCAACTAAAATGCTAGTCAACCCAGGCCACCATATGATATAGATCATGATACATGATCTGTATCTTTTGAATTTGAGACGTGCACTCGGTATAAATTTATAGTGTCAAGCAGCAAAATAAACTGTCAAATAATAATCATTAAAAATCTTAGCATGCATCGCCCAATCAAAATAAATTTTTGAGTAAGTTCACATCCATTAAAATTCTCAAACAGCTAAGAGCAGCATATAATTGAGTAAACATGAAGATGATTACATTTTTTTCATTGCAAAGTGGATACGAAATGAAACCCCACAGAATTATATATGAGTGCATTTAATAGTTGGAACTCATAGCAGCCTTATTATGTGTGCATTTAATAGAATTACATATGAAATCCTTGAACCATTACGTACCTGATGTTTTTCCTTCTGTCTTGGGAAAAAAATAAAACCTAATAGTTGGAACAAGTGGTCTCTCATCTCATCATTTGTCACCAACAAGCTTTTACAGCTAACACCTGCATATAGCCAATCCCTAAGATTAAAAAAAAAATGACTTTCGGAAGAGGAAAATGAACTTGTTACAGACCTTATAATGAAATTAAACAAGTAAATGTAATTTAAATACTGAAGGAGTATTCCATTACCAGTCACCATTAGATAAAAGATTCTGGAATGTATAGTGAAATTAGACAAATGAAATTTAAATACTAAAGGAGTTATTCCATTACCTCTCATCATTGGAACCTTGTGGTGTAGAATAAAGAGCACCATTTTTCTTCCAATATTCTAACAATCTCTGGTTATTTGGCTTCTGAGCAGGACTACTAGTAACCCGACTTATATGCAAGATTATGAGTGGCAATCATTTTGAAGGACTCATTTGTTGCAATTGCTGCACAACAGAATTAAGCTACGGCCAAGAGAAAAGAAGCTGTCAAATAGATGTTCTAGTAAAGTGTTAATGAAGCTAGCAACTTATCATCACCCGCCTGTAAAAAGCTGAAATGTTGTGTGTTGACAAGGCTTACATTGGCACCATCTACAACTGCATCAAAAGGACCATGTTGCTGAAGCCACTTCTATAAAAGTTAACTTTCTATATCAGCCACTATATCATGACTAGCTATTTTATATCCGACAAAACTCAAGCAATAAAGTGTAAAACCATCAACATGATAGCAAGGCTAATACTGTCAAGTTACAAGACTAGACCAATAAAACTTAACATTCTAAATATTTATTTGTTTGGAAGTCAAATTTTCGATAACTCTTTCGATTTAGGAATGATCTTATGCCCGACTCTGAAGCCACTTCTGTAATGGTTAACTTTCTATATCAACCACTATATCATGACTAGCTATTTTATATGCAACAAAGCTTAAGAATTAAAGTGTAAAACCATCATCAAAGCATGCCCACAAGAAAAAGAGGAGCTCTTCAATTAAAACCATGAAATTTGTTCTTATCAAGGCAACTGGTCCAATAATTAGTTTGATCATATCTTTCGTTTTCCCCTGCAACCTAATGTTTATGACTCATGCAATCGATAAAACATGTCATGCATGAAGGTCACTAGTTCAAAATGACCCTTTCATTGCTCTTATTTTATAAATTTGGGACATTCGTTCCAAATAATACTCATAGTACATTTATGGGTGATTCATAAAATAATTTGGTCAAAGTGAACTTACACCCCTTTTCAGCTCACTTTATATCAAATGCCATCAGACGTGAAGCCCTGCAATAATTTGAGGCAACATTCTTCCTAATGCATCCAATCCAGCATATGCACAAACAAACTTCTCAAATATTATCCGATGGAAGGATTAGGAAATAAGCGCTCGATGTTTCCAAACAATTAGAGGGGCTAGGGTTTAGGCAAGCATCATTAAGATGGAAATGCCCAAATTTAACCTAACAAATTATCTAAGAAGAACTAACAAAAATTGATGGCAAATTTCATCATCCCCATTGATCAATCACGAAATTGAAATCGTTCCCCCAAAAAAATTACACATTTTCTTATATCTATATATTGTAAAAAAAAAAAATCTTTCTAACAGCAAACATATTAAAGGAATTAGAGCAAAAAAAAAAACATGGCCATACGCAGAGCAAAAAACAAAATAATTCATACGCATATGCACTGATTCTGAGGCTCTCATACCTGGCCGTTGACGAACTGAGGAGGAGATAAGGAGAGGCGCCTGGATTTGGAAGAGCCGAAGAGGACGGAGGCACGAGGACTAAGCACTGAGAGTGGAGTGCCAAGAGCCTGGAGCCTGAGCGAGAGACGGAGTGCCGAGATCCAAAGCCTAAGTTGGAGAGTAGAGACGGAGTGCGGATCTACGGTGGAGAGCCGAGGGAGGAGACGCCGAGAGGAGAGCTTGAGTGCCGATAGTGAAGCCTGAAGACGCAACGCAAGAAGAAGAAGCCGAACAGTAAAGTAGTAAACCCTAAATTTATTTTAAAAAAATATTAGACTTTTGCGAGGGAATATTATTTTCCCTCGCAAAAGTAAGTACCTTTGCGAGGGAATATTATTTTCCCTCGCAAATTTACTAAAATTTGCGAGGGAAAAAACTTTCCCTCGCAAAAGGGTCATTTTTGCGAGGGAAATTAACTATCCCTCGCAAAATGACCCTTTGCGAGGGAAAACATTTTCCCTCGCAAATTGGAGGAAAATTTCCCCCATTTTGCGAGGGAAAAAAGTTTCCCTCGCAAAAGGATCATTTTTGTGAGGGAAATTAACTATCCCTCGCAAAAATGACCCTTTTGCGAGGGAAAACATTCTCCCTCGCAAATTGGAGGAAAATTTCTACCATTTTGTGAGGGAAAAAATTTTCCCTCGCAAAAGGATCATTTTGCGAGGAAATTAACTATCCCTCGCAAAATGACCCTTTGCGAGGGAAAATTTTTTCCCTCGCAAAGTTACTAAAATTTGCGAGGGAATTATATTCCCTCGCAAATTCCGTCGCAAATGTGACATTTTTTAGTAGTGGGGATTGTTAGAATTTTGGAATATTTGACTAATTCGTTGAAGTACCTATACGAAAATAAAGCATCAATGCAAACTCTCATCATGTTACACAGTTAATTCACAATCAGAAAAGAAAGCACTCTTATGTAAAGAACATTTCATAGGAAGGATAACATTATTCTATGGGTGTGTTATTATTCAAACTAAATCACTTACTCCTCAATATCACATTCTATATATACTACAAAAAAACAGCGAATTACCGACGGAATTAAGGACAGAAAAAATTCCGTCGGAAATTACCCACGGAATTCCGTCGGTAATTTTTAATTTCTGTCAGTAAATTTCTGTCGCAAAAAACGTCGTGACAAAATAAAATTGACTTTCCCACGGCGCTTTTTGCGACAGAAATTTACCGACGGAATTACCCACAGAATTTCGTCGGTAATTTCAGTTACCGACGAAATTCCGTGGGTAATTCCGTCGGTAATTTTTACCCACGGAATCCGACAGAATTTTTTCTGTCTCTAATTCCGTAGATAATTCGTTGTTTTTTTTGTAGTAATATATCCCATACGTGCGGTTATATAAGAATATGTATAACTCTTAAACATACTATTACATAGAAATATGCATAACTCATTAACTTTCAAGGAAAAACTCTCTTTACAAATTAAACACATATCTTTCCATATTTGCATAGCAACCCCACTTGAATTAGGCTTAAACCTTAACCGTCCGTCAAGAGTGGAATATGTATGTTCCAACAGGGGTTAACCTTGTCTCACCAACAAGTTGAAATTTTATTAAAAAAAATTCCATGTTATTCCTGTTCCTATTTATTATTTACTACCTTTGGTCCTAATTATAAGACCTAGTTGACTTTTTTTTGGAGAGCTAAATAAGTTATTTAATCATTTCATATGTTGTGTATACTTAGATTATATATTAGTTTATTAGTCAAATCAATTAGTTTGAAGAAAAAAATTAAAATACTCGAAAGTAATTTAATTAACTTCCTTAATATCTCCAAAAAAATCAACTAGGTCTTATAATTAGGACCGGAGGGAGTATCAAAGATGGACCAAATGTTTCACTAATTAACATTCTCAGTCCGCTTCTTATAGGAGCTAGCTAGTTTAGAAGTTTAATTTAATTTGATCTCATAAATGTAACATCTTAATTTATTTTGCCTCACAAATTTAATTTTTTTTCCTAAACCATCCCAGTCCATTGCTGCATTATTACATATATTAGTGGGGTTTTCATTAATATGGGTAATGATTCAATGAGTTTTGTTAATGAAAACCAACTTGGAGTTGAATTCAGAATTCGGTAAAAGAGCAAGATTCTTGAATTTGAATTCAGAATTCCACTGTTAAGATGCAGGTAATGATCAGAGACCACTAACCAAGGAAAGCAGGAGCAGATAATGCAGCTAGCAGCAGCAGTAGCTTAAGCATAGAGACACAGAAGTACGGTTTCGTTTAAAAGCTTCACAACAAACAGTAATTGCACAATGCATGCTGAAGACAAGCTCTACACTACATAGCCCACTTGTTGTTGGTCTATCTCTTCTTTTCACATATTTATAAATCGAAAGACCTCTCTCTCTCTCGCGCACACACACACACACAATAACCAAAGTTATATATAATCAAAACCTAAGCTTTGGAAATGGGGAAAGAAACAGTATTGAGATCTCCACTTTGTAGGAGGATCGCTGAATGAGTTAGCTTTATGATCACTTTTCAAAGTATACTATTATTACCTCTCTCTCTCTCTGCCTGTAAAATACACTCACCAACATTCTTAACGTTAAAAGTGGTCTAATCCCCCACCATGCTTCCTTGTTCTCTCTGCCTTCAAACCACATTTTGAATCTCTCTTGCTTCAACCATATAACTCTCCTACGTACAACACCTCTCTCAACATTTCAGGATGATATATAATTCATTAACTTGTGCTTTATATATATATATATATATATATAGACATAAATACATATATAGACACATATATACATGTATATATGTGTGTGTAAGTATATATATACTATATTCAGTTCTGATTATAAGAATCAGTTAGTTTTTTTGGTAGGTTAAGAAAGCTAATTAAATCACTTTTAATCTATTTATATTTATCTTTTTTTTAAAACTAATTTACCTGATTTATAAACTAATATATAATTTGATCATATACAACATATAAAACATATGATATTATTACATAACTTATTTAGCTTCCTTAATCTTTCAAAAAAAAAAAGTCAACCATATTTTATATTTAAAATTGGAGGTAACATATTGGTATATAAATATAATAACCATTTAACTAACCACTTGGTAAAAACTATAATTATTTACTTAAAACTATCATCTATCTCATCCAAGTGATTAGAATTATACTAGAGTATGATTACGAGATTATATTTAATTTACATCACTGTAGTGGTCGACGATAGATATACTTTTATTTTAAAAAATAGAGACTTTGTTTTGGTTGTGTGTTTTCTCTTTATATGCATAGATAGAAGATAAAAAAAAAGAGAAGTAGAAAAAATGACGATAATTAAAGTGTCGGATAATTTTTGAACTGATGATATGATGTACTCAAAAACCAAAACCTGGACTTTGACTACATATGCTTTTCTTCCTTAACAAGATCTAGTAGCTAATAAAGCAGACCAGCCAGATGTTGCCACGTGGAAGGCCGGGCTTCAGATTGAATCACAGAGCAAGAGAAGGGGGGAAAAACCCTAAAGAAAGATTGGTGAGAGAGAAAGAGGAAAGAAATATTGGAGAATGTTATTATATTAATTATTTGGACGGTTTAATTTAGTGTCCCTCTTGTTCAAGCATTCTTTGCTTAAAGAGAGGTTAGCCCCAGGAATAAAGCCAAGGACAAAAATCGCAGTGGGTTAAAGTTAAAGCACATCACTTGCCCACCATGCCAATTCACCATTGTTTTCTGCAAAATCATCCCAAGTTTTTTCCCTATAAATATTCAAAACCTACTTTGATTATTAAAAGTACCTAATAAATTATATATATATATAGGGTGTGTGTGTATATATATCTATATTGCATAAAAGTTTTACCACGATTTGTATTCGATTAACTTAACGTATGTTAAGTGTTTTCACGTCAGTTTGGAAAGATCCAACGGGAAACCAGTCTGCAACTTTTACAACGTTTCACATCGACATGAAAAGAATGATTTGTAACTTTTTACCTTGTATATTTAATTTGATTTCACACTCTAAGGGAATAGTGTTGCACTATTGTGTTTTGCACTTTGACATAGAAAATCACTGTACATCAGAGAACAGAGCAGAGAATTAGATACATTATATTAAAGGGACCGTGTGGGACTTTTTTTTTTTGTTCAATTCGTAGGAATATAATTAATAAACCTTTTCATTTTAGTTATATAAGTACAAGAAATATACGTCCTTTTCATAAGTTGGAAGATCTTGTCACATTTGATTCTATCATGGGCAAAAAAATCCTTATATATATAGTACTTCACTCGTAAGAGATCAAACAGAAACTAAAATTATATATAATCATGGAAGCTTTTTGGAACTATATAATTAAGTTGGAATAATGATAAGTAGAATAATGACGAAAGGGAATGAACTGAACTGGAAAAGCATGCACTTGCATGCGGAAGGATTTGAGAGACGAATAAGGTTGAAGCATGTGTTTGTGGAATATAATGGTAAAGAAAGTAGTAGAAGGTAGAAGATGACAATGAAGACAATTGAAAACTTTTATGAAAAGGATAGCCAAAAAGCTTATGTAAGTGATGGGGTTTAGAATAAATGTGAGAGATCGATCATAGCTAGGCAGGTTAAGGTAAGCTTTGTTATTTTATATAGGTAAGTACCTATATATAGGTTTAAGATAGCATGCATGCATGGGGTAGCTTCTTCTACATGCAATCTTGTCTCAATTTTCTAAAAGAGTAATAAAAAGCTTAACATTTAAGCAATGTACCTAGCTAGTTTTCTTCTTTTCTCTCTTGATTGTCTTTATAATTTTATATAGTATAGTCATGTGTGTTTATATATGTTTCCTTGGATCCATTCATATAAGTAACAAGTAATTAATAAAGGGAGAAGCCAAAAACTCATTAGTCTAGCTAGTGGCACTAGATGTATTCTTTGTGGTACCAGGTCTAGTTTTCGATCCCCACACTCTTTAGGCCATGCGTTTAGCTGCCGTCAAAATTCAATAGTGTCTCAAAATGACTTAATTCATATAAATTTCTTATGACTTACTATTTTGAAATTAATTTTTATGTGAAACGACTTGATTGCTCTCGAGAAAATTAGTTGTCATGTCTTTAATTATCGTCATTTGATAAGTTAAAGTTGTTACTTAATTAGCTTGTTTAACTGTTGTTGTGATTGATACCCAACATGACAAATTTGTGAAATTAGTTGGCTTTAGTTGTTGTGATTTGATAAGTTAAAATTGTTACTTTTAAATTGTTGTTGTCATTCAAATTATTAAAGACATAAGTAATTTTAATTTGCTACAAAATTTAATATCAAACTAGTCTTAGAGACTTCATATAGGATTATATTATTTCAGGATTTGGAATTAGGACTTGTAGAATTGTGTGATATTTTTATATCTTTCTCCCAAGAAATTTCTTGTTTCCAATCACTTACCAAAAAGAAAAGAAAAGAAACTACCTTCCACCGTATTTATAACAAACAAATGATGGGACCATTTGAAAACAATGATCCAATGGCAAAATTATCAAATTAAAGATGAGTATTTCTTTAATATATGCATATTATTTATCAAACTCTTATATACTTGGTATGATGGTGCACACATATATACATACATATTTTTTTTAGAATCAGGGTATCCACTGCTACTAGTGGTGACTAATGCTAGTAGCAGTGGCTAATTTCATATACACACTGTTAAGGATCCAACCCTAATTAACATATATACATACATATACGTTAATTCTCAAACACCTTCAAATAGGCCCAAAGAAAAATAATGATGATGATGATGATAGAAAACTTGTTTCAAATAAAAGATATCATATTAGATGATGTCTTGATAAAATATCAGTATATCATTTTACCAAAAAAAAAAATCAGTATATCACCTTTGCATCTTTCAAGTTTCATATTTCATTTTAAGGAAAAAGTTAATGGGTAATGTATTGATGTCTAGCCTAGTTGTCAATAATGTATTAATCATTATTTGAAAATACTTTAAAACTCATTAGGTTACAAAACATCACTTTACATTGAAAACCAAAACATGTTTACATAGATACCCAGGAACGTACGGGAATGATATATAGAATGACATGAAATCTCTTTTTCGTCCTTACTTGAAATATATATATATAGATGGTACATCTTTCACTTTCACATATTAACTAAAATATAAAAATAAAACTTAATCAAATAAATTAATTATACCCGAGTGATTTTATTTATCGAAAATCAGTTGATGATTTGGATTCGCAGACAGAAGTGATTTATCTCATTACCGCTTCTCTCCTCATCCATCATCTATACCATTGATTTCATCTAAATGCTAATCTTGGCCATTCATTTTTACTGCATGCGGTAAAGATGAAATAGATGGTTAAGATTAATATTCGGTGAAATTAACGGTGTAGAGAGGAGGGATGAGGAGAGAAATCAGACTCATTCTTATTTTGAGACAGATTAATTTAATGGGTTAAGGTGCAATTTTACACGTGAAGTTTACTCCCAGGAGCGTCCAGCACCACGAAGTTTTTTCAGGAGTAAAAGTACACACGACGTTACGTTTTGGGAGCAAAAATACCACGGGCCATTAGTTGACCTTTAGTTGACCGTTAGTTTTTTAACGGCCCGTGGTATTTTTGCTCCCAAAACGTAACGTCGTGTGTACTTTTGCTCCTAAAAAAACTTCGTGGTGTTGAGCGCTCCCGGGGTAAACTTCATGTTTAAAATTGCACCTTAACTCTAATTTAATTATTGATTGTCTTGTTAAGGCTATTCTCAAGAAGGTGCATCTTTCATATTGATTCCACATCCGCCACTTCTTCTTACCTACAGCAACCAAAAAGACTTTAATTTAAAATTTTATAGCAACCAATTATCTATTATATCTGTTTATTTTAATAGGAAAAAGAGCATAAGCATAAATATAAAATGACCCACTCATTAGGGCCTAATAACATCGAAGCCAATAATAAGATGCCACGTGGATACCTGATCAGGACATGTGGACCCTAAATGTCGTATCTGCTAAAGACCACTTGGGGAGCTATAAATTCCCTCCCAGGCTTAACGGTTTCTCACTCACGGACAAGAACCCATTTCCCGTTATATAACGGCGAAATCACACGTCGTTTACCCCTTCCTCCTCCATATAAATACAACGATCTCAAAACTATTTCTCCCTCTCGTCTGCCATTTTCCCAAGTTTGAGCTATCTTCCCTCCATTAAATCTCGATTCCGTATCCGATTCTTTCCAGTTTTCGCAAACTTAAAATCGCCTGGCCGATTCATCGCTGGATTTTGTATCGCCTCTGGTGATTTCTGAACAGATTCCTCTGTTTCCTGAAGATTCTTTTTGGCGAGGTTCAGTCGCAGCTGAAATTCTGTGCGCGAGGAAATTGCATTTCCTCTTTGCGAGAATTTACTCGGTGTCGTTCGAAGAATTTGAACCGTTAATGTTCTCATTACACAAAGGAGGTGTTGAATTTTCACGATTCTGCTCTGTTTGGAGATGGAGGAGTGAAATGCCAAAGATAAACTCGCAACTGTTTGGAGAATTCGAAGCTGGTTTCTACGAGTAGAAATTCTTAAGAGGTAAGCTTATCAATCTGTTTTTGGAAACAAAATGTTGGCCGTAAGCTGTATTTCTCTCAGATGTGTTTGTTTTAGCATTTAACTCAAATTAATTTCAGATCTCAACCGTTTGAATTCCATGGAGTGATTTTGCATTGATGTAACTATGCTAGCTACTATACTAACGCTTTCTTTTTAAATTTCATTTTCGATTTACCAGAGCTCTTCTACTGGTGGTTTTGAAAACGAATGTGAGAAATCGAGTTGCGGTGAAGTTGAAGCATATATGAAACCACAATACCGAAAGAAAGATTTATTTGTCTCCGTGTGGCTGTGCCTCGAGTTTCTGGAATACTGAGAAGAAAAGGCAGTTTAGGTTTGCTTGGTAAGTCATTTTGGAATGGCAATGACTATTAAATTCTACTTTTAAAAAACAAACACCAAACTGGGCTTCCATTTTCCTTGTGCTCATTTTTTTCCTCTCATATTGCTTTCGTCTTCCGACATACTTTGATTTCCTAACCCATTTTGTTTTTCTCAATCCCCAAAAGCACAGAACCTTGGTCATATCACAACTCTTTAATAATAGTAGAAATGAGTTTCTCTCTCATTTGGATATCCGGAGAATGGGGATTGATGGGATTAATGATCCACACGGAAAAGAAAAAGAAAAAGAAAGAGTCGAGGGTGCAAATTATTAGTGAGTAATTTTTTATTGGGGGGTTTTTGGGTTGGGGTTAGTGCATGGTGTGTCAGAAACTTCGGCTTGGTCCGCTTGGACACGCTTTGGTTCATGATTTCGATTTGTGCAGGCTAAAGCGGGCACATAGTATCCCGTGGTCACTTGTATGTTTGGATTGAAAGAAATGGAGGGAAAAAATCTTTTAGGAAGACATTAACTATTTTGTTATTAATAAAAAAAATATTTTTTTTATTGAGAATATATTTTAGAAATATTAAAAATTATTTATGAGCAATTTTATAAAAATAAGAAAAAAAATTATCTCTCAACTTTTCCTCCTCTCCCCTCACCCCTTCCCTCGTACCAAACATATGGAAGACCGACTTGATGAACACTTGTACCATTTTGTTTCTTTCTACTTTTAATTATTGAGTAGACCCGTTTTCAATTTTCATTCATTCTTTTGGGTTTTTGAGATTGCTTTCATTCTGCTCTGATCCCGAGCTTGGTTGAATATTGCTTTTCCTTTTTTCCTCTTTTGCGAGAACTATTTTGTTTCCCCTGACCGTAGATAATATTATAACTCCATTGTCCTTTTCTTTTAATTCGAACTTAGTTGTAGCTGGGTTTTCTTTATTTTGCTGCTTTCTTTTTTTGCAACCTAACTATCGCTATTGCCTGTCACTGTTTTATTCAAAAAAAGTGACTTCGTTCGCCAATCAAATTTTCCCTGATACACAACTTGTTTTAAAATATTCCCTTTCGAAATGTCGTTAACACAAGTAATATTATATTCAAAGTTTTTTTTAAGGTGGTTTTTTTGTTGGACCAAAAGTTGAGTGTGGAGCAGTAATTACTAATTAGACCGTTGACAATTTTTATTTACCCAATTTAATTTTTGGGCTGAAACACAGAGGGAATAGCGAGTAAAGATGTTTACGTGCATAGCATGTACGAAGCAAACGACAGATGACGGGGAAGAAGAAGAAGGAGGACGTGACAGAGGCACGCCCAGTACGAAAGAGGCCGTCAAAGGCCTGACGGCGCAGGTTCTTAATTCTCTCTCTCTCTCTCTCTCTCTCTCTCTCTCTCTCTACTTCAGCTACAATGTTTGCTTTTGGTTTCGGAACTTCTTTTTCTGAAAACAAACAAAACCTCATAACCCCGTTAAGGCCCTGTTATGGCGCCATGGCGGGGACCACCCTGGAATCTTTTATATCCTGAAAAATTAAAATTCTTATTAATAGAAAAAATTAAGGTCTTTTTTTTTTTTTGTGTGTGGGTATTTTTACATTATATACAAGTTAAAAATTAGCATTACTTATTTATTCTCCAATTTAACCCCTTTTTTGGATTTCTTCCCAAAAATACCCTGGGTGTCTGGGTGGGGTGTAAATTGCTTCATTTTTTGAGATGACGCAATATCGTTAGGCCCATTTGTTGTTGAGGGATGGTCCACTTTTCTTATATTGGTTATTTAATCGTGAAGTTCAAGATTATGTGGCGCCATAAGATACGACATTACTATCATGACCCAATGAAGCTTTTTCAGAGGTTTATTCCTCGTTTGAGTAAGAAATCGTGGCGATTAGTTGGTAATGACAGGGGTACTAAGTGCTAAATAAGTAATAATTTGTGTCAAATAATTTTTTTCCAACCACCACACGTTTACAATAGGTTAATAAAGTTGAAGTAAATTTACCCGATCGTAGCTTTTTCTTCTTCACTCTTTTTCATCAACTATCAGCTTTGTATGCATTTCAAAAGAAATTTCGATTTCTGGCAAAATTTTCTTATCAAAAGAGAAGAATAGTAGTGGGAACATGTTTCATATTCAGCAATTGAATTGTGGAGAAAAGATGCAATGCATAGAAGAATCTTCCTAATGCGTATAATAGGTGTGGCCCATCCTTGAATTCTTGTCGACCCTTTGTTTTCAAAAGCATATGAATATATGTTAATATAAAATAAAGAAATTTTCCTTAGCGAAAGCCAACCTTGGGTAGTCATAACTCATAAGGTACAAAAACTATATTGGCATAACGGTACTTCATTTTAAACAACCACTATAAGGCACTATATTTCTATAAACTGTCTCTGTATTTGATAATTGCTGTTCTCATGTCAATCTGCTGGTTAGTTATCTTGAAATGGTCAAAGTAGAACTTTGCCTGGAAGAATTTCATGATTAAGTAACTTAGTTTGACAACTAACAATTGGCTATAAATTAATGAGAACTAATTTAATTTAGAAAATGCTTACCTTACCAGAGAACATGGTGTCCAAGACTCAAAGGAGCAAGGCTCCTTTAATGGACATCACATTATGGGATGATGTCATCCATTTGTAGCATCTAGACAAGTACATACTCTAGCTGTAAAGATGTCGGCGTGATGCTTTGAAAATGGTGTGAGCCAGTTAGCCTGAAACCTTAGACTCCAATGTCCATCTATTTTTATGCAAATACACTTTTATCTTTCAGAACTTCCAAGACGGTTTTCCCACTTCTTTCCTGTGTCCCATATCTTTATTTCTTCTTTCGGTCTAATTCTGATCAGAAATATGCTTATAAGATTTGAAAGTTTGATTACATGATTAGTATTTCCTTTTCTGGAAAATTAAAAGAAAATTGGTTCTCTATTCTCTATACTTTTTGCCTTGATCTGCATATCTTCGATTGAGAGAGAATCATTTTTGAGATAAAAGAAAAGAATATTTATATATAAGCGAATCTACACTGTTAAAAAGATAGGGAGAGGACGCTCACTTAGGTGTCTGGAAAGCCGTATTGGAATATCAGTGTGATAGGAAGGAAAAAGGTGATTGGTCCCCGCGGGAATAGTGATTCTTTGCATGCGTTAGTAAATAGTTAAAGCTGGAACATCTGTAAAAAGTGGATATGTGATGGTACTTACTGAGGCTTTGGTAAAATTTACGTATATATGGCATTTGATTTGAGACAATTTTTGGTATTTCAAATGTTTAGGTATCTGGGCATCGTCTTTGGATGAAATTTTTCTTTGATAATAGCCTTTATGGTCTAAACACTTCATGTTCTATTCGTGACACTGTTCAAAATGAAATACCCATTGCCCTCCTTTCCTTTTTTTTCCATGAGACCATCAAAACACTCATTACCCTCACACACTAATATATTTTCTTTTATTTTGTCACACATTAATATATTTAAATGTGGCTTGCTCTCCTCATTTCAAAAACTTGACATTGAAAACTTAAGTTCATATATTGCGCTCTGATATTAGTAACATCTTTGCGTGCTGATCAGAGTTAAGCGTCCTGTCAGTAAACACCTCTGCAAAGCGTCGGTAATGTTTTCATATTGAATGATGATGACTAACTACTAATGATAATAATATGCGATCAAAGATTTTAAATAGTCATTACATGCAGGATAAAAGACACTACAAATTGAACCAATATCCCATGTATGCGGGAATGCGCCTCACTCTCTCTCTCTCTCTCTCTCACGTGTTATTGTACATCCTTAGATACTATCGAAATAAGTTTCTTTGCTAACAAACTAAATATTTTGTTCTATTCCTATAACAATGCTTTGAATACATAGATGTTCATGTCGGTTTTTTTATTGTGTATGTACAGTTAAAAGATATGTTCATTAAGCAATGCAAACCCTGCACAGGGTCCCCTAGCTACAAGAAAGGGCAGAGACCTTTTCCAGACTTTGATACCATATCTGAAGGGGTTCCATATCCTTACATTGGAGGAGGGGCAAGTTCAAGTTCAACCCCTGCATGGGACTTTACAAGCTCCCGTTACCCAGGTGGTAGACCTGACCCAAGATTTGGTGGGGCTGCACGTGACTCAACAGTATCAGCACAATCATGTGATGTAGTTTTAGAGGAGGAGGACGAACCCAAGGAGTGGATGGCTCAGGTGGAACCTGGTGTTCATATCACATTTGTGTCTCTTCCTAATGGAGGGAATGATCTCAAAAGAATTCGCTTCAGGTATATATATGTTCAAATATATTAAGCCTGGGCTTTTGTTTTCATCAGTTGCATATTTAGTACTTCATATGAAGCAACGGCAATTAAAACAAGCGAAGTAGTCATGAGACTGATATTGGATGCAAAAAGTAAAAAAATCAAATTTTGTCGGTGCTTGTTATGTCCTTTCTTGAAGCTTTTGATGGATGGTTTCAAATGTAGATGATTGCAGCAATTAGATTAAATCCTTGATAGTGGGTTCAAAGAATAGGCTGACACAGAGTATGCTAACTCTCTGTTCAACTACGATGAACATAGAATTGGAAACATTATAATCTCTTAATCCCAACAAAGTTTTGAGTTGTTGAGACATAATTATGGTATGAGCTCAGACTGACAATACTTAGCCTTTGAATTTGAAGCCGAGAGATGTTCAACAAATGGCAAGCTCAGAGATGGTGGGGTGAGAATTACGACCGGATCATGGAACTCTATAACGTCCAAAGATTCAATCGGCAAGCTTTTCAAACTCCCTCGAGAGCTGATGATGAGGTTAATTATCTCCTCCTCTTTACATCACCATTTTGCATATTTAGTGAAGATAAAGTATTTTATTACTAGACAACTTCAGATAAATTTTCCTAACTGCTTATTATCAAATTTTTGAATAAAACTTTTAAAATCTAAATAGAAGTTCTTTAAGAATGAACCATAAAGTATTGATTTATAAAATATTTATCGTTTTAACTAGATAATTTCAGAACTATACAGAGTCTATAACTGTAATTTGTAATCTTTAATATACTTATTATTGTATTGAAATCAAAGATCAGTCTAAACAATATGAATCATTGTTGAAACAGGCAAGAGATTCTTCTTATACAAGACTAGGATCTGCAAGAGAGAGCAAGGAGTGGACACCACGGCATCACTATAGACCGTCGGGATACAGAGGACACTACCCTTCTGACCACTTTGATCAGGGCGTTAGCCACCAGTTCGAGGCAGGGTCATCCATGGAACCACCCCGCCCAACTACTGATTCTATAAATGAACCTTCTATCAGTAATGCCGGTGACATGGAGGCTGAATGGATTGAGGAAGATGAGCCTGGGGTCTACATCACAATCCGACAATTAGCTGATGGTACCAGGGAGCTACGACGTGTCAGATTCAGGTATCTTGTCTTGTTTGGTGATCCTAAGAACTTATCTTCTAGAGTGCATTCTTCGAGATTAATGTCATTAAATTTTGCAATTTGAACCAAAACAATCTTTAGTGGTCAAAATATATTTTCAATTCTTTCATTTTACATGAAGTTTTTCTCTTATTCCTAGATCTGTATATCTTCAGCAACGTGTTCAATACTTTTTTCTTTAGACTTCAATAATGATTTTTTTCACAAAAACATATGACACCATTCTGTACATATACAAAGATGAACAAGAAAATGGATCAATTAGGCCATTTTTTAGATGGATTAATTGGGCTTGGCTTATTATATAGTTTATTGACTCTGTTTCATTTGTGGGCAGTCGGGAAAGATTTGGAGAAGTAAATGCAAAGACATGGTGGGAGGAGAATAGGGAGAGAATACAAGAACAGTACCTTTGATTGAAGAAGCTTTATTACTTCATCAATAGCAGCAACAGAGATTACACAGTTGGAATTATTCCCAATTTTGTTTGCCACTTAATCCTAATGACATAACTCCACACTCTGGAGTTGCACTCAGGACTGGCCTCCCCACTACTTCTTGCATCACCAAAAGAATCTTAATGCACAAGCAGGAGACCATATATCCAATGGCCTTCTCAATTTTGTTCTTTTTTCTTGTTTGGTGCATGTGGCATCATATTTATGAGAGAGTTCTGATCATTTTTGTGGTGACTCAGATATGGATGACAACTGACAAGTATTCACCATAGTGGGATGGGCAGCCCTCAATATTTCATTATACTTCTCCTTTCTCGTTTTTGATCATTTTGTCACCATAGTTGCTTTTACATATATCATTGATTGTTATAATTTATTAATTTTATATTTTTTTTTGCTCTCAAGCCGAATGAGTCGTGGCAGCTGCAATGCAACACCTCTTGTATTTACTTGAGTTGCACATGGCAACAATCATTATAAACGACATGCTATTTGTTATGCTCTTTGCTATTTTTCTCAACCAAGTGCCTATCTTTTTTTTTTTTCAAGTTGAGGATATATTCTCTTTCCCCTCGGACTCGAACTTGTATTTGTGGGGATAAGGTTGCTTAACACCTCAACCAACAACTTGTTAATCAACCAACTGTCTATCTTAATCGTTAATACAACTCGGTCCTTCCAGAGGAAGGATATGACTGGTAGTAGCATGAATACAGTTTTCCGGATATGGCAATGAGAAGAATCAACAAATTCATGACCATGATCCTGAGGAAATATTGCACATCAAGATTAACATACTAGGTTGAATAATCTACAGAAAGAAGTGTGATAGGTTATTTAGAATATGTTAGTAGTCATAAATCCTGATTAATTCAATTTTGTTCATTTTAATTGATCATTTTTATAAAAGGAATATATACATCATTTAAGGTATTGAGCTTTTAATAATTAGATTTTGATGCTAATAACTCAGGAGGAGTATGAATCTCCTATATATTCATCTCATCTGATCTCAATTCTTTAGTCTTTACAACTTTAGTGGCATGTTTCAAAGACCAGCCTCTCTTATCTTGCTTCATATGGAAACCTATATAGACTTCCCTTAAAATCAAAATATATATTGCATAAACCTCCTTTTATAGTTTTGAGATTCAATTTTCATCTAGCTAATACCATTAGTTGATCGTTAAATCAAAGCATAAATTAAAAAATTATGAAAATATTTTTGGGTTAAAACAATCTTTGGTTCTTTAAATTTGCCCTCATTTTAGTTTTGGTCTCTCAAGTTTGAAATTATAGGTTTTGGCCTCTCAAGTTTCATGCTGTTTAAAACATTTGTCCCTATAACTTAATAAAAACTGAAGAGTTTTGCCCATTGAGCGACCAAAGTTAAAATGAGGACAAATTTAAAAGATCAAAGATTTTATTAAACTAATAATTTTAATATATATTTTTAAAGTTTTTCTCATACATCAAATTGGTTACCATATTATAAAGTTAATTTTATAATTATGAATTTTTATTTTTCAGTAAATTTACATGTTTAATCTTGTTTATTTATTAATATGGTGTAATCTTTTAGATACATCTGTTAACTTCAATTTTTTTCAAACGTTTGTGTATATGCGTCTGTGTGTATTTTTTTCAGTTAAATTATAAATTTATAAAATGATACATTTTTGAGATCCTTATATTGATATATTACTATTAGAATTTAAAATTTTTAAATATATTTTCTTAAACATACGTTTCTTAAAAAATTTACTTAAAGTTTTGACCAAGTTGCAAATGTATTTAAATAAAAAATTACCTAAGTTTTTCTAAAAACATTAAATAGATCATTAATACATATAAAAGTTAAAATATAAATTAATGATTTGACATAAGGGGGTAAATTAGTAAATAATATTTATTCTAATATGATTTTTTATTAAAAAATATAATTTAAGAATCTCCTTAAAATATGGGAAAATTGGTCATAAATCCCAATTTAAAAATTTATTCGTCAAAAAGGACCTGAGACCATGTAAAGATGTGAGGTCCTTGAGTGAAAATAATTATGATAGAAGAAAGATGAAATTGCTCTTAAGGAAAACATTCCTTTTGAAAAACCCAACGTGGTTTAGATTGAAGAACCATGGAAGCAAATCAGCATCTTCAAACATAGCATAATTCAATCTATCTAGAAATAACCAATGAAACTAAAAATGAAAAACTATTTCTTTAATCTATCGAAGACCTATAACAACAGAAGCCACCATTGAGCTAAGGGTTATTCTTAAGATCTACAAAATGACCTACAAACTAAGCCACCATTGAGCAAAGACATCGTCTTGCTTCCACCATAAAGACGATGATGAGGAGAGGGGAGAAAACGAAGAAGATTGAAGAGGACCCATATCTATAAAGGTGAGGTGCAGTTGCTAACAAGGAGCCTAATTTCGAGATGGGGGTGGAGAAGATGGAAGAGGCGAAGGTCAATGAAGTAGATTGAGGTGTTCATCAATGGTGGCAGCACCGCCACTGATAATTGGGGAGGTCGATGGTGTCAATGATGTCGATGAATGGGGCAGTTAATGGTGGTTGCATGCTTGTCATGGTCATGAAAGTAGAAGAACTACAAGTTTGAAGAAGGGGAGGGGCAAAAATGAGTTGTAGGTTAAATAATGGGAGAATTCGTACTAAGGCCCAATTAAGGCCCAAAAATGCAAAAAGGGCCCCAACCACTTTCCTCTATCACAAATGGCCCTAGGGCCCTTTCTGCAATTTAATGTGAAAGCGAAATGACCAAAAAACCAAATTACTTTTTGAAAAAAGCACCGCACACTCGAAAATCCTTGGCTCGATCGCTCTCTCCCCTTGGCTCGATCGCTCTCTGAAACTCTCTCCCTTGCTCGCCTCGATCGCTCTCTCTCCCTTGCTCGATCGGTCTCTTGGTTGCGCCATCTCCCTTGCACGATCGCTCGCTCGCCGCCTTGTCGCCGTCTTCCCTTTGCTCCGCCACCGTCGAAGTTCTGTGTAGGTAAGATTTTGGGGATTAGGTTTTTTTTGTCCCATTCTTTTGGTCCCATTCTCCCTATTTCTTAATCGCACTCCCCTTCCCAAAAATGGAGTACATATAAGCTTAATGAAGGTCTGCGTTTTATATTGCTGCCTAAAATTTATTTTGATTTGCTGTATTTGCTCTTTTTTTGTTGTTGTTTTCACAAGTTCTTTCCTTGCTTATTTCACAAAAAGCATTGTATAAACATTGATACTCTCAATCTGTTTCAGCAACCAAGACCCTGAACAGAGGTATTTCTGAGTTCGTAGTGATAGCAGCAGACACTGAGCCACTTGAGATTCTTCTCCATCTTCCTCTAGTTGCTGAGGATAAGGTGACTTTGGATGCTTCTTTTGTTTTCTGAAATTCTTTTTTTCCTGCAATGAATTGAATTAGCAGTTTTATTTCATGTTCTTGGCCTTTTCTGTCTATTCTTTTCTGTGTTTTGCCAAAATTTGTTGTTTGATTGTTATGTAACTAGATACTATGCCTACTGTCCCTGGATTATTGAGAAATGATAAGCTAATCTTTTAAATATTTGTTATATGCTAGGAAGCTACTTCATTCAGCTATGCCTCTGCTGATATTCTCACGGCCCATCATCTTAATGTGAATGGCCTTTATCTTTTGGTTGTCATCTTGAAGAATCCTTGAATAATTTATTCATCTCTTGTCCATATGATAAATCCATCTCGATTTGGATGTTTTTCAATTCAACTTACCACCCTACACTTTTCTTCCTTCAAATCTTGTTTCAAAACGCCCTTCTAAATCTATATAATGATGGGCATAAGCCTCTTTACATGGTATAATTGTCCTCTTAAATACACTTTGGCATAAGCAAACATTGCATTGCGCCGGTTAATTCAATGTTAGTCTTAATTAAGGTCCTACTGAAAGATTTTGTTTTTGGCCATTATCATGTCAAAAGATATTGATGCCTTACTCTCTTCAATCTTCATCTTGTAGTATGCAGCTGGTAGAGCATTCTCACGTTGCATGTTGTAAAACTTGAAATGCAAACACTCATCTGATCTATGCATTTTTGGTGCATTTTTAGACCATGTTACAGTCTCGTGCTCATCTTTTTCTCAATTATGCCGGTCTGCATGAATGATATTACCGGTTACTTGTCATCAAGGAATCAACTTGGCCCAAATTTTGTCGTGTTTTAATGATTATATATATATATTTGGTTGCCGAAACAGCAAAACTATTCAACATTGGAATATATTTGTTTGTAATTCAGTTTTAGGTTGGGATCATGATATGGTAGTTTTGACTTTTGATCTGTATTGTCTTTAACTTGCCTCATATTCCTTTATAATACTCCCTATTATCTTTAAATGAACTTCGTTTACAATTTTTTGTAGGTATTTAAGCAACAAGGTGTAACATTAGAAGCAAAAAAATGTCCAAATTAGAACAAAGGGATCGAAGATTCTCTGGGTACAACCTTTTCACGGAAGAATTCTTCAAAAAAAAATGCGGCCTCACGTAAGGGCAAGGGAAAGGCTAAGTTAAGAGGCGAATTGAGTGTACAAGTGACAGAAGCCTGGAAGAGGCTAAGTGGTAAAGAAAAGGCTGAATACACAGCTAGGGCTAAAGAACTGAGAGCCCGGTGAACGAGAAGAAGAAGTATTTGGTGCCCTTTCAGACTAGATGTGTCCCAAACACATTCTTCCAAGTTTGCAACAACTTGAAAGGAAGACCCGAGGCAATGAGAAGGCTAAAAGTGATCGGGTTTGATGGGTTGGTTGATCTTAGTTGCCGACAGATCAACCGGTCCTTATGTGCCCAGTATATGAACTGCTTTGATCCCCCTACAAAGGAAGTGTGCATTAGGGGGACACTCGAGTGATAGGGCGTAAGATGTCCATCAATTGATGGGTCTTCCTTGTGGGGGAGCCCATAAAAATAAACATAAACGACCAGACTCCATTGTGGGCGGTTGCCTATACTTCCTTATGGTAAGTTGTGTTTTACTATGTTTGCAAGTTCACTAGACTTATTAATGTATAACTGTTGTTACTAATTGTTTCATTTCATTTTTCTGCAGCTCTTCTGTTTCCAACATTTCCCATTGGGTGATGTTATACCCTCTCCACATCAGTCTCCTATGGCCTTTTGGACCGACAAAAATGTGAAGAGGAGAGTGTCGGTGGAGAAAAGAAGTAAAAAAGGTCTCCTTCTTCGCAGCAAGCCTCGTCGCAACTTCCTCGGGCATCGGTCCCTCCATCAACATCGTTTGACCCCGACACCATGCTTACACACCCGTAATGTGTCACAACAAATAATCTTTAACCTATTGATTTGAAAATGTTGATGTTGTGATATCTTCGTAATAAGGCATATATGTTTTTCGGGTAGTGCGATCGACATACGCACGGCTGCTATACAACTTGCAACAAGAAATGCTTGGCGCTTCAAGATACATTGTCCGAAGAAGCCCAAGATGAAGGTGAGGCACCTACAATCAGCCAACTACCTCCGACGAGTCCGACGAAGACGATGGGGATGGACATGACACGAGAGGAGGAAGAACACGAGTTGAGGAGATGACATTATTGACATTGAAGAAGACACACAACATGGAGAGGAGACACCTACTCATGTGGATGGTGGTCTTGGCGGGAACAGGAGGTGAAAGAACCTGACCAGGATGTGAAAGAACCTGCACTGGAATTGAGGCGGTCTCAAAGGGTAGTAATTCCTAGTAGCGTCTTGAAATCCCCGTGGATCGAGCCAAAGCGGAAGTCCAAGGGGAAGAGGACATATGATGAGAAAGACACCCTATTTGAGATGTGCACAAAGTCCGTTCCGAGAGATGAGGCTGCGGAGTAAGTTTCAATAACCGTTTCATACATGTAACTTGTCATATCTCAAAATCCAAATTTGGATTAACATTGTCATATTTGTTAATTTAGGGAATTTGTGGATATGCATCACTACTTCCTCACAAGGGAAGAGCTACAATGTCTGACTCCACGAAGTTGGATTAACATTGTCAAATTTTGTCTTGGGCTGCAATTGTAAAGCAATCATCAACAAATGCGTACACACTACCGTTATGTTTCTTAATTGCTGCACATGCATGTGGACAAGGTAGTCCACTCATTTGCCATGCTAAGCAAGAACATTCTTTTGCAACCAAGTCAACGAGAACATAACCTAATGCATCACCGCGTCTAATTTCAATCAAAAACTGGTTCTCCCATAATATGTCGCATGTATATTTTCTGCATAGTTCACATGTTGCTGCAATTTTTTTTCAATGTTGGGCCCAACACCATTTTTCCAATTGACCAAAGCCATCTTGCTTGCAAGCAACTTCGCACCAACTTCTCCCTATGCTCATGTATTAACACTCCCATGTTGTGCTTCCCCTCTTTCACCATCCATGCATTGAATGATTCAGCAATGTTAGTGGTTATGTTATCCCACCTTTAAACGGAAACTTGCTTAGAGCCCATCGATCAACGTCCCCCTGAGTCTCAACCCATTGTGCCAATTTTGGATTGAACGATTTCAAATTTCCCATTGCAACAGTGAAGTCTTCAACCGGCCTTGCATACGCAATTGCATCGAGGAGCTGCAATGCTAACTCCTTGCTATTCCCAGGTACGTGTCACCCCTTTATTGATTTTCGGGAACTCGAATCTGTAGTTTTCCTTTACATGCCTATAGCAAAATGCATGTCTCTCGGTGCCAAATATATCTTTTACAAAGACCAATAATGGAGTTATTCCGATCGACACAATTGTTATGATCATTGATCCTGTGTCTGTTTTACACTATTTAGAAACCAAGCCCAATCATCGTATGTCTCACCACCGACAATGCCATATGCTAAGGGAAACATTTGATTGTCTCGCATCATACGTACAAGCCGACAACATTGTTCCCCTATAAGGGCCACCGAGATGACATCCATCTATATATAGTATTGGCCGACAACCATTTAGGAAACCTTTAATAGAGCAACCATATGCAATAAATAGCCTCTCAAATTGTTATCGGGTGACCCTTCCCATTTTGCAACTGTGTCGGGGTCACTCTCTATGAGTCTGTCACACAACCAAGGAATGACCTTGTAAGAGTCCTCAACTCGTCCGTGCAATTGCCTCACGGCTCTTTGTTTCGCCCTATATGCTTGACCATAGTTCAGCCGTACCCATACTCACTATACAAGTCCGTTCGAATTTCATTTGCCGTCTTGTCAATATTACATCTCACACCATCAATTACAAGCAATGATGTCAAGCTACATTTGGGTGGATGAGATACAATAAGGGTATCCTGTGCATGGTGTATGTGTGCTCCTCTATATGTTCTGATGATTAGGAAAGTGGTATCTTGACGTTCTCCCGCTGAATACGCACCCATGTACCACGGACATCCATCAACCTTGCACTTCACTATTATCTTTTTGGGCTTGTTCTTCACAAATTTGTAGGAAAACTTGTGTGCAATGCTGTATTTATACAACGTTTCACGGAGGGTGACAACATTTGCAAAAATCTGTCCTTCTCCCATGATCAAATCCTTCCATTTCGAATGATTCATTGTAGGCATGCTTGATGGTACACTTTGCGAAGAACACGGCAATGATAGCAAGTCTTGAGTTTCAGTGAACATTTCAGGGGGAGACATAGACAACACAGCTGCACCTCCAAAGACTTCATCCCTCCTGCGACATACAACAATTATTAGTGCAAGTAATGAGAACCAAGTAATGACAATTTATATAGGAACAAAATACATTTCTTAACACAACAAAACTTACACTTCTTGCTCTTCCGTTTGAACATTCATTCTTTGCGGTCTATTGTCATTAACCCCATTTTCTTCAACGTACACATGACAATATGTTTCATTATACCTTATCAAATGTTCAACCCCTTCATCATCTACAAGATCAACAAATGTAGATGCATCCATGCTTAGTTTGAACTTCACGCAAATGTCAGTACTTTCATCCCCATTTAAAGACGCAATGATTCGATCAACTCCTGATATGTTGTTCCTTCTTTAATGCATTTTGTTCTTACCCTTCCACCAACATAGTCACTTTCTTGTCCTTCCCACAAACAATGTTACCCCACATGGAAGAAACATAATAGATTCTTCCCGGAAGTACTAGCCATCTTTAATTATGATCTACAACATAAAGTTAGTATTAACAACTTTAACAGTCACATTAGCAACTAAAACTGTAGCTATTTACAACAATCTCATTTCAACCTTATCACATTCAGTCATTCCCCCTAACAAACAGACCTCGTCATATTAACAACTATCCATTTTCAGCATTTTTACACCAATGCAGCTTCATCCCATTCCCATTAACACAGCTTTCCCTCTGTTTTCAACCCAAAAAACAGAGCAACATTTTTCCACCCAACCCTAAAATGATTAAAGTCCAACTAGAATGGTGATGATGATATCTTGATGAAAAACTTAGTATTTCATACCTATTTCCAAGCCGATAATAGCATAAATTTGGCCAAGCTCCAACCTTTCAACCAGCTGACCTTCTAAGTGGAAAAATATGTTCAAGAACAAATAAAAACCCATTGAGTTCAGAATAATGCAGCAGATGATCAGAAGACACGTGGGAACAATCTGAGAATGAACGATCAGTTTCTCCCAACGTTGAGCAGATATAAACGATCAGCTTGCCTTGCGTCTATTTCTCCTTACGTTATGTTTTTGTGATCAGAGTTTCAGCTTTTTGTCTTTTTCATCAGGCGCCAAAACGTGCTGCCTTTGTCCAGACTCTCTTTCTTTTTTTATTAATCTAGGGATATTAATGTCATTCCATTCTTTCATCAAATAGCCATTAGGGCCCTAGGGCCATTTGTGATAGAGGAAAGTTGTTGGGGCCCTTTTTGCATTTTTGGGCCTTATTTGGGCCTTGGTAAGGATTCTCCCTTAAATAATTGAAAATCCTAAATTTTTTATGGAAGATGAATTGTAAATACAGGAAAAAAAAATGCACAGAAGGAAGATAAATTGCACATAAGAAAAGATAGATTACTCAGAGAGATGATTTGCACCTAGGAAGATAGATTTCATATTTGGAAAATTGTTTACACATAAGGGAAGACAATTTGCTCAAAATGTAATTATACATCAAAGACTAATTTTGCACATATGGGAAGATAATTTTCACTTAGGAAGATGAATTGTACAAAAGAAGATCATTTGCATTAGAGGAAAATTGTTTGCACATAACGTAATTTAAAGACCCCACACACACTTAACACAAAATTCTAGGTCCCAATTAACGAATAAATTTAGGGATTTATGGGCAATTCCCCCAAACTTAAAATATTCTTTCACAATGTTAATTGTTAATGGTTTGCACTAAAAAATATTTGTTATCAAAAATAGAAGAGTGGTTAGAATAAATTAATCATAAATTTATTTTCCTTTCCATTGCGCATAAAAGAATAACTTTCTTTTTGGAAGATATTTTCTGAAATAGGACTGAAAAATTAGAAGCATAAACAGACGTTTAAGAAATCGGAACGCACAATTATATTATTCAAAAAATAGAAATCAAGAGTAGCTGACAAGGTAAACCTGAAACTAAAATCGTATGTTTTCAGAAAACTCCACGGCATGCTTAGCATTATAAGCGATAATGAACACGAACAAAGCGCGCTTTTATTCATAGTAAAATACAGTAATAAACAAACTCAGCAAAGCTGAGGTTATGTCCCGCAGCATAAGAGTTTACAAACACTCACAAGCTAAACAAGCGCATAAGTACTGGGAATTGTTATTGCATTCGACAATGGAAGGAAGATCGTTATGATGTTGTTGGTGTTTTCTCATCCGGCAACTTTCCTCGGAAAAGTTCGTGCGGTTGAAACCTCTTGAGCAGGCCTCGGCAGCAAGTTTCTGGATTCAGGACCCCAATAGACTCCAGCTTTCATCGGAGGTGGCGGACGAGCTTGTCCCATAGATTGTCTTCGAGATCCAACACTCATATTTGCCAACTTGTCAGCTGTTTCTGAAACAGCACGTACTGTTCTTCCCTTGTTCATTGATGCTGCGAAACCCTCCCAATATTAACTTCTATATCACTAAAACCATATCTTGAAAAGAAAGTAACAAAATAATTAGTGGCAGATTATTAACATGCAGGCTTACTTGGGCTGTTCTTTCCGGGAGGTCTATATTTTGGTTGTTTGACAGTCTTCGAGGCTTTATCAGACTTAATTCCATCCTTCTGTACAAAATCAACAAGAATTTTGCTGGCATTACAAATGATAAAAGAATATAAGAACCAGTAAAATTGTTTTATTTCGGTATTTAACAGGACATGTCAGCATAGCATGAAACCAAGCTTTGATTAGCCCATAAGGCTATATTTAATGATCTTTTTTTGAACTCCAACCCAAAGTTTATGGATCAACAACACATTTCAATCAAGCCAAAATTACCCCCAAATAATGGCTACTCCATAATAATATGGCAACCTAGCCTTTGATAGTGTGACAAAAGCCATCGGTGGCAAATAGATAGCTTGACAGAAAGCAATGGACCATTACAAGAAACAAAATTCCTGAGGTGGCGGACACAGAGAATTAATAGGCCAAGCTCATATTAACAGCATAACTCACCTCATTGGTCAAATCCAGTTTCCGCTGCACACCTGTAACAATATCCGCCGATCAAAGAGAACTCACACACGTCAATACATAACTTAAATATGATGTTTCCTGGCAAACGTAATATAAAAAAAACTAAAATCAAGCTGTCACCTGCAGCTAAGGGAGGTTGTAATTTTGTGGAAGAATAATTATTGGCCAGCTTCGCATTAGACAAACCACCTGAATATCTCTTAACATCATGCCGATCCACTGATCCCCACACCCCACCTGTGGTAACCAAACAATTAGTATGCCCTATAATTTAAATATCAAGAAATGCTTAACTACCAACAAGATAAACAAATACAATGATACAGACCAGATGGAGGAGTTCTGGCTATTGCTTTGGTGCGGAGGGAAGGAGGAATGTAAAAACAACTCTACAAGAAATAAAGAGAGCTTAAGATTTGACAGCACAAACAGAAAAAGCATAGAGAAAAGGTAAGGATAAAGACATAAGTGTCATCCACAATGTGATTAGTTAAAAGGAGCAGCACCTGGAAGAATGGGTGTTGAAGGGCCTCAGCAGCTGTCGGCCTTTTGCTGGGATCCCATGAGCAAAGTGCCTATATAAATAGAATGCAATATTTCATGAGGAACAGGAAAAACACATAGCATTCCATCATATGCCAGGTGGACATAATTGAAATGTCTGTTGCATAGAGGTAAGCTACTTACTGTCATAAGGTCTATAGCATTAGCACTTGCAGAGGGGATTAGAACAGAAAGATGAACACCAGCAAGCTGTAATGGTTCGTGTAGAAGGGAGATGGTGATAATAATTAGTGGAAGACACTTGTCAGCTTAATAATTTTGCTAACAACGATTGCAGGACCCAAATTAAGCAAACCTGTGGAAACTGGTAGTTGATATCCCTTGCAAGTTTAAGCCCACCAGCCCATGTCTCCATGGTGGGGCTGCCGATCACGCTGCATATTTTGTACATCTCATCTGCTTCACTGCAGACACAGCCATTAAGACACATGTTTATTTCCAACAGAAATGAGAAACTCAGTATACAGATTGCTTCACCCAGAAATCCCCTCAAAATGTGGCAGCCTCGTATGAAGACTAGAAGCAAAGCAAAACTCCCAAAAGAGAGAAAAAATTTGAAACCTCAAAGTAGCAAAAGAACTCGGGAAGATATAGAAATGGGGCAGGGACTAAATACCTGGCACCAGGAAAAAGAGGGCGGAGAGTGAAGAGTTCAGCCATTATAGCACCCATTGCCCACATATCTAGGAGGAAAATACCAAAATTAGTAAACAAAACGTCCTTACAGTACTCATTCTATCCTTGATCACTAAGGCAAGTGATATCAGTCAAGGCCAAAAACAACAAAATTAGTGCGCATCAGATACTAACCAACTTCAGAACCATAGAGATAAGACTGAAGCAGCACTTCAGGAGCTCGATACCTATTTAGAGGTCATCACAGAAGTCATCAAAACCCTTACAACCAGATGTTTGCAACAAAAACAAAAATATATTAAAGATACCTACCATCGTGTTGAGACATATTCAGTATATGGTGGTTGTGAATTGATCTCACGTGCTAGACCAAAATCAGCAACTTTAATAACATCCTTGGTGACCAGCAAGTTTTCTGCAAAGAACAGTGTCAATTGTATAAAACTGGCAACACTCTAGCAGCAGATATAAATGCAACACACTAGACACCTAGTCTGCATGTGCATGACAAAGAGGCTGTTCCATTCATCATCAACTTCTCTCTTATATAACAAATATAATCATTTAATATAAAGAGAACTAAATGCCACCAACATTGTATGATTTCCATGTCCAACCACACCGCAAACTCTACATTCTATATCAAGATGTACTTTTCCAAGACTGCACCCACAAATTTACCTGGCTTCAGGTCACGGTGAAAATATCCATGCTGGTGCATGTAAGCAAGACTTTGGAAAATTTGAAAACACCAATTTCTAACTTGATCTTCTGAAAACAGCTTTGACCTATCTTTCATGAGTTGGTACAGGTTGTATTCCTGCATTCCCAAAGTGGTACCGTGGTACCTTGGTTAGTAATAGAATTCACACCAGCTTGTCAATATGCCATGATAAATTCCCACCTACCATGTACTCAAAAACAAAGTATAGAATGTCACATTCTCGAACAACTTCCTTCAGTTTCACGATATTAGGGTGGTTCATATTCGTCAATGACTGCAACAATATGAAAAAGTTTAAGTATATATGGAAGAATACAACCAACAGAGGAAAAATTACAAGCATATAACAAGATAAAACAACTATAAATTATACAAAATGAACATGTAATCACCTTGACCTCTCTCAGATTTAAACACTCCTCCCAAGAGTAATATTTCTTCTTCATTTTCTTGATTGCAACCTGCAATTTCAAATGAGTTGTCAAGAACTAGAGAGAGTCTGACTTAGCATACGGCAATTTTTGACATGCTAACAACACTTACAACTTCACCAGTTTGTTTATTAATAGCTCTCCAGACATTCCCAAACGTTCCATCACCAACTTCCTTGATTAACTTGTACCTGTGATAAACCCCAAGAAAAAAACATGAGAATGAATCAACCATGAGCAAGGAAAAATAAACAACATCCACAACAGATGATTACCTCTCCATTATTCCCTAGAAATGCAAAGCAGCTCTTCCTTTATTCAAAAGATATAAGAAAGCACACAAGATAATAGAATTATCTCTTGCAGACAATACTGAGAAAGTCTACTAAGTATCAACAGATAGGTGCTGTTCCAGCAAAAACCACCATCAATTTTCTGTCAAGGCATAGGAAGGCTCAAAAACAGAAGCTTTCAGATGGAAGGGCTGTACAGCCTTATTGATTAAAAGGCCTATGGCTTCATAAGGGTAGCAGGATGCAGGTGATAATGATGAACAAACCCTATAGATCATATTAACGCTTCCCAGGTCCAACCAAAATGAGAGATCAAAGCCACAGCATTATCTCTAGATAACGTCACTGACCCAAGACAAAAGAACTCCAGTAATAGGTACTTCACTGAAACTGATATGAATTGTTTCAGAGACTTCAGCTAACTGATGTTCAGTCACCACCAATATCCATCAGGAGCAAAACCGAATTAAATACTAATAACTACAGGGCACACTGATTCGATACAATAGCTTATCCAGTATTTGACACGGAGGAAGCATCCAACCTTCAGTCTGCAATCTATAGACTTCAGCCCTAATAAAGAAAGAAAAGGTCAAACTGAATTTAGTGCATCAAAACAGATTATAGCTATTTATAGCTATCCTCATAGAAAGTGGTCCAAGACAATTCTTACCCCAGATGATGATTGACAAGATGTTTTAACTGGATTTTGGGTCAGCAATGCCCTGCGTCAGGGGAACATTTATTTATTAATAAACATTTCTCATATTAGATTTAGCAAAAGAAGAAGAACAAGCGCTTACTTGCACAAGTGCACTAAAGATGGAGCACCTGCCTCAGAAGGAACTAGCATTACATACCCAGCGGTGATCATCTAAGAGGAGCAGAACCCTAGGTGCAATTAACAAAGGAAACCAGAAGAAAATCTACAAGGACAAAGCTATGCCAATCATGCACTTCTTGGAAAGAAAGCAATCGATACTGGTAGCAATTTGGCCAAAAACAAACTGTCTCCATATCTTGAATGAGAAAACAAGACCTTCAAAATTCAAATTGAGAGCACCCTGTAAAAAAAGCAAAAGAGAAAAGTTCAGTGAAAAACCCAAACTTATAATCTTAACGTCTTCCGCATGTTGCATGTTGCCAAATTTTCAATTAAAAAGTATCAAAAATAGCCCTAGGCTATGGCAATTTAACCGCTATTAGCTGTTGATAACTATGAACTTAGAAATCTAGTGCAAAAATTGAAGCTTAGCTAGTCGAGAAATGCAATAGATAAACGAAAATCCTCAGCATAAAAACTTCAGAAAATATACCATCCAAAACAGATTTGGAAAGTCAAATAATCACTGGTTGCAATAGCAGAAGAATAGAAGTCATCCATTAGGCCTCTCAAAACACTTGTTCATGACTACCATACCAAACGTAAATCTCAATCTCATATTCGTTTAGAAGAAATTTTACAGAACCTTAAATAAGTTGGTATTGCCACAAAAGCAAAAGGGTTAACCGGTCAGGTTTTACTACAATTACTTGAAATGCTTTTGGATAACATACTTTTCCAATTGGACATGGCTTCGAATATTCCTCAAGTTCGCCGATTAGTTAAGCCATAGACATGTTTTAGTTAATGGTCATATAGTAGAAACAAACATGTTATTAGAGGTAGGGATGAACAAAAGTCTAGAACTCTAATTCAAAATTATCTTGAATTGATAGAAGAATTATGAAAAAAAATCTTTGCATTAAAATATACATAACAAAAGAGCATCATGCTGAAAAGCTGAATAATCTAAATAGGTGGACAAATAAAATTTTCAGCAAAGCCGGAAGAAAAAAACCCCCTAACGATGAGGAAAAGACACATTAAGAAGCACAAGCCTCAATTTCGAGGCTTAAATATCACAAAAGGAAGGAGAAAAAATAAACCGCAATGAAACTCCGCGACAAGCAAATAAATTCCTTCATGCATAATCAAACAAAAATCCCTTCTCGGTTGCAACCCGTCGAACTCAACAAAATTTTTCACAAACAATAAACGAACGAACGGCGATTTAAGGTTTTCCAGTAGAACAATCATTAGATTAAAACATAATCGATCACAGAAACAAAAAGAGACTCTACGACTTATATCGGATCTGATCGGAAACGCCGAGAGATAATAGCTAAAAAAGGGAAGATAAAGTAACGACAAAGGCAATCAATGAGCAAAGAGAACCTGAACGGCAAGCAGCATAACCACCGTTGAAAGAGGTAGAATCCAGAGATTCCTCTCCGTCCGCTTTTCCTACCAAACTGCGAATATCTATATTCTTAGGCCAGCCTCACTCTCTCTCTCTCTCTCTCTCTCTCTTCGTGGTTCGTGCGAATCAAGAATTGCAAATTCCGCTTTCTCACCGGATTTATATACCATGTCTTCAAGTCCCGCCATATATATAGCTCCTTCCCGCGTGGGCCAATCTCCCGTCAGATCCGACGGCTGATCCTTCGATTTCGTTTATCTTCCAACACGTGGCACTTCTAGAAACACAAGATTTAATCTTCAAAATTTGAGGAAGATTTTTTCAGATGTAAGATAAAATAATGAATAATGATAATTAATTACTACTCCCTCTTGTCCTTATTATAAGACACCAACTAACTTTTCTCACAAATTAATAAAAGTAGTTAAAGTCAATAAAGTTATCCTAGAATCTAAGTAATTTCTAATATTACTCCTACTAATTTCACTAAACTCTAATATCATATTAATTATTACTATCACCCACTATCCTTCTTAATTATGGGCAGACATGGAAAAAAATAATTAATACTCATTGGGAACAAGCAAATGCCTTATAAAAAGGACCAAATAAACTTACTAGTTGGTGTCTTATAATAATGATCAGAGGAAGTAGTACTTACTAATACTGTCTATAAGAAAATTAATTCATTCATTAAGTATATCTTATATTTTTTTAAATAATAATACTTTTTTCTTTTTTGTCATAGATATTCCATTGGTTTCAGAATATAAATATGCATCTTTTAAGATATGGCATAGATTCTTTTTAGAAAAATCTCATATAAATACCATCTAAATTTGTAAAACCCTCAAATGTCTGTAAAATTTGTTAAAGGACTTAAAGGTATCAAGGACCATATGGTGATTTACAAATTCTAGTGAATTTACCCTTTCACTCTAATTTTAAAAAAATAAAAATCACCCTCGCCGGAGAGTCGCCGCCGCCTGGATGCTGGCCGCCGGCGATGGGTGTTTTTTGGGGTTTTTTTAAGATTCATTGAAAGTGAGGGAGGTGGGGCTCGAACCCCCACCCCCCACACCTCCATAGGGTTAAATGGTCCAACCATTGGGTCACTTGCTTCCTTTGATATATATACATTAACAAATATATATATATTCTTCTTAACATTTTTTCCATCAACAAACCCTCTTGTTTGTAAATGCCATTGAAAGATTTGTGATAATGGTATTTACGACTTTTTTTGAGATTTACATTTTCTGCCTCTGAGGGAAGAACAAAAAAATAATGCATTATCACAAATCTTTCAACGACAGTTACAAATCTTTCAGTGGCATTTACAAAATTTTCAATGACATTTACGAATTTTTTTTTAGGTTTATCTTTTTTGCCTCTGAGGGAAGAACAAAAAAATAATGCATTATCACAAATCTTTCAACGGCATTTACAAGAGTTTGTTGATGGAAAAAATGTTAAGAAGAATATATATATTTGTTAATGCATATATATATATAAGGAACCAAGTGGCCCAGTGGTCGGGCCACTTGGCCCATGGAGGTTTAGGCCGGGGGTTGAGCTTTCAATGAATCTTAAAAAAAAAAAAACCTCACCCCCAAAAAAACCCATCGCCGATGGCTGGTGCCCAGCCCTCCGGTGAGGGTCATTTTTAATAAAAAGAGTAAATTCACCCGAATTTTATAAGGTTGATGGCCGGTGTCCAGTCCTCTGGTGAGGGTCATTTTTAATTTATTTAAAACTAAGGGTAAAAGAGTAAATTCACCCGAATTTTTAAATCCGTATATGGTCTTTGAGTCCTTTAAAAAATTCAATAGACATTTGAGGGTTTTACAAATTCAAATGGTATTTATATGAGATTTTCCTATTCTTTTTTTTAGGAAAATTTGACGTATCGATCAAGCAATATAATTACTAAGATTTTTTCAGATATAAGATAAAATAATGAATAATGATAATTAATTACTGCCTACTGTCCATAAGAAAAAGAGTAAAATTTTAAAATTTGTTGATTTCTTACATCTTAAAATTTTCCTATAATTTATTTTATAATCAGTGAAAAAAATTAGAAATATAAGTATAACCGATTAGTGGGAAATATTATTAACTGAGGGATTAAACCCAAAAAAATAATATGTAATATGAAATAAAATATTAAAAAAAACTTTATAATTTGAAATAGAGAGATTACTATTTATGGATCCAGATTGTAAACATAACCTGCATGTGGGAAAAGAATAAAGCCGTGCATCGCTTTATCAGTGACATTTTTTAGCGATTGATAATGATAATTGCTCTGTATAGTGTTAGGGGGAAAACAGTTTGTATGAGATTTTAACCTAGATCGTATCTTTCAATTTTCACGAATAATATATATATATATATATATATATATATAGTTAAATCAGTTATCAAATTAAATCAAAATATTAATACAAAATTCAAATTATAAAATTATACTTTTTGAAAATGATATTTTTCACTCTTAAATAACAATGTTAATTAAAGTTAATTTAAAAATATATCGGTATCATAAAAGAAATTTTGAATTTTTAAAGAATATTTTTATGTTTTATATAAGTCTACATATAAAAGATAAGAAAAATACTTAGATGAAGTTCCTTTTATCAATTTACATGTAGTCATGTGTCATATTTTTCGAAATGTTATCATTTAAAGATAAAAACACATGAAAAATAGACACATGACTATGTCTGATTGGAGAACTTAATATAATAAATATAAGAAATTTGATGTTAGTATGATCATAGAAGATAAGCACATATTAGTTTATTGAAAAATTAGTTATGCTCTAAATAAAAATAAAATAAAATTATATTTTTTTATTTTAAATTAAATAAATAATTTGTTGATACACTAAATTAAATAAATGTTATTTAATTGAAAATTAACTATATTTATAGTTAAAAACTTACATATTTTATAGGTATTATAAATATTTATCTATTTAGAAACTAATTGTAAGTACCACAGAATTTCTAAATTATTGACCACTTGAATTGGGAATAAAAATGTAAGGGTAATACACCTCAAAGCAAATAATTTTAAGAGTGAAATGATGTTATGTTATGGGTGGTATTAGAGCTAGGTTTAGATCGATGTTAATGAGAACGTTAGTTCCAGAGAGCCTAGGAGTGAATTGTGAAGTATCACAATGATTAAAAAAGACAACGATGGACATTGTATAGGTAATGGCCCCAAAAAAAAAAAATTTGGGAAAATCCCCTTTAGGGCCTAAGTAACAAAAAAATGTCAAAAAGACCAAAAGAAAAGTCAGATGTCAAGGCATTTTCTAGTATTATTTCAGAAAATGTTGTGATGATATAGTTGTTAACGTGTACTGATTTAGTTGTTAGGATATTGTTGTTAACGTCTACTGATTTGGTTGTTAATGTTGTACTGATATACTACCTCTGGTCCTAATTATAGGAACACTTTTATAGTGTAATTTACACTGCAAAAGTGTTACTATAATTAGGACTAGAGGGAATAGTTGTTATTTTCCCAAAAAAATTTAAAAGTGAGGCGCTAGATATTACACCACATATGAGACCTAAATAAATTATATTAAAACTGCAAGGATAATTGAAAGTGCTTGGTTTTCATTTCAATTATTCAGGGTTAATTCTGTCAACTTCATTTCCGAATTAATTTCATTTTGGGTCAAGAAGACTGAATTGAAATTTCAAAATCGCGAATCTTATTGAAAATTAAATCTTATAAGTGCTCCTTAAATGGAATTCTCCCTAAAAACTAATTGCATTTTAAACTCGTTGTTAGGACAATTAAATAATTAATATTTAGATATAATATTGAAATTTTGTTATAAATATCTCTGACTAATGGAATTTATTAAGCCTGCTTCAGATTTGTTATTGGTGTGACATCATCATCCCATTTAGTTGACGTGGTAAAGAAAAGACGTCGCTGAAAACAAAGAAGAAAAAACGTGGGCCATTATATATCGAGTTATATTCATGAATGGTGAGCTCTGATTGTTATCCACAAAAGAAAAAAAAAAGACCTAATTAGAATTATGTTTATAAAACAAGGAGAAAAGGACAAAGACTGGCAAATGATCGAGTTTTGATAATTAGAAGAATGATTATATGATGAGTCTGGCTGCGATAATAGTGACCGCCGGCCAAATCACATTGAGTCTATTTGGATTGACGGTAAAAACTATTTTTTCAGCAAGATTTATGGTGTATGAGATCAGGATGTGAGAGGAGTTTTATGATACGACCACGGACCTTGTGACCCAAGAATTAGTAGCTCAAGTTGAGACCCGCGATGAAACAGACCCAATAGATACCGCTCCTCGCCCAACTTGAGCTCGACGGACACCCACGTACCTTGAGGACTACATGGTTGACACCTCCAACTGATTTGGTGGATATTAGGTTGATTTCCCTATCTTTTCAGCTTATTGTTATTATTTAATTATTTAATTGTCAGTTAGTTAATTCATGTACGGTTAGTGGTAGCTTATTATTATTTATTGTTATTTAAATATCAAGTAGTTGATTTACCCAGTAGCGCACCTCCTAGCCACGTACTGATAGTGGTCATAGTTGAGTCCTAGATTTAAGATTAGTGGCGTCAGTTATTACTTTCAGTTGATTTGTTTAACTCCTATTTAAGGAGATTTGCTTACTTAATGAAGGCAACAAAATTCCTTATTTGTTTAATTCTTGTTAATTCCGCAAGCTTATCCTTTCTGCCTAAAAGGAATCCAAGCTCTCTGGCCCTTTCTGCAAAAAGGTCCTACCAATTTGGTGCTTTCATTGAGAGATCTAACTCTGCCTCCACTATGGTCGAAGGCACGCGTTTCAAGAAGTTTGAGGAAGCCTTAGCCGAGACTAACGATTGATTAGAGGCTCGTCTTCGAGAAGTTACAGCTCAGGCCAACACTCGAGTGGACTACTTATCCAACCAAATCACCCTAATCTCTGACCAAATCCACACCCTCACCACCAATATCACTGCACTAACCAAACATCTTAACCAAATCCCTCATCACCCACCACTCAACAATTCGTTGCCGCCACCACCCCAACCACACCCCTTCAAGCTTGATTTCCCACACTTCGATGGAAATGACCCACGAGGTTGGATTTTCAAAGCCACACAGTTTTTAAATTTCCACCAAACCCCATCTCCTCAACGCCTACAGATAGCATCTTTCCATATGGATGGCCCGGCTCTCGCTTTGTACCAATAGACCTTCAGCAATACCCCATTCCATACTTGGGATGATTTTACACAAAGCCTGGATAACCGATTTGGGGACTCCCCATACACCAGCCATATGGGTGCACTCGTTAAACTCACCCAAACCATAACCGTATCAGCCTATGTGACCCAGTACGAGGCCTTAGCCAACCACACTACTGACCTTCCAGCACCCTTCCTCTTGCACAATTTCGTCTCGGGCTCCAACCTCACATACGCCGAGAAGTTCAAGCCCTCCGTCCCACAATAATCATTAAGGCTCAAGGACTAACGAGGCTTCAAGAAGAAAAATTGGCTGACTTACCTCCCTTATCCACAATACTGTCGCTGTGCACCCCACAGCCACGTCTCGCCCTACCCTCACCACTATCCCCCCACCAGCCATTACGAGTACCAACCCCACCTTCTCATACATCTCCCCCCTCTCATAACCAAGCCCCAACTAGTGCTCGTAACCCCCAAGGCACGCGACACCTCACGGCCGATGAGATGCGCAGGCAACGAGAACTAGGACTTTGCTTCAATTGCGATGAACAATTTACCCCCACCCACAAATGCAAGACTCTGTCCACCCTCCTCCTTATGAGCAAGGTCACACCCACTTCCGATCTCGACTTGATCCCAGAAAATCAAAGCCAGTCCGACCCTCCTAACTCCAGCCATATCGAAGACCTCCCTCTCCCAGCCCATCCCGACATCTCCTATCACACCCTAACCGGGCAAATCTCCCTTCGGACCCTAAGGCTAACTGGTCAAATTCTCGATCAAAAGCGTCCTCGTCAGCTCCTGGTCGACATTAGGTCGACCAATAATTTCAACCAAGAAGAGCTCATCCAGTGCCTACACCTTCATGTGGACACCAACTACACCTTCCTCGTCACCGTCAGGAATGGCGACTTCCTCCAGTGCTCCGGATTGTGCTCCTCCGTTGCCATCAACATCGTGAGATGTGTGTCCATAACTAATCTATTCGCCCTACCTATTCACGGGACAAACATAGTCCTTGGCGCATAGTAGCTCAAACAGATTGGACCAGTCACCTTCGATTCTACCCAACTCACCCTCTCCTTTTCCTATGAAGGCCAACCAATTACCCTAGTCGGCAACCTAAAACCAAAAATTGAAGCCCAACCCATACCCCCAAACAAGCTGGCCCAACAGTTAAACACTCTCACCGTGGCTTCCCTATGCACCCTATAGATAGATACTCCTCTTAGCCCAACACAACCAACCCATCCTGATGACTTAGCTGGCCTCCTTGAACAATTCTCCAATCTTTTTCAAGCACCACACGGCCTTCCCCAAAGCCGACCCCAAAACCACCAAATCCACATACCTCCTGACATCAAGCCCATCAATGTTAAATCATACTGCTACCCATATTTTCAAAAGTAGGAGATCGAGCGCTTGGTCCAAGAAATGCTCCTAGAAGGTATCATTTAGACTAGCACCAGCCTGTATAGCTCCCCAGTTCTCTTGGTTAAGAAAAAGGACCAAACGTGGTGTTTTTGTGTCGATTATCGAGCTTTAAATGCCGGCACCATCAAAGATCGATTTCCTATCCCATCGATTGACAAGTTATTTGACGAGCTACATGGTTCTAAATTCTTTTCCAAGCTTGACTTAAGGGTAGGTTTTCACCAGATCCGAATGCATCCAGATTTTGTTTCCAAAATAGTTTTTCGCACACATGAAGGTCACTATGAGTTCCTAGTCATGCCCTTCGGCCTGTGCAACGCTCCGTCTCCTTTCAGGAAACCATGAATGAAGTATTTCGACAATTCTTGCGCAACTTCGTGTTAGTATTTTTTGATGACATTTTAATCTACATCTCCTCTTGGGCAAGTCATTTGGATCACCTTCAAGCCGTCTTCTCGGAACTCCAACTACATTAGTTGCACGTTAAACTCTCAAAATGTACCTTTGCCCGGGACACTATACACTACTTAGGCCACATCGTTTCTTCATCAAGTCTTGCTGTCGACCCTGACAAAATCTCTACCATACAAGATTGGCCTCCTCCTAAGACCATCAGGCAATTAAGGGGCTTTCTGGGTTTATCCGGGTATTATCGTCGCTTTATTCGAGATTATGCCAAACTCGCGGAGCCACACACTACCCTCTTGTGCCGAGGAGCTTTCCAATAGACAAGTGCCCAAGACGTTGTCTTTGCCACTTTAAAAAAGGCTTTAGCAAATGCCCCGATTTTACAACTCCCCGATTTCACCACTCCTTTCATTGTTGACACTGACACTTAAGGAGTAGCCATGGGAGTTGTCCTTCTTAAACATGGGCATCCTATTGCCTATTTTAGTAAGCTTCTCTTTCCTAGAATTCAAAAGGCATCTACTTATGTTCGGGAACTGTGTGCTCTCACCGAGGCAGTCCAAAATGGCGGCATTATTTATTAGGGTGAGAATTTATCATCCAAACTAACCATCACAGCCTCCAACATTTACTCTCCCACTCCATACACACACCCTGAGCAGGAACGATGGCTTTATAAGCTCATGGGATATCAATATTGCATCATTTATAAACCAGGAAAGGTCAACCTAGTTGCCGATGCTTCATCCCGGCGTACTGATCTTGTGTATGTTGCCCTTACTGTTCCAGTGCCCAACCTGACCAACTGCATCATTACTGCTCAGCATGATGACGCCTCTACTCGTGCCCTTATCACCGACTACCAATTCAACTCAAGCCACTTCCCCGGCTTTTGTCTTACTAACCATGTGTTGTATTTCAGGGGTCGACTTTATGTTCCAACGGGGTCGCCCCTCTGCCGCGAAATTTTCAATGAGTTCCATAGTTCTTTTGTCGATGGCCATGTAGGTTTCAAGCGAACTTGGTACAAGGCCGTACAAGCCATCTTCTGGAAAAATCTTCGTTGAGATAATAAAACATGGGTGTAAGAATATTATGTTTGCCAGCAAACCAAGTACCTGACCACCTCACCACAAGGGCTCCTTCAACCATTACAAATACCGGATCGGGTTTGGGACGATATTACAATGGATTTCGTTGTCGGGCTCCCCACATCCTATGGCAAGACAACTATCTTCATCGTGGTGGATCGACTTAGTAAGTATGCTCATTTCATGGCTCTTCCCACATCCTTCACGGCTCGATCACCTGCCTTGGTCTTTGCTACTCATGTCACTAAGCTACACGGGATTCCTAAAAGCATCGTCACTGACAGAGATTCAATTTTCCTTAGTACATTTTGGGAGGAATTATTCACCTAATCCTACTCTACTTTGCAGGTCAGTTCGGCCTATCACCCATAGACCGATGGTCAAATTGAGGTGGTTAATCGTTGTTTGGAACAATACATATGCTGCTATTGCATGGACCATCCCACTCAGTGGTTCAAATATTTACATTGGGTCGAATATTGGTACAACACTGCCTATCACTTGGCGGCTGGCATGACTCCATTTGAAGCCCTCTATGGCCGACCACTACCCACTATCCCAGACTACATCCTCGGTGGTTCCCATGATAAAACCGTGGACCATGCTCTTAAATCTCAGGATGCCATTTTGTGCAAATTGAAGGCAAATCTACAGCAGACGCAACAACAAATGAAGGCCCAAGCTAATCGTAAGCGAGTTGATCGCACATTTTCCACATGTGAATGGGTCCTTGTCAAGCTTTGCCCCTATCGTCAACAATTCCTCGCCCAACAGGCATCCTCTAAACTCTCTCAGTGCTATTATGGTCCTTTGTAGATCGTTTCCAAAATTGGTTCAGTCGCCTACCAACTTGATTTACCCGCCACATCAAGGATCCATCCGGTTTTTCACGTCTTGGTACTAAGACCCTTCTATGGTGATCCAACTGCTACCTTGCCTGGACCATTACTAGATTTAATTCCCAGCGACGATGAAGATATCCTAAACCTTGAGGACAAGGTTCGTTTTCCCAACGGGAGGAAAAATGATACGACCATGGACCCTGTGACCCAAGAATCAGTAGCCCAAGTTGAGACCCATGATGAAACAGGCCCAATAGATACTGCTCCTCACCCAACCCGAGCTCGACAGACACCCAAGTACCTTGAGGACTACGTGGTTGACGCCTCCAACTGATTTGGTGGATATTAGGATGATTTCCCCTATCTTTCAGCTTATTGTTATTATTTAATTATTTAATTGTCAGTTAGTTAATTCATGGTGCACTCCCTAGCCACGTACTATTAGTGGTAGCTTATTATTATTATTATTTATTTAAATATCAGTTAGTTGATTTACCGAGTAGCGCACCTCCTAGACACGTATTGATAGTGGTCATAGTTGAGTCCTAGGTTTAAGATTAGTGGCGTCAGTTATTACTTTCAGTTGATTTGTTTAACTCCTATTTAAGGAGATTTACTTACTTAATGAAGGCGGCAAAATTCCTTATTTGTTTAATTCTTGTTAATTCCGCAAGCTTATCCTTTCTGCCTAAAAGGAATCCACGCTTTGGCCTTTTCTGGAAGAAGGTCCTACCACTTTATCTCAACTTACGTGAACGTGTTTCTCCAACGCTAACTCAAACATAGTCGTAACGACACACACCTAGGTGGATCTGAAATACAGGGAATGCTTAGCACTTGACTGTCTAGATGGAATCTGGATAGTTTAAATTTAATTTTTTTAATCTAGTAATTTTGAAATGAAAAAATATTAGTTAATAGATTATCATTATTTTATATTCTCTACCCATTATTTTTTAAAAAAAAGTAAAAAAGATAAATCTAGACCATTTAGATCTCACTTAGACTGCCCAAATGGACTGAGCGTCCCTTTAGATAGATAGGAAAACGCATTCCGAAATACATCGAAGCCATGGGGTGAAGTTAGAGATAACTATAAGCATATATAATGATTGAAATTACAAAATTTAATTTTAAAAGACTGTAATAAATATCTTAACGATAATAGTATTAAAATTCTTGATTTTAAGATGACCCCTGAACCTGAAGGCTGAAAGCCTAAAACAATCAAAGGTTGATTTGTCAAAATTCTTTATCAGCACATTTTTTTTTTTTTTTTATGAGAGACAATTATGTTCTTCTGAGATACAACCTGATACTATATGTGGACACGTCTCCTAATAAGAATTCAAACATTCATTCACTCATTATGAGAAAATTAGCACATTTTGCGACCCAACCTTGTTAATTGATTTGTCCAGATTCTGGTTGACATTAGTAATGCTGATTGGACATCATTATCTGATTTCTTAATTGTAAATTATAATGACATCAACTGTTAAATTGTAGTTATTTCCATGTCAATTTTACTCGAATGTTTGTTTTTTTTAATGCACTATTCATTGCATGTTTTTATTTTCAAGGTTACAAAATTAATTTTGAATAATCGAAATTTTTTCAATTATGTCTATCATATTAATTTGAAGGCCATAATAATATCTACCATTAATCAATAAATTATAGAAATCATTTTCCTTAAAATTAAGTATCAAAATTAATTACTATCCCCGGTCCTAATTATAGGAACACTTTTGTAGTACAATTTATACTACAAAAGTGTTCCTATATTTACACTACAAAAGTGTTCCTATAATTAGGACCAGAGTAATACTGTTTAACTTTCTAGCCGTAAATATTTTTTTTTAAAAACACATATAGTAGTATTGAGTATAACTAATAAAAATTTCTACAAACATCACACACAAAGGTAATTAAATTATACTAATTAGGGCTCTCAATTTCATTTTCATTTTCGTATTATTTTTCCTTTTTGGATTCTGTTGTCTGCACAGTTTCGTGAATTTTCAATTTTATGTATCTTTTTAGGGCTGCTATAGATGGATATTTCTGTAGTAAATGCAAAAATGTTATTCCCTTGATTATAACTATTAAAAAGTTCTACAAATATCCCACACAAAGGTGATTAAATTATACTCCCTCCGGTCCTAATTATAGGACATATTTAACTGATTTTGGAGAGATTAATGAGATGAGCTAAATTAGTTAATTTTATACATTTTCCTAAAATGCCCTTACATAAATTTAAAATGGTATAGGTAAAAGTAAATCAACAACCTCACCACATACCTCTCCGACCAATTTTTCTTTTCATACGCTTTCTAATTGAAATAATGGTTTTACTATATATACATATATATGTATACATATAGATCTATCTACATACATACATGGACACACACACTCATATATCTACACACAAAGAAATATATAATGTTTATGTGTGTGTGCACACACACATATGTGTGTGTGTGTGCGCGTGTGCGTGTGCGTGTGCGTGTGCGTGTGCGTGTGTGCGTGTGTGCGTGCGTGTACATACATATATACACAGACACATATATATAGACATACACATATACATACATACATACATATGTTTATAGACACACACATGTATGTGCATGTGTGTATTGGAATCCATATACATATATTTACCAAAAACCAAACACATTTGAGAGAATAAAACAGGGGTATTTTAGGAAGAAATTGACAAAAACTAAAAAATTGTCTTATAATTAGGACCAAAATCAACCCTCAAATGTTGTCTTATAATTAGGACCGGAGGGAGTACTAAAATTTTCCGCAACTCAGCTAATTCTTAATTAATTTATTTTCCAGTAAGAAATTACATTCAATTCTCTACATAATATTTTTTTTAGACTTCATAGTTCATACTTCATACCATGCATACGCAAAGAACCCACGCGCCTAATTTTATGAAAATAAAGTCAAGGATTATTATTATTATTATTATTATTATTGACTCATTATATCTTCAAAAATATTTTTCTAAGTTATAGGTGATGTAATCATTGGCATAAACTATTATTTTATATTTAAATTACTTTGAATATTAACTTGCGTAGAAAGAATAGTTTTCCCCGTAATTTTGTGTAATGAATGAGCGAAATCATGCGCGTGGACTAATGTTTATATTTGAGAGTAGCGATGATGATGAGTTTGGAATTTATTATTAATAAATAGTTCGGTCAGGGCACTTGGAGGAGGTGCGTTACCTAATCATTTGTTAGGTTCATTGTGCGTTTTAACTATACATCTTTAATATTATTTTATTAAGTTTGATAATAATGGTGATTTTGGTATCTTTTATTCACATCTTTTATACATCTTTTTTTTGGTTGCCCATCCGGTATCCAGAACTTCGTCCTGATTAATTGAGATCTGTCACGCTTCGCGTACTTGACTATAGTGGGAGAGTCTCCCATCCTTATACATATTTTAAGGATGAGGACAAGTTAAATATATGCAATCCTAGGCACATTTAGAAAGTGTGTTTTTCGAGCTACGATTTTGAAGTAATTAAAACTCCAAGTGAAAATTTGAAAATGTGTCACGGGTCATTTTGGGACGTTTGAACAAATGTTGGCCTTCGAGCAAAAACAAAAAAACAAATGTTGGCCTTTCCGAGAAAAAAAAATGTTGGCCTTGACCAAAAAAAAAAAAACAAAACAAAATTTGGCCTATTTGACCTAATATCAGTTTAAGTTAGTGATTGAAGTTGTTTTTGCCATGTGATTTATGGTGTACGGTATGAAATAAGTATGTAAGAGGAGTTTTGTCTCGACTTGCGTGAATGTACTTCTCTAACACTAACTCAAATAGGCCCTTAAAAATCACGTTAGAAAAGTAGTTTCTACTGCTAATCAGACCATTTAGGTCAAAATGAAAGGAGGAGGAGCTAATTTATGTAGGGGTGGGAATAGGTCATACCCCTATCAGGCGGCCTATGACCTAGCCTGTTTAGGGCCTGGTATGACTTGACCTGTTTGTTAAAAACGTCAGGCTAAGACCTATTTAAATGCCTGAATGTGCAAATAGGCTAGGCCTTTTTTTTGTTAAGTATTGACCTGTAAGCCTTCAGGCTTGACTTGTTTACACATTTAATAAATATAATTATATTTTTATCATATAAATAACACAATATTTAATTTTTTCATACTTATATTCTAATTTCAAGTATAATTAGTTAATTATAGTACTACCCCTATTCATATACTATTTCCGGTCTTAATTATATGAACACTTTTGTAGTGTAATTTTGCACTATAAAAGTGTTTCTATAATTAGGATCAAAGGGAGTATTAGTTAATTATGGTCTTTAAGGCCTGCAATATGAAACATTTTTAAAGGCTTATATTGTAAGTAGGACTTTCAAAAGGTTTCAGACTCAACCAAGCATGAGCCTAAAAAAAAGCCTGCATTTAGGTTTAGGCCCAGACTCAAGCCTTTTACCCTCATTACAGGCTTAGGCCTATTTAGCTAAAGCTTAACCTGACCTATTTTCATCCCTAAATTTATGATTAGGGACTTTGATGTTGTTTTAATTTTTCTTTACAACTCCAAATTGCCCTTTTTGTCCTCCCTAACTAGTCATTGGTCTCTCTTTTCTCTCAAATCTTCTAGTTGTGCCCACTTTTCTCTTATCTCTGTGGCCGAGTTATGGTGTGTCCATCGTCTTTTTGTACTCTCCAGCTGATTGGCTTGTCGTCATTCTCTCTTTTACTTTTCATATTTGGCTGAGTGTCTTATGGATGTATCTGTGGTGTCCATTTTATTTAGGAAAAAAGATAAAAATAAAATAAAACGAAAATCACAAAATTCTATATAAAGTAGTGTTCCTCACAAATAAGTTATAACTTGCTTTTCAAGTTTCGTTATTCTCTTATTAAGTTTTGATAACAAACCTAATTTAAGGTTTTACAATTTCAATGTTCTTTTTATATGTTTTTCCCTTTTATCTATCAAGCAAACCATTATTATTGACAAAATATTTAATTAATATAAATTTTCAACCAAGAACAAATAATATTTTAAGAGTTTTGTAGCCCACTAGGAATTAAAATAGAGTATATACCCTTTTTGGTCCCTGACAAAAAACACGGACTCCATTTTGGTCCCTGACAAAAATACCGACCCTTATTCATCATTTTTATGGGACTAAAAAGGACCTTTTGGAAATTTGTGAGGGATCAAAATGTTCACCAATCGACCCTATTATGCTTTTTATGGACTAAAAATGACCTTTTTTTTTTGTCATGGATCAAAATGAGGTTTATGTTTTTTGTCAGGGACCAGAAAATGTATTTACTCATTAAAATACATATGAGGAATGATGAGCAATAATTCTTATTCACTTGTACTCTTTATGAAATGTGTATAACACTGTCTTCTATCTAAACTCAAGTCACATAAAATTTTAAATAGAGACAGACTAAAACTAATTGGGAAGGAGATCCTTTCCTAATTTTTTTCCCTCATTTTCTCTCATCAATCTATCTGGGCCGTTGATTGGGAAAATGAGAGAAAAGTTAAAGTAGTATTGTATTGATTAAATGGATAAGATTTATAAATTATGAGAGATGATAAAAAAAAGATGAAGAGAGAAATCTAACCCAACTAATTGTTACACGTAGAGAAGGAGGGAATGCTATTTTTGGAAAAACATATATTTGATTATTATTTTTGTTACTCCCTCTTTGTCTTTTTGTAAGAATCGTTTAACCAAATTTTGTGATTTAAAACATCAGTTAAAAGTAATAAATGTGTCAAAATTGTAATATTTTTTGCTGAAATATTTTTACTTATGAGGACATTGGGAATAACCGAATAAGAGTGAGAATAAGGAAATTAGTAAGAGTAATAAAGATGATAGTAGAAGAGGGAGAATAAAAAATAAATATGGTAGAAGTAATACTCTTTAAGGGTTGTAAAAAATTATTATATTGATGTTAAATAGGGTAATTAAATAAGAGGAAATGAGAAAATAAGAAGTAAAAAAAAACATTATCTAAATATTTCTTATAAAAACGAATGAGATATCTAAAGGAAAGGGAATATTTAAGCGTGATATAGACTTTGAACTTATATTTAAGGGTTTTTAACCATAAAATAAAGAAAAATTTATTTTATATAATTGGGGAGGAATGATGATGCCTTCACTCACTTCACGAGTACTTATTCCTCTTTATGGTGGGTTGATTCTTAGCTAGTTAAGCAGTAATTTTATTTTAAAAGTTTTTTTAGGGAAAATTTATACCAGAAGTCTAAAAATGCGAGCAATTTTTTCCTGCTATTATATGAGTTAATTTTGAATGTTAGCTGATCGACTATGATTAGCTGACAATCTACATATCATCTATGTTAATTTGTTAAAATATAAATTTATTTCGGGAATTTATGTGTCATCTAATTCATTTTTTTAAAGTTAGATTAAAAAATTTCAAGACAAATTTGTACCTTGATAAATATAATGTGAATAACATCTAGATTGGCAGTGTATCATACATGGGTTACTTTTTCGTTGTGGGACCCACCAACTGATCCACGTGTCAGGTTCATTCCCATTCTTAGCCATCTTCGTCTCTCCCATCTAGCCCTCCGGTCTCTCCATCTCTAGCCTTCCCTGCCGCACTTCCTCTGGTTCAGTAGCTTCACTCGCCCTTCTCTTCTCCCCCTTCTGGCGTGGGTTAAAAGGTCAGCCACACTGTGTCTTCTTTCGGTGAGATCAAAATGTTGAGCTTCCAATTTTGGTTCTGATTTTGTGATCTAAGCTGAATCCATAATATGGACCAACACCTCACTTGATCAAACCATCACATATTGTTTGGGAAGACCTTTCCGCGTTCACGGCCCAAACGCGCAGCAGTGTTACAAGTCTGGTGGAGTTCATTTTTTTCTATTTGGAAAAACTTTTACCTAAAAAATGGTTTTTTTTTTTTCAAAAACTATTACGCCAAGCCTCCAGCGGCAAGTTCTGAGGAGCTATACACTACAGTGGGAATAAATTTTTGGGAGAATCCTTGCCAAGGCCCAATTAAGGTCCAAAATTGCAAAAAGGGCTCCAACAACTTTCACATACCAAAAAGGGCCCTAGGGCCTTTTCTGGTATAAACGTTAACAACTAAAACAGTCAAATTGACAACAAAATAAATACCCATTAACAACTAAATCATTCGTATTAACAACAATATTTTAACAACTAAATCAGTCACTTTAACAACAATATCAGCCCCAGTTAACAACTAAATCAGTCAAATTAACAACTAAATTTTAATGAAAAATCTCAAAAAAGGCCCTAGGACCCTTTCTGATATGTGAAAGTTGTTGGGGCCCTTTTTACAATTTTGGACCTTAATTGGGCCTTGACAAGGATTCTCCCTAAATTTTTCTATAGGTACCACAAACATTTCTAAAATTATCCTATCTTATTTAAAAAGTATTTTATTTTTTATATTTTAAAAAAATGATTTTAAATTTCACTTATATAGAAATTTTATTTAGTTAAAAATTTAACATTTTTATGCTTTATAATATATATTTTTAATACCTACATTTACAATATATTAATTATTTCATATTTATTATAATTAATTATTTTAGTATTTAATGAAATTCATATCATTTTTAGTCATTTTTCATTTCAACTCACTTTTCAACCGCTAACTCAAACACGTCTTTGGAAAAAAGTCACTTCTGTCTTGTCAATCCAAACACAAATCACATTTACAATATAACTTTATTTTCTATTGAGTGGTTTGTCAAACTTGACAATTCAATGCAATAGTGTCGCATGAGTAATTTTTATAATTAAATTAGGGTAAAATGATAAGTTTACAAAAAAATAATAATTCAGACATTAAAAAATAATGATGTGCCCTATAAACACACTCTTTGCAATATAAAAATACTATTTTCGGTCATAGTTATAAGAGTTCAATAACTAAATTATGATGTTTAAAAAAATATTAAAATTAGTTAAAAATAATAAATATGTTCGAAATTAAATAAAATTTGTTTTTCAAACACATTTTTATTTATAGGGGTAAGTAAGAGAAAAAAATAAAGTAAATATAAATGTCATCAATCTTTTAATTAATGTAATAAATATAATTAATGAGGGTAAGACAAAAGTCTCATTGAATGTTCAGACAACTCTTATCGAGCTCTTATAAAAATATCGCAATTCAAGTTTTATGTTCTCATAAAAATAACCAGAGGGAGTACAAAACCAACAAACTGTTAATTGAAGTAGTAAGTAGACTCACTCTTAAAAAGAGGAAGATACAAGTTCAAATAATTAGAAACACACTTATTAAGAGAAATGAAAATCATTTCTACCTTGTAGAAAACCTTCGACTGATAAGAAAATAAATATACAAGTAGAGGAGAATGTCATGCAAAAAAAAACCCCTCAATCTAATTTACTTTTTATTTTCGTTTTGATTGAAATACTGCAGAATGGAGAAAGAGAATGGGATTATTGAATGAGGGGTGAAGCGGGAGTGCCACGTGTAACATTTACAATAAATAAATTATTCATGATAAATAAAAAACTGCGTTTATGAAATTTTGAAGACTAAAATGTTATTTTCAGTTTTCATTATAATAATATATTATTATTAAAATTTGTATATTTTGAATTATATGAAATTATAGGTTATAATTTTGGTTAATGTGGAGTTTTGAAGAGTTATTAATGGATAATACATTTATTGTGGTATATTGATTTTGGCATTTTTGAGCTCTTGGATTAGGAGCGGCATGATAATAATTGGTTTTGGCGAAAGATAACCACTTTCCTCTTATTATACATGCTATTATGATTTTTGTGAGTGATTTTTTTTATCATAAAACTATGTTGATAATGAAATTATCTTGTGGATTTATTTTCATGAAAAAATGATTATTGTTATTATATGATTTTGTGTGAAATTATGAGGTTGAAAATATTCTATTAATAAATTGTGAATTATGTGAGAGGGGATGGTGGATGTGGATTTGACGGGAGATTAATCAAAGAGGAAATAAATGGGGTGAAATCTTATACAAAAAGAGGAAATAAGGTGGTGGATTTTTAGGTGTACATTGATTAGTCATTTGGCCCACTTGTGTTTAATAGGGCCTTAACACCCCACTAGTACATTAGGGGGAAACCCATGAACCGGTCTTTGTGTTTAGTGGATCTTGGCCAGTCTATATCACTTTATCAGTGAGCTTGTTGAGTTGAACTACTAGCCCATGGGTTCAACCAGAGGAAATAAGGGAGGATTGATAATAAATTTGTGTATTGATTTTTTGTGTAATTATGTGCTAAATATGAAAAATGAGATATTGATATTGTGAATTGATATATACATATATGTCGTCATGTGACCTTTTTAATAATGTTGTGATTTTATAATATCCCACCTGACACAAGCAATTACTCGTATGCCTGATGAGATGGATTGATGGTTATTATTTTTTAGGTGATAGTTATCGTGTGGGTTCTTCAGGGAAGACTTCGTAGCTTATGCTACTTCTGCTAACAATAATGCTTTCATATTTTTAGTATATGTTAGATTATTGTATATTGCCACGTTAGATCTCATTTTGCATATTTTATTTTATTTTGAATATTTTGATAAATGATTATTGATTTGATCAAACCCTCTACTATTTATTACTCCTTTATGTCATAATTACAGGACAACATTTGAGAGTTGATTTTGGTCATAATTATAGGACAACGTTCTAATTTTTGTCCATTTCTTCCTAAGATACCCATATTAATACTTTCTCAATAATAATTTAATAATGCACCTATATATTCTATAAAGTAAGTAATGTTTGCAACTTGTTAATGTCACATACACCTTAATTCTACTGTTTTTTTTAATAAAATAATTTTAAGTAATTTTTGTCATATTTTTCCCATACAATTTTAGCAGTGATGGTTCTAAATTGATACATGAATTATGGAGTACATCACATGACGGTGATATATGAAATTATGAAGGTTAAGCCGAAATATAAGTTGTTTATTTATAATATAAAACACAGTTCAAATATGAATAAGGATTATGTGAAATTAACAAGGTAATTGAAATGTAAAATTTATATAAGGGCGTTTTAGAAAAAAAAATGAGTAAAATTAACTAATTTAAACCCTATCTTAGTATCCTTAATCATTTCCAAATCAATTAAACATGTCTTATAATTAGGTCTGAAAATAATATTATTTTGGAGAACTACCACACCTAGTGTCAAAATGCGGGTATTAGGTGGAAGGCCACCTCCCAGGCCACCAAATCTCCCCTTTCTTTGCGTCCACTTCAAGAAATACCCTCCTTTTCACATTCCATCCATTTCTTGACATGTCAGCCATGAAAACGAACTCACAAGTCACAACACAACCTCCTGCAAACGAAGGTGAATAAGGGTTTATTGAACCTCCTCTACCCACTACTCAAATTCATCTTTCCCATCTTCCTTCCTTTTTTGACTTTTGTATACTTTTTACTTAAACACATATAAATTGAAAACAAAAATATTTTTGTTATTTTCAACTACAAAATTGTCTGTTTTCAAGAAATATAAAAATAATCAAATTTAACTTGTTTTACTTTATATGATTTTAAAATTGAAATTAATAATGATAGTGTGTGTGTCTTTCTAATTGCTTTTATTATTAATGACTAATAATTATTCACTACAAAAAAAACGACCATTAGTAGCGGTTAAAATGACCTATTTGTAGCGGTTTTAGGTGCAACTAATGACATTTGTAGCGGTTAGAGCAACCGCAACAAAATCCATTGTGGCAAGCTGATTTGTAGCGGTTGCTAAAACCGCTACTCATGTAATAAAAACGCTACTGTATTAGTAGCGGTTTTGAATCACCGCTACAAGATGACGAATTTCAAAAAAATTGGCGATCAAATTTTGTAGCGGTTGTAAAACCGCTACAAATATTTAATCCGAATTTAAATTAAAATTTGTAGCGGTTGTTGTAGCGGTTTTACAACCGCTACAAAATATTACAAAATTGAAAAAAAAAAATCATAACTTGTATCCATTGTTATAATATTATGTTGAATATTTTTATTATTTAAGTGACAAATTAAATGATAATAGTTAATATTTAAAAAACTGATTAACTTAAGTTAGATAAGTATAAATATTATGTAGGTATGATATTGAGAATCTGTAGATAATAAGGATTTATTGTGTTGTCCACGTCTGAGCAAAAAAATTATGTTGTACATTAGATGATATTTGATTATGTAAAGAAAGTTGATGATGATAGAAGGAATATTGAGGAAATATACTTAAAGTTCTACATAAGGAAAAAAACATAGTATCAATATTATAAGAAGGAAAAAATAAAACATTGAAATGAAAGATTTTGGAAGGGTTGGGAAGAAATGAGAGAAAACGAGAGAGAAGGGGGTGGGAAGAAATGAAGAAGTGTATGGGATGTGGTGTGGTGGAGATATTTATAGAGATATACGTAACATTTGTCGCGGTTGATGTAACGGATTTTGTAGCGGTTTTTAACCGCGACAATAACCGCTACAAAACAGTTTTTAGCGGTTTATGTGACTATTTTTGTATCGGTTTCCGTTTGTAGCGGTTACAAAACCGTTACAAAAATTCATTGGTATTTTTTTAAAAAATAAATAAATTTCAAAATATCACATTTTGTAGCGGTTATACTAACAACCGCTACAAATATGAACATATTTTTTTAAAAAAATAAACTTAGCGGGATTCGAAATATTGAAATTTCAATATTATACACTTTGTAGCGGTTGATGTAACAGTTTTTGTAACGGTTCACATTTGTAACGGTTTTTTTTTTTTTTTTTTTTTTTTTTTGCGTTTTGTAGCGGTTTCAAAACCTCTACAAAATTCATTGGTATTTTTTTTAATTTTTTTTTTCAAAATATCACATTTTGTAGCGGTTACACTAACAACCACTACAAATATGAACATATTTTTTAAAAAAATAAACTTATGGGATTCGAAATATTGAAATTTCAATATTATACACTTTGTAGCGGTTGATGTAATGATTTTGTAACGGTTCACATTTGTAACGGTTTTTTTTTTTTTTTTTTTTTTGCGTTTTGTAGCGGTTTCAAAACCTCTACAAAAATTCATTGGTATTTTTTTAATTTTTTTTTTCAAAATATCACATTTTGTAGCAGTTACACTAACAACCACTACAAATATGAACATATTTTTTTAAAAAAATAAACTTGGCGGGATTCAAATATTGAAATTTCAATATTATACACTTTGTAGCGGTTGATGTAATGCTTTTGTAACGGTTCACATTTGTAACGGTTTTTTTTTTTTTTTGCGTTTTGTAGCGGTTTCAAAACCTCTACAAAAATTCATTGGTATTTTTTTAATTTTTTTCAAAATATCACATTTTGTAGCGGTTACACTAACAACCGCTACAAATATGAACATATTTTTTTAAAAAATAAACTTGGCGTATTCGAAATATTCAAATTTCAATATTACACACTTTGTAGCGGTTGATGTAATGATTTTGTAGCGGTTCACATTTGTAGCGGTTTTTTTTTTTGCGTTTTGTAACGGTTTCAAAACCGCTACTAATGGCGCGCCATAAGGCGCCAAACTGGCGCCATATTTGTGACGGTTTGTATAAATAACCGCTACAAAATAACAGCTACAAATTTGGCGCCAACTTCGCGCCATATTTTGTAGCGGTTAGTTTATGATAACCGCTACAAATGTCGTTCATGAACCAGCACGCCACTTGGCTCGAGTCATACCGCTACAAATTTGTAGCGGTTTCGGGATAAACCGCTACAAATTCACATATTTGTAGCGGTTTATTTTGACCGCTACAAATTAACCGCCACAAAGTGGCATTTTTTTTGTAGTGATAACCTCCCGTCCTTACCAGATTTAATTTAATTTGTAGTATAATTTACATTACAAACTATACATCTCGATTATATATATATATATATGATAGAAGAGAAAATAGAGTAATACAAAGTTCATTTTCTTATTTTGCTTAGAACTTTAGATATATAAAAAAAATTAAAGAGTAAAGAATGAGGAAATTTGGGGAGAAATCCTCATCGAAAATTCACGGTGTGGTGAGAATGAACTAGATCAAAGTACCACTACTCAACATGTACAAAAATTGCAGTGCACCAGTATTTTATATATATATATATATATATATAGAGGGTTTATCGTTTGTCATGTGACTTGACATAACGTTATGTCAAGTCACTCCAAAATTAAGTCGTTTTGGGATTAAAAGAATTAATGAACTCCATAACAATTTATTAAGTCATTATCACAATTTTTCCGAAAAGAATAACGACTAATTTTATAATAATAATATCTATTTAGAAAATACGCGCGCGAGCTCCATACTTAAGAGTGTTGATGAGGCTATTCTAGAAAGCAAATTTTCTCTCCAAGGTGTTATGTCTTTATTTTTAAAAGAGAAAACTTTAAAAACAACACACATGGTCTCATGCATTTTTTTATCCTCCATTTAATTTTAATATTCTTAATTATTTCCTCTTCTTAGCTTATATCTAAAGAGGAAACCTTCCCTCATCATGTTTTTCACTAAACCTCTCTCCATGTAAGATGCAGGGTTATATATAGGATTCATTGGGTTTCCTCGAATTCCTATATCCATAGGATGCCTTCTGTCTCTGTACGTCTCTCCAGAGAGAATATTTTTTGATACAAACAAACTAATGCATGGCTCAGTTGGGTAATCTCAAAACATAACACAGTTTCGATAGTAGGTGCGAATATATATGAAACCATAAAACTTATTACAAGGTCATGAAGCACATAACTTAATTTGAAGATTCAGATGCGAGTAATTAAGAGATTAATTTCATCAGAGTGGAAACTGAAAACTGAGCCAGTAGTGATTGCTGGTTTCGCATAGCAGCAAGCAAGCATGCATGCGAATGTAAATTACATGACAGGCCTCCCATTTTGGGTACTGTTCATCTTGGTAATGTGGACCTCCTGAGGGAGAAGATTGTACTTAACTCCATGAACTTCAAAGATCTTCTTCAGTTCCATCAGAAGCTCGGTGATCCGATTGTTTCTCTCCCCATAGTTCTGATGGTTTATTGTGTGTTGCACACACAGGCACAGCTTCAGCTTATGCACATTCTCTATCTCCTTCGCTATCACCGCGTGCTTTGGATTCCAATACTTCGGCTTGCTCTCTATGTACCTGTACACACACACACATAACGTTACTGTCACAGGACTGTTTAATATATATATAGGGACATGAGAAGTATGAAGAGGTAGACATATAATTCTTACGTTTGAATAGCTTTCTTGAGTGAAATGATGATCTCCATAGGTGTTGAAACATCAATAACGAAGTCAATAGAATCCCACATCTCTGGGCTCCTATAGAAATTGCTTATTGGCTTGCTGAGCAAAACTGCGTTGGGGTAGTAGATTTTCTCATTGTCGTATCGAAGAAACACAGTTGTCAAGATATTCATCTCTTCCACAATCATCTGTTGAGAGAAGCAATATGATAAAAGATGGTTAAAGTAACAATAACATTTAGGGTTTATACTAGTTGTTATAGTTTTGATCGAATTGTAATTTGGTTTTGATCTCTATAGTTTCTAATCCTTAGTTTTGGTCCCATAGTTTAATAAGAACATGATCTTTGACAACTAATTCCTATATTTTTTAACATGTTTTGGTTTTGGTTCCAATATAAACACCGATTAAGTCTTTATAAATTTATGGAGACTAAAACCAAAATTCGACCAATAAAAAAAAAGATATTAACACTTAAATTTAAGATGAAGAAGCGGGGATTTTTTATGAGCTTGTGAAACATTATGTTACTTACGTGAACATCGTCGATGACACAGCGATCTCCAATGTCGAAGGGGTGCATGACGAAGACGAAGATGATGGCCTCCAGCACAGTTTTGCAGGTTCCCTGGAAGGCAACACCAAGAAGAACTATTTGTGTGATGACGAAAAGTACTACCTTGATAGTAGCCAGCTCTATCACCAAAAGGAACACTATAATGATTATCACTATCACTATTGAGCTTGCAAGCTTGTGAAGCTGTTGCACTGCAGTTTTCGTGTCGTTCAGTGATTGTGCTAGAGCCTTTCTTTCATAATATGCTCGAATCTGCAAATTCAGTAATTAATTATCAACTCTACGTACTGCAGAAAGAAAGCTAATTAATTAATATGTTGGATTAAAGCCAACAAACAAACAAACTTACCACCCAATTTCTAAATGAAGACCTAGAGATCTTTCCAGTTTCGAGGGCGCCTTCGAAGAGTGGGAATATAGTATGAACTTCAACTCTCTTCAAAAATCTCATGAGATCCTCCTCTTCAATATACCTTCAATTAATTTTATGAATCACACGTTTAAAAAAAAAACAAAGTCAGTTATATAGTATATGTACAATTTAAAATATTCCAATAGAACAAGACTCAAAAACCAATTATGGTGTCTGTTTCGAATGACTCTCTCCGGTTCTAAATATAAGACAGAGCTGAATTGTTTTTAAGAAATTAAGGAAGCTAAATAAATTATTTAATCATATAATATTTTGGGTATCCTTAGATTATATATTAGTTTATTAGTCAAACTAATTAATTTTAAAAAAAAAACACTATAAAATAATTTAATTAGTTTCTTTAATCTATAAAAAAAAGTCAACTTTGTTTTATATTTAGGATCGGATGAAATATAATAGATGCCATAATTGATCAATTAATAAACGTCGAAATTATTTTGCACTAGTATCAGTCATTCAGTTGGGGGACTTGATGAAAAGGTATAAAAAATGAAAATTGAGTTGTTCCATCTTAAGTACACGTAAGAATAGGTTTCTTTGTATGTTTCAAGTTAGTGTATACCAATAGAGTAGTGACCATCATAATCTTTATCAAAAGTTGATAATAATCTTAAGCAGAATATGACCCAAAAGCCATGGAAATGCAACTTGTAGTACAGGCGGAGACTTTGATTTGATTTGGACCACAAAGAAATTGAGAATTAAACCTGAAACTAAATCTATATATATAGTAGGGTATATATATAGGGTTGATATTTTGACCCACTTCATGTATGTTTGATGAGAATATACTTAATATGGCACAGCGTTATTGTGGTGGTGGTGGGGCCAAGATAATGTAATGGACCAGCTAGCTAGACTTAGTGCGACGAGACACGACAGTGAAAACACCCTAAAACGTAATACGACATAATTAATGAAATGGTTGTCGTTTGGTGCAGAAGCAGCAACTAATGGACGATCTGGATCTTGAGGACGAATAAGAAGGACCACAGCACAACTATCTGACACAAACACACACACACACGATTGTATAATCAAAAGGACCACAAAGCAAATACTCCTCAAATTTAGTGTCATGATGCCCTATGGATGAAGCTGGTTCACAAGAATAGTCTTTGCCCCACTCATATATATATATATATAATTCTTTATGTCATTAAGTTGCCTCTTGGTGGTCTTCATGCATGCGTGAGAGCTACTAAATTTTGTCACGTTTTTAGGGGCATTATAACTACCATATACTGCCACCAATCCTATAATTAAGAACACTTTTGTAGTGTAATTTACACTACAAAAATGTTTCTATAATTAGGACTGGAGGAAGTATATAGGGATCAGTGGACCATCCTCAATTAGTATATGTACAATCACATGTTATATAATTCCATTACACACGCACACACGAGGCACTAATTAATCAATATTAATGATAACAATCGATATAATTAAGACAACATTGTTTAAGATATGATTGTTTTAAAAGAAGATGGTGCAAAGGAAAAAAGTTCATTTGAACATAAACCAAAAGAAACTCCAGACTAAAGGTTCTCTTATCTTTTCTGATCTGATGTCATCTTGTTCATGCAAAAGCTATATCAAAATTTAGCTAATTAATCTGTGACAAATGTTTTAAAACTATGGGTATCCATCTAATTATACTCTAATTATCACGAACGTGAACTATTAGACTTTTACTTCAAAAGCATGCAGACGTCTAACAAAAGCTATCTCTACTTAAGCATGGATCTAAATCTAATAAATAATTAACCTAATACTCCCTCCCGTCCTAAATGGAGTATAAGATAAAGTTGATTTTTTTAAGAGATATTAAGAAAACTAATTAAATTACTTTAAAATATTTATATTTGTCATTTTTTAAAAGTTATTTTGTCTAATTTATAAACTTTATAAACTGGTATATAATCTAAAGATACACAATATATAATATGACTAAGTAACTTATTTAGTTTCTTTAATCTCTTAAAAAAAAATAGTTATGTTTTATATTTAAGATCAGTACTAATAATGATACACACTTACTTGATACCAGGTTTAGCGACGTTCTTGAAAATCCTCTGTGCACAATTTCGAGCTTCCCACTCACTACAGATCTCCGACTCGGCGTTCCCGAAATCGTCGACGGTCCGAGAAATCGTCGACAGCCCCGACGACCTCACGTAGTTGACCAGCCTCTTTACGCTCCACGCCGATGCCGTGCTCTCCATGCTCAGTTCTTTCAGCTTCTCCATATCAATCTTCCTCGACCCGAACCTGTTCAACTTGTACAAGTTCTTCGCCTTGTTCCTCCCCTTCCAGTTCGCCGGCATCGACTTCGATGCCCTCAGAGTAAGCTGCGATTCCTCGTTCTCTTCCAATGGAGGCCTCGAGAGTGAGTCCAATATATAGTGATGGAACACGCTCTCTTTCATTCTGTCAAAGTAGGTCGCAACGTGGAACGACGAGGCTAGCATTTTCACCAGCACGATCTTTACGAGCCAGATTATGGCTCCGACGAGGACGGCGACGAGGGCCTGAAACACCTTGTTGAGGAACTTGTGGTTTTTTTTCTGGATGCTGTCAAAGACGACGGTCCAGTAAGAGAATAAAACGAGGCCAAGCCATATGCAGTTTCTGATGCTTTTTCTGAGACCGTAAATGAAGTATAAGACTTTTTCTCTGAGCATGAAGTTTCGTTCTATGATGAAGGCGGCGACGGCGACAAGCCAGCCGGAGACTAAGCGGCCGCTGAAGGTGACCATTCCTATCAAGCACCATTTCCAAATCTCTAAACCCCACTTGTGCTTGGCTTTGATGGAAGGAATGGTGATGCAGGAGACCAAGCTTGTTAATATGATGATGAACAAGGCCCATTCTAGCACGCGCTTCCATTGAATCTTGCGACGACGACGTTTGGTTTTCTTGTGGGACTTAGGGCCGTCCTCCTCCTCCTCAGCCTGGTCTTCGTCTTCTTCTTCTTCGTCGTCATCGTCGGTCGAAGAATACCAGGAAGGGTCTTGGGCTTCTTCAGGGACGGCCAAGTTGGTGTAGAGCAGTGGGTGGTTGTGTTCTTGGATGCGAGATTTGGGTTTGGAGAAGCTGAGGCGATTGAAGGTTTTGTCTCTAGAAGTGAGTTTGGGCTTGGTGGTGGTGGTGGAGGTGTTGTTGATGTTGTTGTGATGAGTTTCCGTGGAAGGAGGGCTAGCGTTGAGGTGGTCGATGAAGAGAACAACCTGATCGGACTTTGGTTTATTATCCATGGATATGGATCTTGGAGAGGTAGGGATTGGAAAATAATGGAGGTCAAGATGGGGGTGAGTTCTGAAGGCCTCAAATGGTGGATAATAGATGGAGTGCAATGCATGCAGGCGTATTTGAAGACCCAAGCATCACAAAAACACTGAAAGCGCATTAACCTCGTGTTGGTTTTTCTCTGACCCTACTCTAACACCTTTAGTTTCATCCGTCAAGTCCCTGTCTTAGATACCAACTTAGCTTGTTGCATAATTGAGATCGCTTATTACCTCAACCAACAACTTGTTTATTATTTTTATTTAATTATTATAAAGGAAACTGAGATAGGGTTAATTAGGTACATTCAAAAGCATCAGGGAAATTTCCTCGAAATTAAAAAAGGGTCTCTTAAGGTAATCTTGAGCTCTTCAACTCTCTACCTTTTAGCTTTTGGGGTGATTCTCTTAGGACTCTTATATTTGCTAAAATAGTACGTGCTCTCACTCTAGCGACTAGCCTTAATTTGGAAATCTCCCAAAAACATGTGCTCTTTACATAACTGTCATAAGTCTTACATTACATTGAGAATGTTACCTTAGAGCAAGAGCTTTGGGCTCTTTGACTCTAACGGCAACCTTTTGGAATTAATGTCTTCCTCTAAAGACTTGTGCCCGTTGCATGTTTGATGAAATCAAATTATCCAAAGTAAATACCTTGACATAATTTGTTTTAAGGAAGCAAGAGGCAAAATATTCGATTGATAATGGTCGTATGGTGCGGGACCCAAAGCCCAATTCAAAGTCATTAAACTTTATTAATTTTCTAATTATTAAACGTGTAGTATAAACATTAAGTAATTAATTCATGAGTCATGAATCATCAAAAATATATACACACACAAGGATGATTATAAAAAAATGTCAAAAACTGGCGTCGTGTTACTTGTTGCAGCTTATCTTCTTTAATACTAAAGAATTGAAAAGCCCGTACATAAGAGTTTCCTCTTATTGAAAAGTTCGTACATTGAGTAAGGGTATTTTAGGAAAATATACATAATTAACTAATTTAACTTCCTTCCTTAATCCCTTCAAATTCTGGTAAATAGCTCCTATAATTAGGATCGAATGGAGTAATTAAGTTGACATAAAATAAAAGAAATTAAATGGAGGAGCAGAATCCATAAAGGGAGGTTCGTGAATGAGGATATGAGGCCGGTGAATAGGATCATGGAAGGAGAGAAGAATGTGAGGAAAACTGGAAAAGTATGAGAAGACAAAAGCAAAGCTACCGGCACTCCTAGTAGTGCAGTGGTATTGGGATTCATTTCCTCCCCTTAGGTCCTTAGTTCGATCCCCCTCCCCTCGCCTTGTATCAAAAAAAAAAAAAAAAGCAAAGCTTACAAAAAGGACACACGCTCGCACCCAAAAAGGAGAAATTGGTGCGCACATGCCTGGGCCCCACCTTCTTCCCTCACTTCTGGCTTCACATCAATCTCAATGGAAGCGGTTTCCTACTCATTGGCCATTTGATATTTAGACGATTCATATTTTATTTTTTTATTTAATGATTTTTAAATTAAAAAATATTTAATTTTTTTTTGGAAGAATTCTATTTAAAGAAGGATGAAATAGAAAAATTCTATATAAGGCTAGTAAACACAACAAATCTGAAATTGGGTCAATGACCCAATATATAATATTTAATTGTTGGTTATTTTTCAATAATACCCCTAACTCATGATCCAAAGAAAAGAGGAAAGGAAAAGTCAAAGGTCGGATGTTGCACTCATTACCATCGTTGCTCTCTCTCGTGGGCTCTATGGAGCATGAACAACACCATGAGAAGTTGCCACTGTTGCCGCTGTGAGAAGCCGCCGCTTTTGCCGCTAGCTGTTAGAAGCCATCGTTGTCACCATGAGGATTTCTAGTGTCAAGGTTAGAGTTACTCTCCGATGAGCACTGAGATCCTTATTAGAGCCACTCAAACAAGAATGTGCTTGGTCCGTTTTTATATTATTCCAGCATTGTGTTTTTTGTGTAATTTTATTGATTACTATTAATGCTTATATTTGAAGAGAATTTATTATTTGATTTTGGAAACACATGTGAGAAGGGGAGGGGAATCAGGGAACTGACCTCAGTGGTACAGAAGGGATTTAAGTTTCCATAGAATGGCGTGGAGCTATATGCTGAGAAGGTGAACAACAAGGGTCTTTGTGCTATTGCTCAGGCCGAGTCTCCCCGTCCGGAGAGGTCAGTCAGAATTTAGCAACAAGTCATATGCCCCTACCTCTAAGTTCCATACCTATGTCAAACCACCTTCAGTTGCAACAATTTAGCAACGATTTTCTGACGACTTGCGTAGCACGTAAACAACTCCAATTTTGCTTTTTTCTCTAATAACTAAGGGATATAGAAGTAATTTGACCAAAATTCTAAATCTCTAATTGTGTCACATAACCTAATTAAGAATTTGTTAAATTTAGTAACTCAAATTAAAATTTGGGTAATTCAACCGTCTTTATATTAAATTTTTCCAAAAAAATTAGTTTAGAAATTATCTGTATTTTAAATTATCTACTCATTAAAATGATTATTTTTTAAAAATAAAATATGGACTGTCTAAATCTTATCTGGACAGCCCAGATTGACCGAGCTCTCCTTTCTCATCCTTTGGATGAGCAAAAAGATGAGTAGGAAAATCGTTTCCGACATGATCATCATACTTGTTCAGGACTTTAAGATTTTAGTTAATAGGGAAATTTACTGTTCAATAGGCAATTAAGTCTCATAATAATGAAATGTTAAGATTAATAACAACAGGCCATGACATATTCACCACTCAATTGACTTATTTGTGTGGGACTGCAGAATATTTTTTCTATTTTCTAGTGTCCTTAATGAAAGGCTTAAAAGTTTAATTTCTAATTTGATTAGATTAAAAAATTAGTTAAAATAATTAATATGACGTGATTTTTTCTGAAACACCCTAACAACATTCCTTAATTCCCTCTATATTTCTCTTAATTATCGTTGAAGGAACATCAGTAGAAGTAAATTTGGAAATGATTGATAAATATAGAAAATAGGTCTTACGTTTATTAAAAAGATCAACTCTCCGATTAAATCTTATATTAAGACGAGGAGGAATATAACATTTTTCTTACAAAATTTAATCAAATATTTATAATTGGTCTTTAAAAATGTCCTTATCTTTTTATGATGCCTTTTCCATTCTTTCTCCTTAATTAGTTATATAAATTTTAAGGGTTATTTTAACATTTAACTAATTTACTTAATCTCATAAAACAACTTTTAAAAAGGATTGGTGGGAGTACCTATAGCATCATGAACCATCCGTCCATCCCCCCAAAAATGACATATTTTGTTAAAATGAAGAAAACCAATGGGTTTCTTGGTTGTATCGATCAATTTTTTTTTTTTTTTATGTTAAAAAGAAATTAAACTCTAACTTATGCAAAGTTGCATCTAGAAATAAGTATTTGAAAGGAAAACTACTAAAGCAAACGTACATGAATATTACAAAAATTATAAGGTCAAAGTATACGTTTGGTCCTTTATGTTTGTCTCTGGTATCATTTTAGTCCTTTAAGTTTGTAAAGTGCACTTTTGGTCCCTTAATGTTAACACCGTTAGTCTAACTTAACGGAAAATACTAACTCAACAATTTTAAGCGATGACTGTGCAATTAAATGCTGACCAAACATGCTTATATGTTAATATTTTAATAAATTAATATTTTAAATCCAATTAGTTGAAAAATATTTAACTTCACAGACAAAAAAAAAGTATTTAATCTTTACAAACAGTGAAAAACCGTATAACATTCTGTGAAAATTAAATATTTTTCAATTAATAGGATTTAAAATATTAATTTATTAAAATACTAACATATAAGCATGTTTGGTCAGCATTTAATTGCATAGTCATCGCTTAAAATTGTTGAGTTAGTATTTTCTGTTAAGTTAGACTAACGGTGTCAACTTTAAGGGACCAAACGTGTACTTTACAAATTTAAGGGACTAAAATGATACTAAAAGCAAACATAAAGGACCAAACGTATACTTTAGCCAAAACTATAAATTATAAGCAGAACTATATATATTTTTTGTTTAATATTTTTTTTATTTAATATGTAATTAAAATATACCTTTTTTGATACGAAAAATATACTAATTTGATTATATATGTATGTGTGTGTATATATATATATGCAGTTATTAATTCAATGATGGGTCCAGCAATTTCTAATATTCGGATCAAACAAGAATGATTGTGAATGTGATTAAGTGAAATTTTCTTCATTTTCATATTCGATACTAGAATATATTCTCTTTTGCCCTTAATATAAGACATAGTTGATTTTTTTTAGAAATATTAAGAAAGCTAAATAAGTAACTTAATCTTAACAGATGTGGTATATTACTCCTTCAGTCCTTAATATAAAACATAGTTAACTTTTTTGTGGAAGAGATTAAAGAAGCTAAATAAGTAAATTAACCATAGCATATGTCGTATATCATTTGATTATATATCATTTTATAAGTTAGACAAATTAATTTAGTATTTTAAAAATATCAATATTTTAAAGCTATTTATCTAATTTCTTTAATTTTTTTCAAAAAAGTTAACTATATATTACATTAAAGATCGGATGAGTATTAGATTATATATTAGTTGATAAGTTAAACAAATTAATTTGATATAAAAACGATAAATATCAGTGCTTTAAAATAATTTATTCAACTTCTTTATTCTTAAAAAAAAATCAATTGAATCTTATATTAAAATAAAAAAATAATAGTATTAAACATTGGTACGAAGTTTGAAGGTGGTTGAATTGAGAACACGAAAAGAGCACTATGGGAGACAATGAGTGGCTCATGGACCTTATGCTTTGACTTTGATTTCCCTCCCCCTACTCACTTCTCACACGTCTTTCTCATTTTTGATGCCTTCTCGAGCATGTTTGGTTTGAGGGGAATGTGTGAGAGGGAATGGGAAGGGAGAAATGATATTAATCAAATTGTCATTAATGAGAAGAATATATCTTTTTGTTAAGAGTGTATTTTTGAAATATTAAAAATTTTCTATAGGCAATTTGGTCAATATGAGGGTAAAAAATTTCTCTCTTCCCCCTCCTCTCAAACCAAACACACCTTTAGGCCTTGTTTGGTACAAGAAAAGTTTGAAGAAGGAAAGGAAATGAAGATTAAGAGAGAACTTAAAAAGGTGTTCTATTTGGTAGATATGGAAAGTGAGATGGAAGATGATAATTTTTAAAAATTTAAAATTAAAATATAAGTATTGAAATGTCCAAAATACCCTTTACATCATCAAAAAAAAACTCCCTCCTACGTCCCGATTCACAGCCAGAAGAGAGAGAAAAAATCTTTAGATCCAGGTGGGTTCCGACGGTGGTGGTGGTTTTGTGTTGGAGATCGCGGGTTCTAACAGTTTTCCCTCTCTCGTGGCCGTCCCTCCTCTTCATCCCTGAGTCTTGACCGACAGCCAAAACAAAAAACTTCAGATCCAGAAACAGTGCGGGTTCCGATCAGTGATGGTGGTCTAGTGTTGGAGATTGCGGGTTCCAACAGTGAAGGAGGAAGTCTTCGCCAGCGACAAAGAGAGTCGAAGGTGAAGTTGGTGACGGTGAGAAAAGAGGAAGAAGAAAGGGACCTGATGGGAGTTTTGTAGGAGGGAAGATCAAGATCACACCAATATATGAGGGATCTGATCTTCCCTTAAACATGGGAAGATTAGCACTCACCGGAAGTTGAATTTGGGATCTTCCATGTACCAAACGCCAAAAGCCATGGGAACTTTAGAATCTTCCTTTTCCTTCTCCAATCTTCTTTATAACATAAGGTCATATTCCTCTCTTCTCCTTCTTACCCAATAAGGTATGGTAGGTACCTACCTTGTCGTGAATGCGAAGAGTGCACTCACCACATTGTGAGGTATATATTCCTAAGGAGTATAGATCTCCACACAAGTTAGTTGAAATTGAAAATCCACACCAATTCTTATGCCAGACAATACTCACTTACCAGAGAAAAATTGGTCTTTAATCCTCACACACCAAGCTTCAAGAGTTTTTCATAGCCCCAAACCAAAGAGGAAATTAAACTCTACCACTAGATTTATATTTGTCAATTGGTTCCTCAAACTTATATTTCTCTTTTGGTAAAAATTTTGTATTCAAATAATAACATTAATTGTTCTTTTTGAGGCATACACTTGAGGAAGCAGCAACAGTATTGATGGGGAACCTTGTGCAGTCACAGGATTCTACCTTCATATTACAGACAAGTAGGGAGATAAAATGGAAGCCCTTGTAGCCAATACATTTGATGGCCTGTAAAGAATAACAACATCTATACTAGAATAAATCTCACTATCATAACTTAACCAAAATCAGATTTGATTTCCATTGATGAACCTGTAGCTGATGACTCGTTCTCTTTCTGTGCTTTTATAGAATGAATCATCCGTATTGTTATAAGAAGGATTTTATTTTGGAACTTGTTCTCTCTCACAGCTTCAAGAACTGGAAGATGATGCGTACCAGAGCTTTTTCTGGCAAATCAAGATCTTCTCAGTCTCAATGTCATACTCTGTGTTTTCTTGACGACACTGCCATCTCATTCCCTCAGCCATTGTCGCGATAGCATCCACAAAATAGCTCGATTCTCGGATTATCGCGTACCCTTTGGGTCGTAGGATCCTGTCCATCTCCAGCATCACGTACTTCATCTCACATCTGCATTTCAATTTCGCACCCAGTCTCAGAGGTCTTAGATCCACAATCTTCAATTTTTTACATTTATTTTCTTCTGGTCCCAAACGGCTTTGATATCATAATAGATATTTTAGAGCTAGGTATACATTAGAGTTGTTTTTCTATCAAAATAAGTTAAGCAATAGGACTTCCCTTGACATTATACACTTTCAATCTTTTATCTAACTCTTATTTTTAATACTACGTGGTCCTTAATATAAGAGTTTGTTGGGAATTGGATTTGAACCTTAAATATAAGACCTCAATCCACTTACCTCCCAAATTTATAATTTTTCACCAAAATATCCTTATTTATCACACACATTGAAAAGTTTCTATTCAAGGGTAATCATGATAAAAAATGGTATTTTAGGAAACCAACATGATATTTGTTATCAATAACTAATATAACTGACTTATTTAATCTATCTAAATTAGTCATCACTAGCTCTTATATTAAGGATGGGAGGCAAGGCAGAGTACAATTCATGTCATGCACAAAGAGTAATTAAATAGCGCAAGAATCAGAGATGATATGAAGAAGTCACCTGTGGCTTTCAGCAGTGAAGAGTCCATCCATATGAAGAAGGTCATATGTTCGAGGATATGTCGAAAATGCCTCACACCTACAACAACAAACACACACTCAGATTTTGAGAAATAATAATCAAACAAACTAATAAAGCATCTGAGAATTACCAGTCATGGAAGGTTCCAATGAGGCCACGATCAAAAACGACAGGGAGAGTGTTTGTAGCATACGAGGAAACCACATTCATAACCCAGACAGGATCACCGATCAAAGCCGCCGCGAAACCTCCAAACTCGGTGTTCATATCCATGACATTCCTTATCTGGTCGGTACCGAGCTTCGGCAACAGCTTCTTGTAATGATGAACCCTCTTCTTCCACTTACTATCATCATGTGAGAACATGCTAGCTGATCCACTAGGCACATTGCCGATTCTCTCCGGCGCCACGTGTAATCGCTGAGGCCACTTGGAAACCTTGTTCAAGCTTGATTTTTTGAGCTTGGCGTCGGGAACCACCACACAGGAACGGAGAGGGGTGTACCAGGCAGCGTCAGGTTCGAGGCCGTCGTCGCATTTTGGCGGGTAAGAATCGGAGCCAATGTTGTCATAACATTTGTTGTCTGGTGATTTTTGCCAGACTGCTATGTCTTCTTTCTTGTTGTAGAGCTTGAAACATAAGGATGTGAGGAGTTCTTGGAGCTTGTTGTAGTCTGATCTCTGTTCTTCCACCGTCGTGTTCCATCCCCTCCACCTTCTCTCGTAGTTCACTGGTGGACCAGACAGTACCCAGAATCCTCCGGGTCGCAGGATACGATGAATCTCAAACAGATAAATCCCACCTGCAAACATAGTCATATTTTGCATTTGTCATAAACATGAAGATTCTGTGACATATTTTAATTGCTACTATATTATAGTACTTCCTCCATTCCTTAGTAAAAGACATAACATATTTGAGGAAGTTGATCTTGATGACTTATTTTTCATATTTGTCAATCTTTTCTTAATTTACTTCCATTGATACTTCGTTAACAATAATGAAGGAGGAGAAGAAAGGAGGGAAGTAAGGAAGATTGACTAGCATATTTTAGAAAATATCTATCATACTAACTAACTTAGCTAACTTCCTTAATCTAATCAAAAGAAGTAAAATAAGGAAATATGTCTTATATTAAGAAAAAGGAAAGACGTATTAGTTCGTTTAAGCATAGTTCGTAGTTTTTTACTCCACCCATTTTAGTTACTAACATGATGACAAATGAGTGAGAGCCATACACAAAAAAACCTAATCACAGCTATCGAAGGATTCCTCACTGGTGATGGCTATTCCTGGGTGTCACTATTGTCCCCACGTCCCAGTCCCAGTCCCAGTCAGAAGAACCATTGATATCCTTTTTCTACTGATAGTGTTGTGTGATTTTGATTATTCCTATTTCTCCTCATGACTAGTGAGTTCTATGAATTACTAGTTTGAACATCTAGCATATCAAGAGGTATTCCAATGAGTCTTCCGCTGCTACTCTGTATTACAGAATTCAATATGTATATTTGGATAATTATTTTCATATGGTTTGTCTTACAGATTCTAAAAGATGTCAAGGTTGGTTTAGTGAGGATTACCAAATTCAGTCCAAGGGATAAGGCATCTGGAGCAGTGAGCCATGTCAAAGGAGTTGGAAGGGAAAGGAAGTCTCTGAGTGGAAATGACACCAAGAATTGCAGGGATGCCACGTTCAAGAGCAAACTGAACTTGAGCTTCATGGTTATCTCTCGGTGCCAGAGACACCGTGAGCACGCCTCGGTCCAACAAGTCACCACCCCAGCTAGCAACCTTCGACATAAATCACAGTTCCCAGGATTAGTCCTATGTTTATGTCTCAGTCTAATGCTTCATATCTGGTATTGAAAATTAGCTGCTGATGAAAAAAATCTCAACTCACCCCACAACCAGTGTCGATGGCGGTTCGGATAGTCCCGTCTTTCATTTCTGGGATCAGATCTCTCATCAGATCAACATATTCTCCAACACCATTGGGGAACATAGTACCTCCACCAGGAAACAGGAATTTCTCTCCTTCCTTCCTTAACCAATGTTGATTTGATTTCTGCTTGTTTATCCAATCATATGGCACGTTCCTGAAATAATTTTTGTCCATTGTCTCAAGTAATCATTTTTTCTGAACCCACATAGGCTCCGAGAAATTGGGAAAATTTTATAATTTCGAATATGTGACAGTGCACCTAACCACATATCACACGTTCACGGTTCGGTTAGGTCAACCAACTAACTCCTCCAGATTAACTAAACTGTTAACTAACTCATAATAAAGCATATAATAAGTATATATGTATACCTGTACCAACATTCATCTCTGCTCTTTGGCCATCTGATTGGAGGCTTATACCCATCAGGAGGAGGGACTAAGCAGTCTTTCCTCTCATTCTTTGGAGGACAATGTCTTTCCAGTAAGGTTAGCCTATAGGTACCGTACTTTCTCCACCTCTGCAAAACCAAGCAAGCTTACTTAATCAAACCATCATTAAGGCCACTTTCTTCTCTCTAAATCCTACTTAACTAACGAGACAAAGAAAAGTTTATAATATAATATTCATTCCAGTCCCTAATGCAAAAGAGTCTTAACTAATCAGGGTAGATTAAGAAAATGAAATAAATCGGTTAATATGAACAAATGTGACATAATCTCCTTAAAATATCCTCATGTAACATTATATTATAACAGATAAAATGGATTGATATAATATTATATTTTGGACCAAATCCAACCTCCCTCCGGTGGTAATACCTTTGGATCTGTGCACGGAGTGTAGTCGTGAGTGTCAATGGAGCATTCAGGAAAAGTGATGGGTCTGATTTGCAGAGGAGCTACAGAGGATTCTTTTGGCGAATTCATGATTGCCTTCTGAATGGTGTTGGTGATGATACTATCTTTGCTATTAGAACAATAGAGTCCACCCAGGTAGAAACTAAGTCCACATAGCAGAACCAAGATTGCCGTAGAGACAACCTTGGACTTCTTGTCTGGCAGGTTGATCGGTTTCCCATCTTTATACTTCATCTGCAGAAGATACGGGGTGAAGAAGCATTCAAATTTCCAGGAAAAATTTGCAGAATAAAAAGATAGAACAACAAGAACACACTGTTTTTATAAATCAATGCTATTATACCCAGAGAGAACAAGAGACAACAAATACCGTTGGCTAATGTGAAAAACACACCAAGCTCAGAACTTTAGTTAGTACTCCCAATTAGATCAATGCGACAAGATACAAAATCCCGTGACAGACACAGTGGGGAGAATCAGAAGTGAGTAAAAAAGAGAAGAAAGAAAGAGAGTATGATGATTTTGATAAGCTCCAGCTGGTAGGTACCACTTGAAGACATGGACCATTAAAACAACAAGGGTAAGCTGGGAAAAAAAAAGGGGTACCACCGACACGCTTTATCTTTTGGAAGAATGACTTTGGTACTGACAAAATAATATCAGAAAAGTTATATTAACAAGTAAACGAGATTAATAAGTGAATTAGTTATCATTGATAATTTATTACACTTATTAAGCCAGCATCTAAAAGTAATTATGGTAGCCACATGCCAATTGGCTATATAGCCGAACTGTTTCATTTCATCCCTCGAAAAAGTCAAAAAGAAAGTCACAAAAGGAATCGCCAGATCTTACAGCCCCACACACCATTATTCCGTTGAAGATACAGGGGAAAAAAAGGAAACATACGAGTGAAACGGTATCATGTCGTTTAACAATTTCTTGTCATATACGAAAGGATTTAATCACTCACTGTTCGGTTCTTTCCAATTAACTGTCTTTTTTCCTATGAATCATCCATCATTTACCGAATGATATGCAAAAAGCAGAGCATTTCGCATCCAAGTCTCTCTGATTCAGAAATAAACAAACATGTGTTCTCTGACAAAAATATTATTGAAAATAAGTATATGGAAATGGAAAAGATGAAAGCTTTGGAGTATAACTTGTAACGAACACCCCACGCTCACCGGAGCTCACAGCAGCTAAAAATAGAAAATTTGAAAATTGGGGAAAAAAACAAAGAAGCCGGAAAAAGGAATCAGATCTGTGATGCAAAAGAGAGAGAAAATGGAAGCACCAACGAGCATAAACAGATCTGATTATGACAAAGAAGATGAAAGAGCAAGAGAACAAGAACGAAAATATAACAAAATCTAATAGAAGCAGGGGATGAAGATGCGTACTGCTATATGTGACAGAGTTGTTCTTCGTTGTCACTCTGTTTTGAAATAGTGAAGCCTGAAACAATGGCACGACAGTCACAGAGGAGGAACAAGAGGCAAAAATATCAAGGGAACATTAAAGGGTTTATTGTTCTGTGGGAAAGAGAGATGGGTGTGCGAGGCTAATGTTACTCAATGATAATATATAATAGAAAAGATTGAGCCCTGTCGTCCCCTGTTCATGGTTCTTGTTCTGTTAACGAAATCTGTTCAATAATGAAAGAAAGAGAAGGAAATGAGAAAGTAAAAAAAAAAAAAAAAAAAAGGAATGTAGATGCCCTCAAAGTCTGAAACTTTTTTATTGGGTTTCATGGGTTCTCAATGATTTTTATAGTTCTAAGCTAAATTATCATCAACCCTAGATTTATTTCACTCTTTTTTTAAATTAAATAATGTTCGAAAAATTAAAAAAGTACTTTAAAATTATTTGCATAACTAATAAAAATTACAAAATGTAAGTAAAAATAAATATATAATTATAATAATTTTTTGTTATAAAAAGTGCCAGCAAGCATTTTATATATGTGTGTGTATAAATTTAATTTAATTAAAAGATGGAGAAGCAGGAAATTATGTTGGTATTTTGGCTTTATAAAAAAAAAAAAAAAAGTGCCTTGAATGCCAACCCCACCAAATTAGTTTACTCACCGACATAAATTTTGCCGCGTGGGCACTGTTTGGGTGGATCCAGTCCTAAATTTCATTGATCTACCCACTTATAATTTCTAGGAGGCAAAATTATTATTATTTTATGTAGAAAAGTTTAGTTGAGGATAGACATGGTATCACACACTAAGGTCAGAACATGACTCTAGGCTCAAAGAATGTTTACTGAACTACTTATATGTCGCCCACCAACAAGACCTTTACATCGACCCGTAAATATCAAATCTCTTCCATTTTGAGATGAAGACATACCCTTAGCAGACAAAATTATAATATAAGAAATGTTTGATATGTTTGTGTTTTGGGGTTTAAGATATCTAATAAGAAGTAAAATTTCCACTTACATAAAAGTCTAGTGACACCCTCCAAAATTTTAGCTAATAATACGGTGACTTCAATATTTATAACTCTTTCCTGTTGACCTTAAAAATAGGAATGATTTATACTTTACTGTCTTAATTCTATTTTTTGAATGGACTACATGTGCAAAATAAAATGGTAACAGTGACGGATAAAAATGTTACTTATAATGTCACATTTTACTTAAACAAAAAATTGTAGAACTGAAGTTAAATCTTGTCAAGTAATGGTTTTTTTTTAAGTTTTGTTTGGATATCATTTAAATCTTAACTATAGGAAACCTAATTAAGCTAGATAGGTTTGTCATAATAAGCAATATATGTGTTTTATTATAGCAGTAAATTTGGTGTTACTGAAATAAAAGAATTTTAAAATAGTCCTTCGAAAATTGAAAATGTTATATTTCATAATTCGGGACTTTTTTGAAATTATTTTTTTAAACGGTCTGTCTTTAATAAAATTATTTGACATTTTCTTAATCGTTATCATCATTTGATAAATTAAAGTTGTTATTTTTGTTTTCAAATTAAGACCCAATTTTAAATTAGCCTTAGTCATTTTGGAGTTATGAATTGGTATTTATAAATTTAAGGGTTTTACCAATAAGTTATTGGTTGATATGACAAACGGATAAAGAGGATAACACAAATTTAAATCTAGAAAACGCAACTTGTTGGAACTTGGAAGGGGTGCAATTTATTAGAAACTTTACTTTTTTTTCATATTATTGGAATTTTTAGATTTTATATGGATGAATATCAATATAAAATGAATAGGAAGATCATTTAAAAAATCCCTTTTATAGGTAAATAAGCACCGGTATTTGGGACCGACAAGGTATGGAAGGAAAGTGAAGGTGGCAGCGACGGGAGCGGATAGTGATAGGGATTGCCAAAACTCACCACTTTCCATTATTTAATTCCTTTTTATTCATTGAAAAATAAAATATGTTTTGTAATCATAAGTGTCAAATATATAATTTTGTGAAGAAATTGTATATTTAACGAGGTTAAGCAATTGATAAAGAAGATAATTACAATGAGATCACAAGCAATGAATATAGTCACTAAATACTCTTTTTAGTTTTTAATTATAAGACCAAGTTGATTTTTTTGGAGAGATTAAAAAGAAACTAGTTAAATCACTTTATCCAAACTAATTAGTTTGACTAATAAACTACTCATTCCGGTCCTAATTATAGGAGCAAATTTTAGAGTTGGTTTTGGTCCTAATTATAAGAGTAAGTTGTAACTTTTGTCAATTTTTTCCTATAATACCCCTACCCTAATCATTATGAGGTTTATGAAATTAGAGCCTGCCAACATAATGAGCTACCTTCTCGATAATATCAAACCTGGATTTTCCTTTTTAATAAATTGAATTCTATTTTAATCTAAAATTATTTACTCCATTTAATTTGATTGAAAATATGTTCATAAGATGTACTCATACAAAGAATAATTATTTATTTTCCATAATAATCATTCTCTCCTTGGTTTCATTACCTGTTCGTAAACTTTCTTCCTCTTTCTTCCTCAGTAGTACCGAGGAAACTCAAATTCATTGAGAGTATGAGGACTTTCTAATAGAAGCACCAGTTCATATAGCACGTAATTAAATTTATTCTTATTATTGAGAAGTCGCGGAAAAGTGCAGGATTAACAATTCAACAAGCATTTCTTTAATGTCATTTTAAATTTTAGGTAACGGTATTTTAGGAAAATAGATATAATTAACTAATTTAACTGCTCTCCTTAATCCCTCCAAATTCTGGTAAATAGCTCCTATAATTAGGACCGGAGGGAGTAATATACTACCTCCGGTTCTAATTATAAAACCTAGTTGACTTTTTTTGGAGAAATTAAGGAAGTTAAATAAGTTACTTAATCATTTCATATGTTGTGTATCCTTAGATTATATATTAGTTAAACTAATTAGTTTGAAGAAAAAATAAAATAAAAATACTCTAAAGTAATTTAATTAACTTCCTTAATCTCTCCAAAAAAGTCAACTATGTCTTATAATTAGGACCAAATGAAGCATAATCTAAGGATACACAACATATGATATGATTAAATAATTTATTTAGTTTTCTTAATCTCTTCAAAAAAAAGTCAACATAGTCTTATAATTAGGACTGGAGGAAGTAATATACAACAAGAAGTGAGCAATTATAATAATAAGTTCAAGTGCAGGAAGTAACATAATGTCTATGGTATCCTTCTAACTTATTATTAAGATTTTTTGTTGATTATGCCACAATGATTTTCCCCTAACAAAAATTGTAGTTATTGTTTAATTGCTCATTGTTTAATAGTTTTAAGACTCACTTTGTTCAAAATGTTCTTTCGTTCATGGATCCATTTGCATTCATTAAGATTCACGCATGAGCATTAAGAACTTAGAAGTACTAGTAGAGTTGGTGAATAATATATTAATTAATTACATTTTAGTATTTATACTGTTCTGGCGTAGAACCAGAACCCTAACCCTGATGGGGCTAGGATGTTGGTGTAGATGGGGACTTGACCTAGGAGAGATTCCTAGGGCCTACGTACCCTGAAGAGGGATCAAAGTCCACGTAGTTCGAGGATTGATGTATGAGGCGTTTAGCCAGAGGGGGTCTGTATGCTCTGAGACGGCTGTCTGTGAATAGCCGGAGCGTAGACCGTTGTGGAAGATAGATGGGATCATGATCGGAGATAGGAGATCATGTGTAGAAGATGGGAGATCGTGTGTTGGCAACCTCCCCTTTGAATAGGTCTTGCGGTTTAGATCTGCGGGTCGGTTGAGATAATGGGCCTTGACCAGGTCCATAACAGATGCCCCCAAGCTCGGTAGTTCAGGTGTCTGAGCTGCCGAGGTTAATTGTTTGCTTGACTGTGAAGTACAGACTTGACCGAGATATATTCAGCTCATCCGGGTTGTTTAAGAAGAAAGAAGATCCCTTGCTCGCGTGCGCAAATCGCTTAGTTTGCTAATTTCGAATGCTTGTTCGAGTTTGCATTAATCCCGGTTATTGACAACTGAGTAGTATAATTGCCCCCCAGCCGGGTAGTCCAGCTTTCTGGGATGCCGGGCTGAATTTGTTGTTGATTCCTTAAATCATATCGGAGTGTCTGTCACTCGTTTGATTTTGATTAAGTGTGTCCGAGTTTCAAAGAAAACCGGAGTTACTTGTCTAAGATTGAATTGCCCCCAGACATGTTGTCCGGGTTAATTTGCTTTGACACTTCGTTGACTTGATCATTAATGAAAGTTTGTTCACTTCCCGATCAATTCGAATATTTATGTATAGTTTCATCCGTGTCCACGATGAACTGATATAGTAAACTCACATTTGTTTTTGGAGCACTATTGAGTGACCGGGCCAAGGTCATAGACGTGATATGCAGAATCTGCGAAAGTGCGAAAGTGCATCCGGTATTGAAACCGTAAAATGGTGAGGTGTCAGTATTCAAACTGCCTCGTATAATTCCGGGTTCGTTGACCGGGTCATCCTAGGATAAAGGGAAGTTGTCACCTGCCCGGGTTTGGTTTTTCACCAAAGCGTCCGAACATTTTGACTGATCGTCCGACAGTCCCGCTTGATATCCTGGAGTAAGTTAGGAAGCGTCCGGGCTGCGATAGCTCTACGGAGACAACTCCCTCCGACTGAAAAGCCGGGTTTTATTCTTCAGTTCGTATTTGAATTACGACCGGGTTCGGTGACCCTAGATTCGCTCTTTCGTTCATGTCTTAGTCGTTAAAACAAATTGAGGAAATTGAATCAATGCTCTCGATTGAGAGTTTCTTTATTCATTTGCAGTTTGTAATCCGGAGTTTACACGGACTTAACTGTTCTTTAGACGGAGCCCGGGTTGTAACCGTATTAAGTGTGACCGGGGCCCACCTTCAAATTTACACGGAGCCGGGATTTTAAACAGATTTGGTGTAACCGGGGTCCGCCTTCAAATTTACACGGAGCCGAGATTTTAACCAGATTTGGTGTACCCGGGGTCCGCCTTCAAATTTACACGGAGCCGAGATTTTAACCAGATTTGGTGTAACCGGGGCCCACCTTCAAATTTACACGGAGCCGGGATTTTAACCAGATTTGGTGTAACCGGGGTCCGCCTTCAAACTTACACGGAGCCGAGATTTTAACCAGATTTGGTTAAAACGGGGTCCGCCTTTTCTCCTTAGCTTTCTTTTCAACAACCACATTCAGTATTAAACAAGACTCTTCTATCTCAGAAACTTGATCATTAGTGGAGCAGCGATAAGAATTTTTAGCACCCTGAAAATGAGTCTTCACAGCCCACAAATCAATTCTTGGCATGAAGACTACTCATGGTGTGACTGGTTGAGAATTGATGAACATTCTTCAACTTGCATGTTGAATGGATGGTTGAGGAAAACTGTGAGTGAGCAAGTAATAATTGAAGATATAAATCATACGATAGCTTCCCTTTATAAAGCTGAGTTAGCAGGGCTCGGAGGATTTTCTGCGTCCATGGGTCATGAAACCCATACAGAAGTGCAGATTTAAATAGTTGCTTAAGGAAAGCAGTAGATTCAGCTGGATAAAATCATCACGCGCCTCCACAACCAATTCAAGAATATTTCTCCACACAAAGATTTCCAAGTAAGTATATGACGGTGATCTGTTCCTGCCCACTCTTGTTATAGATTGATCAGAAGCTAAAGAAAACTTCATAACAATAAAATGCCAAACATCAACTAAAACATGGATGAATTGGATCCTGGATGTTTTAATTTTGCTTTCCATCTCAAAAGAAACAACTTGTAGATCCATGTCAACTTAGCCATGAAATAACGATATTTTACAAATGATATCTTTGCAATAATTCGACTAATCATGCCCAAAGATTGGTTCAGCAAATAATAATCACTAACTTGACAATTACATTCCAGCGGCTCATCATTTGAGGAAGAACTCTTGGATGAAGGTAAGGTACATGTTTAATTCTGCTCAGTAATAATTTCCCAGATTGATGAATGCTGAGAACTCATTTCAGTGGTAATATATAAGAATTTTGCTTTCTTTATATTTGTCCTGTACATGCAGCAAGGAGTTATTTTCATAGGAGTAATCATTATGACCAAATTCCATATGGCTCAACTTCAGGTCTGATCTTATAAATATATTCCAAGGGGTCTTTGAACTCATACTCGGTAGGAAAGTATACAGGCCCTGACGGTATATTCAGTAACCCGGACGTTGAAATATTACGGCTCTGCATTGCTATACCTTTTTCCACCGCCCTAGGTCTACCTTTCCCCATTGGAGTCACCCCCACAAGAATGATTAGCTTTAGTCTCCACCTCAATGAAACTATCAAATTCACAAGCTGCATCTTTTAATATCTAAATTAATAATTCAGAACCTCATATCCTATCAGCCTTGGACAAGAAATCATATGGCGAATTAGTTTTATTCCAAGCTTAGATATTTTGATTCAACCTTGGCATATATTGTTGTTTTGCCAATTACTGAATATCTTCCATAATAATTTACCACATTTAAACTTGCATCAGACATGAACATGTAATGACAAATCTCAATTTCAATACTTCATGATCAACTTTGCATCATAAAACTAAATGAATCAAGCCCAAGCCCAGATTTTATATTTTGGAGACATTGCGCTCATAATGCCGCTTTATCATAAAAACAGCCAGCAACGATGACATAGTGATGCTCTGGCAGGGACGATGTTCTGAGACAAAGCTAAATAAACAGAGACGGGAAATAAGAACTTACAGTTCTATCATCTATTATTGATCCTCTTTTTATCCATCTCCTTGGTGAACTTTTATTTCAGGACTGTGCAAAGTCCCCCTTCTGCCAATTAATTTTCCCATAAACTCTTCATTGCAAAGTTTCAGTTTAGAAAATACCTGAAGATTGTTGGAATAAATACCGTCTCGCATAGCCACATGAACGCTTTGAATCTGTCCTGCCTTTGAGGCTTGTACAGGCGCTTGTACTGGCGGAGAAGTCGACATTATTATTGCCTGCGACACTGGGTTTTGCACCTAAAGACGCCTTTTCTTCGGAAAAAAAAAAACGATTTGGCCATTTCGACCGATCTCGAAATTATGCAGAGGTTGCCGGGTGTAGTTGGGTACAGTAACGCTGTCAAACTTGCTTTGACGGCTAGGAGATTTCCGGGTCTGGGAGCAAATGAGCTGGGTCTATTTTCTCCAGCTTTCGATTTTAAACATGAATTAGATGAAGCAGTGCGGGATGTCGCCGAGGCAATTACTGATTGGGAACATTGTCCCTCTCCCCCTCGACGGCATTGAAACTAATTTGTTAATGGTCATGGGAATTGAAATTTACGGATCCCCACGGTCGGCGCCACTGTTCTGGTGTAGAACTCTGATGTCCGGCTTATTGAAGGTCCGGTGATTTGATATAGGATCTGTGTGCCCTTCCTGTATGCTTATGGGACAAGCGTTCAGGAGAGGGTATGATCACGGTACACAAGCAGGCGTTTCGCCTAAGGGGTGCTGTGTGTGCCGTGTGACTGAATGTAGATAAGTCAGGGCTTAGAATGAATGTACCTGGCGCCCGTCTCCTTCCTCTGTATATATAGAGTATACCTGGTTAGTTAGTCCCTTGGCTGCCACACCGTACGTGTCCTGTGCGTGTCCGGGATCGTGTGCGCATGTCCAGGATCGTGGGTGCATGTCCAGGGTCGTGGGTGCATGTCCAAGGTCATGGCTGGGTCCCACGGATAGTGGGTTGCCCCCTGTACTAGCCAGTGAGATAATGGGCCTAGACTAGGTCCGTAACATATACCAGAAAAAAAAATACATTTTAGTATATGGGTATCTCACTTGATTCACTTGCAGATCAAGGCGCATTTAAAATATTTTTTTAAGATTCTAAAATAATTTTATAGTATTATTCAGTATCTTGAAGTATTTTTTTTTCCCAATAGCAGTACTTTAAAATATTTTTTCAATATCCTAAAATAATTTTTGTTCATTCACCACCCTGAAATATTTTTAAATGTCACACAATATCTAGCATCTAACACCATATAATATTATTTTTTTCAGTAGCGCTAAGTATCTTAAACTAATTTTTAGTGCATTTAGCACCCAAAATATTTTTTAGTAACACTTGTCATATTTTAAAGTAATTTTTTGTGCAATATTTTTTAGGATATCAATATTTTTAAGGATATTGGATGCACTAAAAATTGCTTCATGATACTAGATACTTCCTTTGGTTTTTATTATAAGGCATCAACTAACAATTCTCGTAAACTAATAAAAACAGTTAAAGTCATTAAATTTGTCTTAAAATTTAAATAATTTCCAATATTACCCCTACTAATTGCACAAAACTCTAATATCATATTGATTATTACTCTCATCACTACCTTTATTAATTATAGGCATCCATGGAAAAAATATTTAATGCTCTTTAGAAACAAGCAAGTGTCTTATAAAAAGAACTAAATACATTTTGTTAGTTGGTGCCTTATAATAAGGACCAAAGGGAGTAATATTGAAAAATTATTTTAGGATCTTGAAAAAATATTTTAGAATATTGATTGGTATTGAAAAAATATTTCAAAACAATAAATACTATTTTTTCAAAAAAAAAAAAAGTGAGCATGGTGTTTTGCACCAAAATACTCCTTCCAGTCTTAATTATAAGATCAAGTTGACTTTTTTAGAGAGATTAAGAAAACTAATTAAATTACTTTAGAGTATTTTTATTTTTATTTTTTTCTTCAAACTAATTAGTTTAACTAATAAAATAATATATAATCTAAGGATACACAACATATGAAATGATTAAGTAACTTATTTAGATTTCTTAATCTCTCCCAAAAATAATCATTTAGATCTTATAATTAGGACAGAAGGTAGTACTAGTACAGTTTTATATAGGAAAAGACCACAGGAGACCAATGAGAGAAAAGGAAGCAAGCCGCGTCCCTAGTTTTCCACGTCATAGTGACTCTTTTTTTTTTTTTTTTTGCCGAAATGGGACAATAATGACGAGTTCACATACTTATGTGTCTAATTATGTGCTCATACCTCTATTAGAGGTATGAACATATTTTTATTTTATTTTTTTATATATTGTATTTATTTAGATTTAAATTATATGCTGCTTTTTAGAACTTTTTTTCACCCAGTATCTCAAAATTAATTACTTTCCATGATACAAGTGTTACAGATAAATGCAGAACTGAGAGCTAATTAATTTGAGATACTGGGAGCAAAAAAAAATGGGAAAATCCGTACTAGGGCCCTTTTTAGCCAAAAAACCCCAAAAAAGGCCCCAACACTCTGACATTCCCAGAACAGGCCCCAGGGCCCTTTTTGACATTTGAATATTAAATAAAATGACACAAACACCCTCAGCTTTAGTTTCACTTTCCTCTCTCCTCGTTTTTGAAATCACTCATTCTCACTCTCTCGATCGTGTCTCTGCTCTCCGGTCCGCTGTGATTGTCGTCTCCGACGCCGTTTGAGCTCTCCGACGCCGTTTTTGCGCTCATGTGGCAAAGGTGCAACCATCAACCACCGTGCAAGGGTCTTTGCTCTCCTCCCTATCCGAGCTTCGCCAGTCTCAGTCCTGATTCGGCTCGTCGCTCTTGGCGATTCGGTGTGGCCTTTCCATTTCTTGTGTCACTGTTTTTCACACTCTATTTCCTTCCTCTCAGCATTGTCGAAGGTCAATTTCGTTGCTCTTTGCCCATGAATTTTGAAGCCCTTTGTTTTTACGCCAACACCATTTATTCTTCTGTTCTGGGTTTGTTGCGTTGCAACTCTTTATGCAATGAAGGTGATGCGAAAGGAGACGATCATAAAGAAGAATCATGTGGATTATATGAAAGCTGAGAGGGATATTCTCACTAAAGTAGTTCATCCTTTTATTGTTCAGCTACGGTACTCTTTTCAGGTGCTTTTTCTCTACCTTGATTCTTGTTGAACCTATGAATGTCATTCGTTTGGTTTGATTCTTCAATTCTGAATTCCTAATTGGGAGGATACATTTATGGAAAATCTTTTCGTTTGATTCTTCAATTCTGAATTCCTAATTCGAAGTTCGATTGCATTCTTCGTTATGTTACGGTTCCGACTTATGTTGTTATTTGTAAATATTATTTGGAAGCAGCTAGCACCAAGCAGCAGTTAAAGCTTGGGCATCGTTGCTCTCAGCTTAGAATTTAGATGTCGCTAACTGCATTCTTCCTCTAAAGATGGTGATCTTAGTGTGATAGGGGAAGATGATGCACTTTTAGCACTATCCAGTTTATTAACAAAAAGTCACATGTTTGTTCCATTAAGTGAGTTAAGAGCCAGCACCTACTAAATCTGTTCTAGGGACTTAAAGAGATTAACATCATGAACGTCGTGAAATAATATCTTGTATTCTAGAACAACTTTACACATGCTAAGTTCTTTTTAAGTTCTGTCAAACTCTTTAGACATGTAGAATACTCTGGTTCTATAGTTGAATTTGGTGAACATTTCTTTCGTTTTTGTTCCCCCTTTCTTTCTAGCTAAATCACTTTAATGGCAAGTTCTGAACTTACTGTTTTATTTTTTTAAATGTATGTGCAGACCAAATCTAAATTATATTTGATCTTGGACTTTATAAATGGAGGACATCTCTTCTTTCATCTGTATCGGAAGGGTATCTTCAGGTATATTATCCAGGGTTCCCCTAAATACTGCTACTTACATATTCAACTTTGTAATTCTACCTTTGGTATGTCTTGAGTAGTGAGGATCATGCGAGGCTTTAAACTGAAAATATACTCATGGATGCTGATGGGCATGTAATGGCGTTGCTCATCTACTTAATTTTTCTTAAGGAATATGCATGAAGTTTGTCGCATATCCTTGTTATATGAAGTTTTCATCTTTTCTATCGATTCTTTATGTTATTTTCTTTGTGCAAATAACAAGTGCGATCAAGATCATCGATTTGTTATAAGTTTTTTTGAATGATTCAAATATATTCATAAACTCATTTTCTAATTCGGGTAATGTTAAGCGATTTTGGATTGGCAAAGGAAATTGATGAATCGGGCGAGTCTAACTCTTTATGTGGGACCATGGAATATATGGCTCAAATCTTGCGGCTAAAGGCCACAACAAGGAAGCGATTGGTGGAGCATTGGTATACTGTTGTATGAAATGCTAACAAGGAAGGTAATTATATTTCTTGTACCAATCACTTTCGTTGAGTAAGCCACGTATTTTACGTGAAGGTTCTACTCTCTTCTGGAATGTATGTGGGTATATTATAGAAATATGCAGCTGGAGAGTAAGTGCATGCATAGGAGAGGCTTTTCTATGTAATTGAAAGACTTTTTTAAGTTGGTGATGATTTGGTTACTTACTCCACAATGTCATTCATATTTAAGGTCTTAGCTGCCTGGTTATTAAGAATTAAGATTGGAAAGTTGGTTCATTTTCACCATTGATGACAAAATTATCGATCCCAACAACCCTTTCATATTGAAGATCAATCATTTTAATTTGGTGTTTCGACTAATCTATCTATCATGTTGTGCTATTGGGTCCCTTTTCTTGTCAAATTCTTTTCTGATTAAGAAAACATATGGTTGACTAATGCCTTTCGGGACCATCTAGGAGATTCCTTAGGAGTCTATACACATTAAGCCACACAATGCTTATCCAAATCAATGGGCTGCTGCTACTCTGCATTCATTTTTTTTTTTCTGATTAACATCTATTTGGCAAAAAGCTGCTAATTATCCAAGATAATTGGTTGTTTCAGGTTCGGAAGGGGGTGACATGGTCTAAAGTCCATGTCCAAACGGATGTGTAAGTGTCTATTAAGTTGTTCAACATCCATATATATAATGTCCATGTTAAATGAAGCAGGTTGTTAACACCTCTGTAAATTTCTTGTTTTCAGGGACTCATGTGGTGTTCATGTTGTTTCATGGTTGCAAATGTGGGATGCCACTGAGCAAGAGGATGGATACACGATGCCTTCCTACTCCATGGATGAAATCCAGGAACTGAAGATTGTCATGTTGTGGTGGTTGGTCAGTCATCGAAACAACACGCATCGAGACAAAGTGTTGTCAATGATCGAGGACTCCCACAAGCAGAAGATGAGAAGCTAGGAAGCAATCGTTTAATTTAGTTAGGCTGACTTCGTTTTAAGTGTATATACATCTCATCGGTTGTATGACAGATTTTATTACAGCAATTGTGTAGAACACTTGAGTTCATATTCATAACAAAGTTTTGTAACTTTTATGATGTAAGTGACATGACATTATATATATGAATGACAAAGACAATTGTTTCCTTCATCTCTGTCATTGTTAGTTTGTGTGTGCAGATGTTGCAAAATGGGATATAATAAGGTACCTATTTACCAGCATTATCAGGAAAAACTAACAACATGATCGCCCCACCGACAACATGATCAGCCCTCTTTAACAACATGATCAGCCCCACTGACAACATGATCAGCCCCCATTAACAACAACATCAGCCCCCTTTGACAACCAAATCAGACCCCTTTAACATAAACATCAGCAAAAAGAACAACCATATCAGAAAAAAAAAATGCAGAACCATATCAACCCCAACTATGTCAGAAACAAATGTCAACAACATCCCCACTGACAACGTGATCGGACCAAACTAACAACATGATCAGCCCCTTTAACAACATCATCACCCCATTACCCCCACTAACAACATCATTAGCCTCCACTAACAACATAATCAGCCCAAACTAACAACATGATCAGCCCAAATTAACAACATGATCGGTCCCTTTAATATCAACATCGAAAAAAGAACAACCATATCGGAAAAATGCACAACTATATCAACCCCAATTAACAACCATATCAGAAAAAACTGATAACCACATCAGACCCCACTGACAACATGATCAGCCCCCACTAACAACATCATCAGCACCCACTGACAACCACATCAGCCCCCACTGACAACATGATCAGCCCCCAATAACAACATGATCAGCCCCAATTAACAACCATATTAGCCCAAACTAACAACATTATCAACCCCCTTTAATATCAACATCAGAAAAAAAAAAAATAACAACTACATTAACCCCATTAACAATTACAATGACCCCCACTAACAACTACATCACCCTCTAACAACTAAAACAACCCCTTTAACAACTACATCATTTCAATAACAACAATATCGAACGACTAACAACTACATCAGCCCCTACTAACAACTACATCACCCTTCTAACCCCCCTTTAACAACTACATCAGCCCCCCAAATAACAACAATATCAGTAACGACTAACAACTACATCAGCCCCCTCTAACAACTAAAGCAGCCCCTTTTAACAACTACATCAGCCCCCATTAACAACAATATCAGTAACCACTAACAACTACATCAGCCCCCTCTAACAACTAAAGCAACCCTCTTCAACAACTACATCAGCCCCCATTAACAACAATATCGGTAACCACCGACAACTACATCGGCCCCATTAACAACTATATCACCCCCTTTAACAACTATCTCATATCGGCGTTTCACATTCAATCATTCCCACTAACAAACAAACCTCCCTCTGTTTCCATGCCCAAAAACAAAGCAACTTACTCTTCAGCGTTTTCACTTTCATCTCGTATTAACAAGTTAAACAGCCATATTAACAACTAAAGCTGAAGGTATTAACAACTAAAACAGTAGGTATTAACAACTATCAAATTTCAGTGTTTTTCACCTTCATTCTTTGATCACTTTCAACCATTCCCATTCAAATACAGACATTTTCCTCTGTTTCCATGCCCAAAAACAGAGCAAGATTTTACTAACCCAACCCTATAATGATTAAAAACGAAGTAGCATGGTCATTAACAATGAAACAGCCCCCTTGGACGTTGGATGGAAGAATAAGCAAAGATATTTCTTCCTTTCACTCTTCTACTTCTTCCTCCTTCGCTGGAAAACATATTCCTCCTCCATTGCCGGATAACAGAGCAAGAGAAGAGAGAGAATATGATGTTCAGATGTCAAAAACGAGGAGAGAGGAGAGAGGAAAGTGAAATTAAAACTGAGGGTGTTTTTGTCATTTTATTTAATATTCAAATGGCAAAAAGGGCCCTAGGGCCTGTTCTGGTAATATCAGAATGTTGGGGCCTTTTTTGGGTTTTTTGGCCAAAAAGGGCCCTGGTACAGATTTTCCCAAAAAAAATTCCAGAAAGTAGCATATAATTTAAATATAAATAAATATAATATATAAAAAAAATAAAAAATATGCACATACCTCTAATAGAGGTATGAGCACATAATTGGGCACATAAGTATGTGCACCTAATGTGCACCCCAATAATGACCTTGAAGTCATCCAAGTCAGCATGTGCCTTGTTGTGCTAAATACTCCTGATTTATCAGACGAGAGAGAAGTTTTTTTTTCTGATTTATAAGTTATACTATTAAATTTTTTGTATAAGTTTTATGGTTAATTTATTATTTGTATATTTTGTTATCAGGTGGTGTAGTGTTTATTAAGCATGAGTTGAGTTAGAAAGTTGTTAAGGCAAAGTTAAATGAGGTTCAAAGTTTTTTTTTTTTGATAGGTTGAAAATGATTTATAAATAAGATAAGAGGAATACAAGTTACTCACTCTTATTCATTTATAATTATTTTTTTTATAAGTTAATTCCAATTTCCAACATATTTCATCAAAATTAAGAAAAACCTTAATTCCAATAGGACGGGAGTAATTCAAAGAAACTAAGAAATATTAGTTATATCACATCATCAAATTTAATGGGTGATCCTTATTATAAGTCATTAAATAGAGTATTAATTATATTTTATAATATTAACTCTTGTTTGGGTCTCAAACTCACAAATCACAATCTGAAGTTGAAGTTGAAGCTGAACCACCTCACTAAAGCTCATGAATTATTGCCTAAAGGTTGAAAATTTGTCATAGTTGGACTCTTTCTCTAAAGAAGAAAGAAAAGGATTAAGGAAGTCACTTATCACTTCAATGTAGAATTAAGCGTTAGGTATTTAGCAACTACAATTTGACCTAAGAGTAGTTTTTTGTTGTTAGGCCAACCCAAAGTCACAAATGTAAACCAGCCGTTTGTGTTTGAATTAACTTTTAGATAATAGCTTTTACGATTTATGAGATAAGCATGTGAGAAGACTTTTGTTTTGGCTTGTGGAAAAGGGCTTCTGAAACCACGGTTTCAAATTTATCGAAACACTAGTAAAATAGATTTTGCTTCCTTAAGCATAAAGTCTTGACCTCGAGTTGATATGAATAAAATAAAAAAATTGAAAGAGCTAGATTTGTATGACATACAATTATTTTTTAAGATTCCTATCCTGATTCATTTATATTATTTTAATTTTTAACTTAATCAAACACGTGGGATACACTAAGCACAATGGGAACCACCACTAGGTGCTGTGTCTTCATATTAAAAAATATTAAAAATATGGGTTAAGTAGCAATTTTGCTCTGGAAGTATACGCCCAAGAGTAATTTTGCCCTGAAAGTTTTTTTTGGAGCAATGTTGCCCCGGAAGTCTAAAAACTTAATAATGTTGCCCCTCTGTTAATAGCCCTAACGGTTAAACATTAGTTGAACACATTAAAAAAAACTTCAAGGGCAAAATTGCTACTTAAAAAAATGATAAAGATGTTATGTAGACAATCAACGTTAGCATAATGCGGTCAATTAACGTTTGACCGTTAGGGCTGTTAATGGAAGGGCAACATTGCTAAAAAAAACTTTTAAGGCAAAATTGTTACTTAACCCTAAAAATATTTATAATAGGGTAGAGTAGTTTGGAATACAATTACAATGATTAACAAATTTCCTTTGATAAAACCAACCCATATTTTTTTTTATAAATAACTAACTTAGACTCATTTTTTTATTTTCTAAAAATTAGTTATGTAACTCTTACATTTAGAATAAGAAAAATTAGGCTTTAGAAATTTTGTCGGTTAGAATAATTTGATATATTTTTATTAAAAAATATGGATATTCTGTTAGATTTCATAAAAAAAAAAAATACTAATACTTGAATTCAAGTATTTCTTAATAATAAATTTTTCACATGGAGACTTTTCTGTTTTCACGATTTTTTTCCCTATAAAATACAAGAGAGTACCACTCTGATCCTATTTATATATCCATTTTGACAAAAAAAATTGATCATATTTATAAGTCTAGTTTTATGTAATAAATGAGATTGTGACAATTTTACCCATGTTAATTGTACTCATGAAGATATAGAGAGAAGAAACAGTTGAAAAATACTTAATCATAAATAAGGGAAAAGTTGAAAATTTACACCATAATCATTGAGTTAACTACCTCTCATTGATATATGAGATTTAGTCAAAATAGACTTATAAATAAAATTAAAGTGGTATTATTTATGACGTTACTTAATGTTGTGGGGCATCTCACTCAAAAATATCCCCTATAAAAGCTGTAAAGAAAAAATAATAATAATATAAAAGGGTTGAATACAAACGAGTCGATACACACTCCTATTGACCATGGCAAGTAGAGAATTGATTCGATTTAGATTTGTCTTTGAGCTGGGGATTGGATTTAGATTTAGATTTGAGACTTTGTAAATGATTTATTAATTGGGTTCGGTTCAATTCCCTTGGCGAGCATTTTTTGAGAAGGGAGGAACAAATATAATAAAAAATAATAATAAAAGGGCTGTCTCCGAACATGAAATTGGATGCAACGCGGTTGTGTCCAATTATAAAAGTAAAATATTTAATCTTTTTGTTTTTTTCTCGTCAGTTGTTTGGATTTAGCCTTTAAATTAAAAGACTTTATAATGACAACATGATCGATTATTCAACATTTCAATAGACTGATGAATATTGAATCATGCGCATCTATCCCTGCTTCCATCCAAATTAAGATCGGTTCTGTAACCCAAAAAAGAAAAATAGTACAAAAAAAATACAAAAATAAAAGGAAGAGTAAATACCCTTTTGGGTCCCTGGAATAACACGCGCTACCCATTTTGGTCCCTGAGTAAAAAAAATGTCATTTTTTGTCCTTTTTAGGGACTAAAAACGATTTTTCGGAAATTTGTGAGGGATTAAAATGTCCACAAAAAATGACTAAAAGGACTTTTTTTTTTTACTGTTTAAGGACGAAAAATGACTTTTTTTTTTACTCAGGGACCAAAATGGGTAGCGCGTGTTATTTCAGGGACCAAAAAGGGTATTTACTCTAAAAGGAAGGAAGGAATCAAAGCCTGGCCATGTAACAAAACGTATGAACTACTCCCTCCGGTCCTAATTATAGGATAAAGGACAAGAGGTAGTGCTAAATAAGGAATGCTTCTTGAACCCTTTTCTATTTTGTGAGTTCGGTTAAAACTTTATGATGCAGTAAAAGCTATTATTCCTTAGGGTAAAGTACCAAATTTGCCCCTAAAGCATACCCCTAGGAACAATTTTGTCCCTAAAGTTTTGGGTGTAGCAATGTTCCCCCTAAAGTTCTGACTCGTAGCAATCTTGCCCTCATCTAACGGTCAAACCAACGTTGACCGTTAAGTTGACAACGTGTGCGCGGAACAGAACACGCTGTCGGCAACCTCTGATGACACGCGGACAAGCATTGATGACTAGGAGTAGTGATTTAACCTTCGTACTGGCTCAATCTTTTAACCACTGGTTACACATGATAAAGCAACTCAATATTTTAACCAGATTATTAGGTTTATTTGTCAAAATCATACTTAGGGCTCGACAGAGGAATGACGGAAATGGTATTCAAACGCTGAGGGTGCGAAGATGGAAGAGGGACAGAGAAAGTGAGATTTGATCCTAAGTGCTGTGAAGCTGTAATCGTTCGAAAAAGACAACACTGACATAGAAAGTGGGTTGCATGTGATTGGCAGACAAGGACAATTCGTGCGGATTGAAGAGGTATGGAATCTCTGAATTTTAGGGAAGTGTGTGTGTGTTATGTAGCTTATTACTGTGTAAAGTGATTTCACAATATGGCCCTTGTTTTGTTTGTTTGTGGATAAAATGCTTTGATTTATTTTGAAAATACTTTAGGGTTTGGGTGACATGGGTTCAAAAGGCTGTGGGGGATCCTCTGGTGGGGGTAGTAGTGGAAAGTCGTGGGTGGTGGAAGCTTTTTGCTGTGAGGTTTACAACGCAACAAAGGTGGTCAGCGAAACTAAAAGCAATCTACGGGGTGATGAAGTAGGTAATGGGAACGAAGTTGATGTGTCTTATTGGAGAGAGAAGAGAAATTATCTAGATTTGTTGACCAAAGACCTGTGTGATTTCTCCAAGAAGATTAAAGATGTGGTTTATGAGGACTCAGTAAATTGTGATGGTGGAGGGGAACCAGTTGACGTTGAAGCTTGCTATGAAGCTCTTCAGCGTCATCATGTGGAGGGGTGGTGAATTGGAGGGCAATGATGTCAGACATGGTGACATAGCAGTGGAGGGTGGCGATGGTGATGCAACTGAGGGAATGTTGGAAGCATCACATGACAATGGGGAGAATGATAATTTGAGTGCAAGTGAAGGTGATGAGGAAGAGGGTGAGGATTGTGATAAGAGTGAAAGGAGTGAATCTGGGAGTCATAGAGATTTTGAGGGTCTGTTAGATGATGAGGATCTCTTACATGATGAGGATGTGTTAGATGATGATGATCTCTTACATGATGAGGATGTGTTAGACGATGATGGTGAGGATGGGAGTGGCTTTGAAGATGAGGATAGTGAGGATGAATCGGGCCAAAGTGGGGGAGATGGGCCTTTACCCGAAGTGAGAGGGTCAACAGAAATTTGTGGGCCCAATGGGAGACCCTTTTTCACACTAAAGGCCAGTTTTGCTGATAAGAAGCATTTACTTGCAACTCTGGACTAGTATGCAATAAAGGTAGGTGTAAATGTACACCTAACCAAGAGTGAGCCTTTAAGAGTGAGGACCCGATGTGAGAAGAGTTGTCCTTTTGTTGCTTTTGCTTCCAAAGATCAATCTACCCCGGGTCTTGTTGTGAAGACCTTAAATTTGGAGCATAGTTGCAGTAGGGTGTTCAAGAATCCTAGGGCATCAGTTAAGTGGCTGGCAATGTACTTCAAGCAAAAGGTGCAAGATAGGCTATAGTATAAGGTGTCGGACATGAGGAAGGATTGTCGAGATGAGTTCAAATTGCATGTGAGTATTTACAAATGTAAAAGAGCGAAGAATAAGATTATAGAGGAGATGGAAGGGAGTTATATGGATGAGTTCAACAAGCTAGAGGCATATTGTCACGAGTTGAGGACTTCTAATCCTAGATCTGATATATCAGTTGAAATTAGCAAGGAGGCACTCGAAGGTGGAAAGAGAGTGTTCAGCCGCATGTATGTGTGCTTTAATGCTACAAAGGTTAGATTTTTTGTTGTCCAATGTAAGTATATTATATGCAAGTTGCTTTAGTGATTTATGTTCACTTCTAATACCCCTAATGTATGTGTGGTAGACTGGGTGGAAGGCTGGCTGCAGGCCCATCATTGGAGTTGATGGAACGTTTTTGAAGGGAAATGCTAGAGGTGTGCTGCTGACTGCCATGGGATTGGATGCGGATGATTCTTTGTACCCGACAGCGTTTGCAATAACTCAAAAAGAGGACACTCACAATTGGAAATGGTTCATCGAGTGGATTAGGAGATCTTTGGACTTGGATGATGGTGATAATGTCACTATTATGTCTGATATGCAGAAGGTGAGTTTTATTGAAATTCTGATTTGCTGGCAGTGGGATGTGGCAAGGAATTATGATATTTTTTGCATGCATATGTTGGTTATTATGTAGAAATGACTGTGTTGCTAACTCATGTGCATAGAGCACATTTCCTGAACAATTCATTGACAACTTGACTGCTCTTGGTCAATTGAAAAAAGAAGCAGCGGAGTCGGTTCTCACATATCCTGTACAGAGCTGGGTAAGGGCATATTTTCGAACTAATTGTTTATGTTGGATGGTGGACAACAACATAAGTGAAAGTTTCAATTCTTGGGTTGATGATTATAGGTATTTACCTATTATAAGAATAATAGATGGTATTAGGGTGAAAATGATGACTAAGTGGGCAGAGAGTGAGACTAATGTCTGTAGGTGGAGAGATAACTATAGCCCCAAGTGTGTTAGTTTATATGAGACAAATAAGGACTTGTCAATGAGGTGTACCTTGTTTTTTAATGGTGATGACGATGCATATGAAGTGTGTGAAGGGGAGGATAGACATAATGTATTCATAACTAGAAAGCTATGTACTTGTAGGGCTTGGGACCTAACTGGTATCCCATGTCAGCATGCAATTTGTGCGTTATTTCATGCTAATGTTGATCCGATAACGCAAATTTCACGATTCTATCACTAGGACACATACACTTCTAGTTATAGAACCAAGTTGCAACTTGTAAGAGGCAAGACCTTTTGGAAAGTTGATTAGTTCCAGCCCATGGAACCATCTCCATTGTGCATCCTGCCTGGTAGACCCCCAAAGAAGAGGAAAAGGACAAATGAATCTGAAAGGAGAAAGAAAAGAGGAAGTAGTTTACAAGACAAGGCCACAACAAGCACCGACCTTCCACCCCCTTCTCCTGAGAAGATGTCCAAAAAAGGATCAAGTGCAAAATGCTCTATTTGTCACCAACAAGGCCACAACAAAAAAACCTGCAAGCATGTAAGTGTTGCATAAATTAGCACCCCTTTCTACTAGTTTGTTGTTTATATGGTTCAATTTCTTTTGTACTAGTTTCCTGGTTATATGGTTAAATTTCTTTTGTACTAGTTTCCTGTTTATATGATCCAATTTTGTGCATGGAAGTTTACTGAATATTTGTTTGCATTCTTTTGTTCCTATATAATCATGTAGTAGTTTGGATTCAATTTTATTGCAACCTCTGGGAAATAATATGGTTGTGTCTTCGAACTTTTTCCAGAAAAATCAAACCCCTTCGCACACTAGTGAATCTAATATTAGCACACAACAATCTCAAACAACCTCACATGTGCATGCTTCACAACCACGTGGTAGAAGGCCTTTCTATAAGAGTCGAGTTGGAAGTGGCATGGGACTTCGAATTGATGACCACTTTGGACATACTATGTACTATGTAAGTAATTACTCCATGTTTAACTTGTCTCATTCTTTACTTCCAGACTTAACATTTCTCTTTTTATTACTATGTAGCCTGGTATGGACCAAGGAATTGTCCTACATGAGGGCACCACTGCAAAGTACATGGAGGAACATGAAGACCCGGAAACAAGATTTCCAATCCCAAATGAGGCCATAATGCGGCAAACAAGGAGCATGAGTTCATCTTCACATAGCATAGGAAGTCAGACAGTCAAGTATAACGGTGATAGATCAGTAGTCCTGATTCCTTCAAATCTCCCATTCCAGCCTCCAGGACTATTGTGGAGAGGGCAACCTGCTATAACAAGATCACAACTTCATCACAATCAATCAAACTTTAACACTTCTTCAACTGTGAACAACACCACTTCAGGAAGAGGAAAGGGAATAGGATGGGGAGGTGGCTAATTGAAGTTGTTGTCCTTTCTTTCATTCACTGCCACTTCATGTTGGCATGTTTTGGTTTATATTGTAACAACTTGACTGTTGGATAAATTATTGTATAATACTTGTCAATTAGGGTTAACCTTTAGTTGTTGCCAATACATAATTATCAGCTTTTGGTATTGCCATTGTTGGCGTTTCATATTGGCATTATTAAGTTTTTGTTTTGCTACTAGATGTTGACCTTGTTTTGGATTATGCCAAGTATACGATTAATTCAGAAATTGCAAAGGCTTTTGTTTGCATTACATTATATCGCAACTTTTTATTTTGCTTTGCCATTTTATGTTCTATTCATTTACTTTAACAAATGTAATGAAAACTTGTTCATTTTCTAAGTTCACTCATGGGAGTAGTTTCCCTGGTGTTGAGGCACCATTTAGCATGCTATTCAATCAAAAGAAAATTCCCTGGAGTAGTTTCCCTTGTTCATTTAGCATGCCATTTTATGTTCTATTCATTTACTTTAACAAAAGAAATTATTGAGAAATTATTGAGGCACCATTTAGCATGCTATTCAATCAAATTGTACAAATTTCCCTGTTGTTCCTTGCTTCTTGAGGCCCATGTTCTTGCATGGAACTTGATCTACTTTTTATTTTCAAAACCCAGAAATCAGATAGATTATGTATACTATTGCTGTGATTTCTCTAATGAAAACTTAAAACCTGGTACATACATAAGGCATCAATTATTTACATACTTGCAAAACAACAAATTTTCCACTCTATACCAATAACTTTAACAATTCAGACACAACTAACACCGTAAAATGACCAATACAATTACTTCCTCAAAAATTTCATTCCATCCCCAATTTCATTTAACTAACTGTCACATAATAGTTGGATTACATCTCCAAATCCGCTAGAATTAGCGGAGCAATAAAATTAAACAAAAACACCAAGTGATGAACAATGCACAGAAACTTTGCTTTAGTCTCCTTTCGTTCTTCCTCATGTTGGCATAAATTGTGGCTATGTCATGTTCAAAATTTCCTGCAACTCCTCCCTCATCCATTCTCCTCAGCCCCACATTCCCATCATTCAGATTCTCCACATTTCCCAGGAGCTCGTTTATCACATCTTTTGTACTCTCTCCCATTTCATCGTCATGCCATTTGAAAAACCCACAACCCCTTCCCTGTACATTAAAATCAGTTAAATAAATGCATACCAAATTATTCCCCATGACAGTACACCCCCTCAAAAAAATCATAACAAAGAAATCAGATGCTTTACACATACATGTTGATAATTTCTGCATCCAAAGAATCTCCTATGTGGGTTTTGCCCAGTCCAGGATGTATACAGCCGTGCAAACAACCCACATTGACACATCATCGACGGATGACGTTCTCCAACATCTCCGTCAAGACGTCGTGCCATTGTCGCCCCCCTCCTCCTTGTTGATGTTGTTGACGTTGTCGACTCAGGCATTGCTCTTCTCTGCTCCATCCTTACTTCAATCAGGCCGTAGCATCGTGGCACAAATCCTCGAAAACCTAGGCCATTTAAACACCCATGGTTGATTGAGTACTCTAACCTAATGGATTTAACCACAGTTCAAAAGAAAAAACAAATAACTCATTTGACCCACATGTTTAATCTAATGTGGTAGTCCATCTTGGCGTCCTAGGTGTCAAATAATCTTATGTGGCACACAGACATTGGTCTGACCGTTAGATGGGGGCAAGATTGCTACGGGTCAGAGCTTTAGGGGCAACATTACTACGCCCAAAACTTTAGAGGTAAAATTGCTCCTAGGGATATACTTTAGGGACAAATTTGATACTTTACCCTATTCCTTATAAGAACTTGGTATCAAAATTAGTGCTCATATAGGACACACAAAATGGTGATTTTTTAAACACTCTACTCTTCTCACACAGTTACTTCGAATCACTTCTAAAAAGCTAAAACGAATAGGGATTAAGCTGAGCAATTGTTCATATTACATACACACTATTAATGATACTTTCATTATTATTACTTATAGTGATCTGTGGTCATCAATTACATTCATACATGAATGGATCTCAGTATGGTCAATAGCAGACACTGGCTGCTGAAGTTGGACGACCCTCCTTCATAGAAACTGAGTCCACAGTCATCCCACCGGCACCGCAGTGACCATTATTCTTGAAGTCACCATGCTTGCTTGGATCATAGCTTAAAAAGGTGCTTGACGTCTCAGTGACCACTTTGCCCCTCTCAGATATAGCTTTCAGTCGCATACGCTCAGCTCTAGAGCCAAGAACCTGGCCTAGGATTGAAGCTGCAATTGTCAAAGCCATTGTTGATTTAGGCATCAACACTGATTTCCGAAGCATTGCAATAAAGGGAACAGCTGCATGCACTGCTGCAAACCATGACAGTGAGAATTTCTCAGTGTGTTCCCTCCATACACCTAAGGGAACATTAACTGCCATGCCCAAGGCCGCAATTGCAAGCATTTTTGCAGGAAGAGGCTGTGGCCGCAAGTTTTTCACAAATGCCGTGCGTGCAAGGGCTGCCCTCGCAGCAACAACTGCAGGTGGGCATTTAAGCTTGATTCCAGGAGGTGGCCGAATAGCTGAAGCAACAAGGGGTAGAACATGGCTCACAGCTCTATAAGACTTGGCGATAGGACAGTTTCCTGTTTCCAACCATTCATTTCCAAGTGCCTCATGCTTTGATGAATCTCCTTTCTGATAGAAAACTCAACAGGAGAACAAAGAAGCAATACAAGTTACATCTCCGAGAATTTTTTTTTCTTGCAGTAGTTGAAACTTGATAAGCTAGCTCACAAAATTTAATCAAGCACATTATAAAATCCTTGCCTAACCCAATAGCAGAATTATTGCTAATATTTTACAAAAGTGTTACAAGATGCAACATATCCAAACATGGGAAGTGAAGGTTTTTCTTTCACATGATCATATTAAACCTTGCCCTGCATTGGATGGTCTCCGGGCCATATCATTAAATAGATGAATCAAACCAGCACAAAACTCATATTAAGATGCCCAACAACAATGTTTACCTGGGATGAAGGTTCTCTTTTGTTAGACGGTTCAGTCTTCTTTTGCTTCTTCCATTTCTCAGAGAAATTACCAAAACCAAACATGCCCCCGGGCCCAAAAGATGACAGGCTTATGGTGGCAAATTTTGCAGGTAAAGGGTTGAAAATAGGCTGGGGTTCAAGTTCTCTACCATCATTGTGTAAATCAGATTTCTCAGAGAGGGGGATAATTCCATCTTTCCCATGGAAGAGCTTAAATGCCATGTCAAAATTAGGACCATCTTCAAATATAGGAACCTTGGCTCCAGGCCCCTGAACATTTAGAACCAAGGCACTCGGTTAAAATACCGACCCAGATTGAATTTGAACATTCAGAGAGAAGTTTTGTGTTAAGTGCACAGGCAACTTACACGAATGTTAATCCTTGATGAAGAAAAGGAGAAGTTTGTAGGTTTGTTGACGTTTCTCAAAAAGGGGCACCTTTGGATGTCTTTCACATCAAAGGGGCACTCAGATCCATCTTCATTCATTCCCTTCAATAAGTCCATTGTCTGCTGTTATCAAAGCAACTCCTTCTAAAAACAAAGAAAAAATAAACAAAAGTGAGAAAGTATATACACTAATAAAGCTATCCCTGCGTTAATTACCGGATTACAGATCAAAAGGGTCAACATCTCGATCCGATATTGGCACATAAACTCTTACATTCATTGTTCTAGTGCAAAATATGAATAATAGTTCCCAGTTCTAGTAAACTAAGTGAGGAGGTAGAACCAGCACATAAGCCTTCAGTCCATTAATTTCGTAGAAGATTTCATTTTGGCCCGTTATGTTTATATAAAATGTCTTTTCAGTTCTTTAACATAAGGCCGGTAAGAAAAAATGCTGGCATTGAAAACAATAGTTTTTAAAATTAAGAAACATCAACTGAAACTCTCTTGTAAAGTTAAAGGACCAAATGTCCTATTATGAATTAAACTGAAAGGACAAAATAACGCACGACAGAAGCATCAAAAAACAAGGGAATTCCGCAAATAGACCACCGTTCATGAGTTTAAAACACGGTCCCACCATGAAAATAAATGATGTTCGAAGAAGCAAGCAAAAACTCTAAGAATCTAGAACGTACGAGGCCGGAAAGATAAATTCATAAGAACCCTAAAAAGCTGATTTATCCAACTTCAACGAATCGAAAACCAACGAATTGAACAAAGGCGAGGAAGGGATCAATAACTAAATTGGGAAAAGCAAAGGAGTCTCGGGACTCGGGAGGGAGAACATACCGGAGTTATTGTTGCCGGAGGGCGATTGATGTCCCCGAGAGCTGGACGGACGTGTGGCTGCCACAGATACGGGAGCACGACGACACTCGATACAGATGCTGCCACGTGTTTTGCTGCTTAAAACCGGTGCAACTTGAGACAAAAATTTGTGGCGGGGAGAACTTTGTAATAACCAAAATCTAATAATACATGTTTTTTGCCAGAATAAATAATTTATAGATATAAAAAAATTAGTCACGTTATTATTAATAATAAATTAATTTTTAAAAAAATTGTTAAAGAATACCCCATTATGAAATTATTACTCCATAGTCATTTTTATAAGGAACATTCTCTCTCATATGGATGACCCTCAATATAAGAAACAAATCATATTTGTTACTCATCATCGTTGTGCATCAAATTCCTACTGATTGTCTCTCATGTACTCTATTTATAAATAAGTGTATAATTGGAAAGAAAGAAGAAAACATAAGCTGCATATTTATTACTTGTCCACAATATAAGAGTCTTAAAGAGAATAGTTAATGCTTATTTTTCAATTTTACATTTTTACCCATATAATTAATACTTAAATGTAACTTTTTGTATGTTATCTATCATTTGAAACCTAATCTAATATAGATAAAGTTGGAAAAAAAATTCAACTTAACCTATTTTTAATGAGTTAACTATCATTTTTTATTTTAAAGAATTAGTTGAAATACCATATGTTATACTCCCTCTTGTCTTAATTATAGGAACACATTTTAGAGTTGGTTCTGGTCCTAATTATGGGACCAAGTTTAAATTTTTGTCAATTTCTTTCTAAAATAGCCCTATTGATATTTTCTTAATAATAATTAAACACAATAATAATTTTATAATGCACATATATATTCTATAAAGTAAGTAATACTTGCAACTCACTAATGTCATATATATCTCAATTATATTTTTTTTATAAAAAAATTTTAAGCCATTTTTGTCAATTTCTCTCATATCACCCCTACTAATACTTCCTTCACAATAATTAATTTAACAACACACTTATATTATATGAGATTCTAATTTTTTTATTTTTAAATAAAATAATTTTAATATTTATTTAAAAATATTTTCCTGTAATACTGATTCTTTAGGAATTAGTTCACGGCATTTGAAATTGACGATGGGGACTTAAGACTCAAGGTAAGATGATTAGAATTAGAAATACTAGCGCATTTGAAATACTTGACCCAAATATTTCATCAACAGCCCATAGATTTTGGGCTCGTAAGTAAGTGAGAATGAAACGTATGGGGGAGAGAGAGACAGGTCAGAGGTGTGGTTCTTCTCTATAACTATCTTTAAATTTTAAGTAAGGGTATTTTAGGAAAATAAATACAATTAACTAATTTAACTTCTCTCCTTAATCTCTTCAAATTCTGGTACATAGGTCCTATAATTAGGACCGAAGGGAGTATATTAAGAAGAGTAGAGATTATTACTTAAAGGAAACCTTTTAACATAATAATTTTCATTGAGTGGAACTCTTTCTCAAAAAAAAAAAAAAAACAGAGTTCCACGCAACTAAAGAAGAAGAGTTACATGGAATAAAGGTTGAGTTACATTCACTTAAAGACTTCTTTTGAGTAATAAATTTTATGAAAAATCAAGTTTTTAGATCTTCAATTATTAACTTAATTGTAACTCTATCTTATTATGTAACTCAACCCCTATATTTTTAATTGGTATCCTCACTTTCTCTCTTATCTCCCCCTATTGTGTTGTTCACCCCTCTTATCTCCTAGCTCCCCCAACTCACCACCTTGACCTCTTTGACAACTCTTTCACCTGCCAAACCCCACGGTCTCTCTCCACCCTCTCCAACCTCCCATTCTAACATACTCTATTACTCTCTGATGTGATCCAATTCTTTCTTGCTTATTTTTAGCTTATTTTGATCATTAAAGAAAAAAATAATTGACCTTGATCATTAAAGAAATATAGATTATTTGTAGCTTGTTTTGTTCATTAAAGGGGGAAAAAAGAAGCCTCATTTTGTTTATGGTGAATAAGTCAGCTAATTTCGTTTTCAGCTTACTTACCAATGATTTTGATTTTCCCAGAATTACTGTATAACAAACTTGGTTCCTCTTATTTCAACTTTGCAATCACAAGACATGATATTTAGCACACATTTCATGAAAAGTTACTCTGATAATCCCATAAAACAAGTTGCCTAAAAAGTCAAGTTGAAGCAGTCCCATATTAAACAGTTAATCTGATAATCTCATAAAACCAGTTTAAAATTCAGTGAAAATTTTTTGTACGGCCATTACATTGATCAACATAGACCAGCCAGACATATTGCGCAAATAGTCATAGGGAGGCTTGTAACATGCCCACAGATATTTCTCTCCCCGCGCATGACTCAAGCTTCAAGTTATATGCGTGCTAACAAAATCCAACTTGATATAAAGATGCCAACCATTGCTTCATAAACTGATGACTACACAAAAGAACCCAAAGCAAGCAAGCTACCCACAAAACCAAATAATTATGCCTTAAATAATATCCTACATTTAGTTTAGCTGGCCACTTTGGCTAGAGTAACACTTGCTTCAGATGTAAACAACGTGATTGATTAGCTGGTCGATCCACTTTGCTTACCTGTATTACTTTCTATCGCCACTGCAACAAAAGAAGTGTGGAAGCTTCACATGGCCACAATCCCTGCAGAGGTTTCAAAGCTTTTGGTTCTGTTTCTCTCTTGATTTCTCTATCTCCTTCTACACCTCTTTCTGGCTTCTTTATCTCTTTCTCTCTTCTTTCCTCTTTCCCTCTCTTCTATTTCTATACAGAATTGATATTCTGTAACATTAAAAGAGTACCTTCTTTTTGGGGACAGACATGAGCTCCATAGACTCACCAAAAGAGAAACTAGGAAAACTAAACTCAGGCAAAATGAATTGAGGTGATGCAGCCCCATGGCTAATGCTCCCTCGTAAAGGTGGAGGTTGAGGGTTGGAATGCATCCACGTTTTGATTCCTAACATGTTAACTCAACACTGCTTTTGTTACGAACTTACGAGAGCATCTCCAGTTCTCAATAGAAGATCAAAATCCGCCAAGCTGTTGCCTTTGAACAAACCCATGTCCTCCATGAACAACACTACTTCCATAAGCTGAAGGGGCTGCTGCATTGAGACCAGGACAGTCTCTTGCCCAGTGACCAGTTTGACGACATTTAAAGCATTCACCAGAAGCAACGCCGCCACCTACCCCTGAAGATATCCTATTTGCAAAGGCCTCTCCTCCCATGGACTGTCTAGGCACACTTGTAATGTTTGGGCAATGCATAGAGCTATGGCCAGAGCCTCCACAATTGCCGCAAGGCATAAATGAACTGGAAGACCCAGCTGAAGCAAATGAACTCCTATGTTGGTGTTCATACTGACCCACTTGATTTGCTTGCATCCCATATTCTCTACTCGCACTACTAGTACTCTGTATAGGATTATAAGCTGGTGGCACAACCAAGCCAGTTCCAATATTCTGCGGCCCAGCATTACTGATTGCAGAGGTAGGATTCATACCCTCCACCTTCTCAGCTTTAAGCTTATCAATCAAATCCAAAACAAATCTTGATTCAGATGAAAAATTCACCTTCTCTGCTTTCACTACTGTTGACTTCACACGCTGTTCATCACCAAAAGTCTCTTCCTTAACTTTTAACTTGAATAGGTATTTAGTAAAAAGAACCTTACGGATAACTTGTGCAAATCTTTCGTCATCCTGCTCTTCAAATTTCATATAATATAGATCTTTGGCAGTTAAGCCCATTATCTCCTCACCACACTCCTGAAATGCAGTAACCCATGTTAGCCCAGTGTGGTCCTGTATTTGGAGTTGCAGTATATACCTATATTCACATGCGTCAACATACTGGTCACACCTGTCACACCGCCATTTTCCATCTCCATTATTGGACACTTTTTTGCTACATTTCCTATCCCCTATCATGATGGGACAGGCTGTGTAGCAGAAAGAGTCGGCCTTAATGAATGAAACACTGGCACAGATGCTAATCCAATCAGGCTTCTCTGAAGTCCCTAACTTCTCATCTTTAATCTGAGATATAGTCTTCCTCATATCAGTCTTACCAACATTGAATGATTCTCTGGAAATAGAAACAGTTGGAGCATTCCTCCCTTCCTTGCCAAACCATTCTTTCAACCTGTAGGCCTCAGGAAGATCAGGCTCTATAAATAGCTGACTATTGGATAAGGTCCCTAGGGCCTTGCCATTGAATTCATTTACCCTGGCAGCTTTCACAGCCAAAACTGGAAATGCACCCGAGTCACAAGTATTCTGCAAGTGTTGTCCTACTGCATTACAAAACTCTCCCCAAAGGGTTAACTCAACACTACAACCAGACATGTCCTTCAACTGGAGGGCTCTCTTATGAGTTTCAGTACCATTCTTTCTCATGATTGAAGTAGTAGGACTAACAGAAAATACGACACCAATCACATCCACAACACTCGAATTTTCTATGCTTTCAACATCACTAATAGGACGGAATTTAAAAAGATGCATTGGAATTGACTTGTCATCATCACATGGCTGTATGATGGATGTATAATCAAGAGTCAGTTCATGATCATTTGGAAGGTGATTAAAATTTTTTTGAGCTGGCTTTAGACTCCCCTTGGAAATCAGATATGCTTTACCAATTTCAATTTGATGATAGAACTGTTCAGCCACTACATTAAAGCAAGTTGCACGAATTTCTCCACCATCAGAATCAAGAAGATCAAAAGAAAATACTTTGCCATCACCTCTGGCATTGCTGTACTGTCTGAGGCTTGCCTTTGCTGTAACTCTAGCCTTAATTGTCCACATGCTTGAGTATGGATTCAATGCAGCTATTGGAATTATCCTTGGGCAGGCTTCATTTCTGCCAATTTGTCCCCCGTTATTGTAGAATGGAGAAGGTTGTCTATGCATAGGCTGTGGCGGACGAATATAGACATTTTGTTGGGGTATTGGAGTTCGAAATCCCATGTTCTGTTCACCATAGGATCCATTAAATGGCTCTGACTTAGGTAAAGTAGGGGAAGGTCTAGGCTCTGCTTTAGGCAGCGGAGGAGGGGCATTTGCAGCACCATATCTGACACCATTGGCAGTACGATTGATTTGTGAATGATCTAGAGATGGCCCAGTCACATTCGGTCGAGCAATCTGACCCCCTGCAGGTGAATTACTGGTTAAATTCTGGGAGTTCCGTATGGTAGATCCAGACTGATCAGTGGAAGATGATGCAGGTACAGCTCTTGGTGCTGCAACAGGTCCTCCGATTGGATCACATCTGTCAAGGATCATATCCAGCTCGACAATGATGATAATCCTGTTTTTAGTGAATGACACAACCACATCATCAAATGACCCCAAACATGGACAATAAAAGCGCAAAAGTCTACTTGCGAGAATAAACTCCCCACTACAGGGCAAGAAAGAATTCAATTTATAGGAAACATTCTAAATGCACAACTGTTCAGAGTTTTGAAAATATCGGCATGATAGGAACAAAATATTAATAATTAATCTCACCACCAGATTTTTTTTCCAATAAATCTTAACAGCCATACACAGTTAAGACCATGAAAAAACACAATCACAGCTATGAGAGATAGAAAGAAACTACAGCCAGCTGTGTCCTTAATCCCAGATTTCCTAGCCCTGTGAAAGCTTGCAAGTTAGATGATTGAACCCACTTCCACCTAAGCTTCTTCCACAAGTTAATCAACTCTAAAACATTCACAACATCCCAATCCAAAGACCTCGCTGATTTTTTTTTTTTTTCCCCATCTCCATTCATCGTAAGTAGTAAATACCAGTCGAAACAAAATCAAGAAGACCAATCTTCATCCAAAATCGTAACTTAAATACAAGCAATGGAAATGGTTCACTGATATAAAATCTAACGCAAGAAAACCGGAAGTTAGAAATGCCCCCAAAAAATGCGACTTACTTGCGACTCTGGACAGCATTACAGACATACTGGGTCAGCTTAACAACAGAGCCCTTCTGCAATCGCCCAGAATGGACCAATTCGTTCTTCGGAGTAGCAAGCATCCCTTGCTGGAAATGGGAACCATCTGAAAGCACAAGCCTATACCTCTCCGTGTTGTTATGCTGCTGCGACTGCATCAACTTCAAGTCAATCACTTGAAGCACAGGCTGCAGGTCCCCGCAAGAGAAATCGTCTCTACACATCGTCATTATCGCGCCATCGGTAAGATTTGCCGCCATTGTGGAAAGTCTGAGATCGAAACCCTAAAGCTTACTGAAGGATCGATGTATTAGATTGGGAGAAACGATGAGGAGACTAAGAAGATGATCGGTTTTGAGAGGGAAGCCGTCGGGAGGTGAAAGAGGAAAAGGAAGACATGGAGAGAATTTAAAGTCCGGTCATACGGTCCAGTAAGCGCCATAATTTCAGTTGGGAGGGAACCGCGAATTTGGCAAGAAATTTGAATTTCCTTTAATGCTCTCTGGATTTCTAGGGCCTGTTTGTTATCCAACACCCAGATATATGGCCAATCAATAAAAACTCAATTTTACAAGGCCAAATTAAATCCCAAAAATATTTCAGAGTAAATACTAAATACAAAGCAGAAGTCTTAGGATCATGACAAATAAAAATAACATAACATAAGTTATAGGAGTATATAAGCCTTCAAAGCTTACTCTATAGGTGTCTTCTCTTGCTCCCTACTAGAATATTTAAGTGAAAAATATTAATATAGGATGAGATTTCACATCTCAGTAACTATTAAAAGTTTCTACCATACACAAACAAATCACATATGACAAAAAGCAAGAGCTGAATACGTATATATATTTGTGTATACCAGAATTTTCATATAAAATATTGCGATTTTACTCATCATTTCAATTACATAATATATCAGACAATATGCAATGCTTCCCTTATATCACAGTCCAACCTTATACCGTTGACTGGAGCCATAGGCTACCACATAGTCAAATAGAAACTCACCTATTTAACTAAATTGTCTCAAGCTCACCAAAACTTAAGATACACTCAGCCAAAGGTATAGAGTTTAAGTATGGACTATGGCTCCCCTCCTTAAGAAAACACAATTAAGTATCATGGAAGAAGGGGCCCTAACAAGTATCATCCATTGTACACCGAGTGATGGCATGAAAACGTCTTATCATACAAATTCCTCTTTAGTTTAACCCATTACAAATATAACCGCCATGATAAACATATTTATTCAAGAATTCACATTAAATTATAAATCCATTTATATCAAATATCATCATATGATAAATAAATAAATAAATAAATAAAACCCCAACATCTCACAAAACTTCGTTGGACCAAACTATCATTTTAAAATTCAAAGGACTAAATTGTCATTTCTAAAATTAGAGGACAAAACTGTAATGTTTGTTTTTTAATAATAATATTATTAAAATTTACAATACATGCACATATACATATAATTCAATCCATAAAAAAATAATCATACATAATTCACGAGTATATAAAAGAACATTTAGAGTTACATGTTACTCTATAGCTCCCAAGAAATTACCACAAGGCTTCCTTACTTTCTTTTTCTCTCTCACTTTCTCCTCTTTGACCCGGTGCGCGCGTGTGTGTGTGGGTGAGATATTTATAAAATTTCTGAGTCTCAACTACCTTTTAAGTATCAAATTTCTATATACTATGCAACTACCTCACACATGTCCATATATCTACCATCTAACTACCGAATACTTATTTACCGATCAAATATCACATACTTATCTACTACATAACCATCTACCATTCAAGTTAATATCTAATTTCTTACCTTAGATTGCAAGGAATAGAAATACTGAGGGTTTTTGACCAAAATAATGTTTTGAAAAAAAATAATTACCAAAATAAATCTCTTTCCAAACTATTTTCCAAACTAAGTCTTACGTCATTAATTACGTGAGGATTCTTTACGTATTAGCTAAGTTCAGAGAGCTTCTTTATGATGCGATTTTGTCCCGGGCCCACTAGATTGCGTAAACTATTTTCACGGGACAAGTCACGTGAATAAACTCACGGACAAGTCCGTGAATTTTCTTCACGCCACATATGTGGCGTGAAGAAAGTAATCAGACCCACTAAAGTGGGTCGATTCAATATATTAAAAAAATTAATATATATATATAATAGTAATAATAATATATAATAATAATAATAATAATAATAATAATAATAAGTTGAATAATTTAAAGCTCTACTTCATTTAATTTGAAGTCAAAAGAAAGAGCGAGTGAAATAAAAGCCTTTTAAAGATTACGGTACAATTTGGTTATAACAATGAGATCATAATACGGGGATCTATATATTTGTTATACACCAAATATTTATATAGCAATGTATTGATTTTGCATTATACATATCTCAAAATCAAATATGCTGCTATATAAATATTTGGTGTATAACAAATATATAGATCCCCTGTGTGATCCGTTGTTATAACAAAATTGTACTGTAATCTTTTAAAAGGCGTTTTATTTCACTCGCTTTCTTTTCTTTTGACTTCAAATTAAATGAAAGAAAGCTTTAAATTATTCAACTTATTATTATTATTATTATTATTATATATTATTTTATTATTATATATTATTATTACTATTATATATATATATATTAATTTTTTAATATATTGAATCGACCCACTTTAGTGGGTCTCATTACTTTCTTCACGCCACATATGTGGCGTGAAGAAAATTCACGGACTTGTCCCGTGAAGTTTATTCACGTGACTTGTCCGTGAAAATAGTTTACGCAATCTAGTGGGCCTGTGACAAAACCAAGATCAGCAAAGAAGCTCATGAACTTAGCTAATACGTAAAGAATCCTCACGTAATTAATGACGTAAGACTTAGTTTGGGAAATAGTTTGGAAAGAGATTTATTTTGGTAATTATTTTTTTTCAAAACATTATTTTGGTCAAAAACCCAAATACTGATGATCAATAGTTTAGTAGTTTTCTTATCTCAATCTTATTCCCAAACTCCTTGTTCCAAAATGTGGGTGAGGTATTTATCAGCGTTAAGAAGTTTGTCGTTGAAAGAGGGAATCTGATAAGTATGAGAGCCATTAGGTAGATTCATATCTATTTCCGCAATGACCGTGGAGGCTTGGAGCATCTGGGTTTCAGGTACGTATTCCGGCGAGACCGAGATATGAGTGATAGGATTAGTCGAAGAAGGTGTGCCGTCAGTTTCCATGGACGCAACATCACTGACCTGTTCTTCAGCCATCTTTACCTTCTTCACAGTCCTACTCTCATCAGTAACCGGCGGGGGCATGCTTTGAAGGTTTGAATTGTTTTCTTGATTAGAATTAAGATGAAACCACTGTAGATTTACAATCAATTGTTTTCCTAATTGGAATTAAAATGAAATGATTCCATATTTGCAAGCTCCTCAGGTTAAGACACTAGTATATTTATATTTAATAGGGTTAAGTATCAATTTTGCCCCTGAAGTACACGCCCAGGAGTAATTTTGCCCCTTAAGTTTTAGGCGGAGCAATGTTGCCCCTGAAGTATCAAAACGGAGCAATGTTGCCCTTGAAGTATAAAACGGAGCAATGTTGCCCCTCCGTTAGAAACCCTAACCGTCAACGTTAGTTGACTAACGTTGACCATTAGGGTTTCTAACGGAGGGGCAACATTGCTCCGTTTTGATACTTCAGAGGCAATATTGATACGTTTCGGTGGAGCAATGTTGCCCCTAAAGTATCAAAAACAGAGCAATGTTGCCCCTCCGTTAGAAACCCTAACCGTCAACGTTAGTTGACTGTTAGGGTTTGTAATGCAGAGGGCAACATTGCTCCGTTTTTACTACTCGTGAGCAACATTGCTCCGCCTAAAACTTAAGGGGCAAAATTGCTCCTGGGCGCGTACTTCAGGGGCAAAATTGGTACTTAAGCCTATTTAATATCAATATTTATAAAGTTATCACTCAAAAAGATATTGTTTTTATTGCTACTGAAAAAGATATTTATAATGGTATCCGACTATGGTAAATGCGAGTACTCTCCTAAATTTATTTTTCCTTGAAAACATTTTATTATTTTTAGGTAAAAATAAAAAATTTGGATTTTTTTACCAGAAAAAATTAGGATTAAACTCAGACCTTTTTTTAATTATATAACCCGTATTAATATAAGCGACTTTGACCTGATCGATGGGGAATTGAACTCCATCTCCACGTCAAACCGTGTTCTTTTTTCCCCTTAAAATGTTAAATATGCGTTGCATATAGCCGCATAGTTCAATCGCTCTAATCTCCGCGTGCAAAAACTCCGATCACCGGATAAATGGTTCCGGTGGCCGGCGAGTCAACAAGTTCTTAGCTTTCTTAGAATCATGGATTCCCCCCAGGAGGCCCCGGAATCTGAAGGGAACAAGAAGGAGGATTTCTCGATTGGTACACTACGGTGTATTGTCGGTCTTCTACTGCCTATTTTATTCTTCTTATCGCTTCCCTTTCTGGTTGGTTTTACGGTTGTACTGAGCACGAATTTATCAATTTCGAACCCTATCTCACTGCCTTCCCAGTGTAAGATCGTATCTAGCGGTGAGTTCTTTCTTCCTTCGTTAAAATGTTCAGTAATTTTTAGTTAAGCATAATTTGATTTGGAAGTGTATTTTATCTTGCTTATTCGGGTAATTAGCGTGAAAATACAGCGAACTTTGAGAATTAGAATCTTTTATTGCTGAACCCAGCTCAAAAAAGGTAACTTACTGGGTGAAATTTTCCGTATCTTAACAAAGTAATCCCTGATTGTGAATGTTTCCGAATACTGTTATTTGACTTAGTGACGGATTGTAATGCACCCATCTACTCAAGTGATTTCCTCAATGCTAATCTATATTGGACCAGTGAGTTGGCCAAAGAACTTACATTGGATCCATGAAATACTTTTAGGGGGCAGCTAAATCAATATGCCTGGTTCTGTCCCTGATTCTACTGCTCATGTTTGTATTTGAAGAAAAGTCAGAAAGATGCATGTAGTGAGCTGAAAGACTTGCAAGAGTTGTAGTAAATGAGATACTGGTTTCTTCCTTTAAAGTTTTTGAACATGGAGAATTAGACCTCTCAACCTTCTCTGGTCATGCCTCAAGATTTCTATATGGTTAAAAAATATTGTTTTATATATTTTAAGGAGATTGAATAATGGAGAGCTGGAGACATCCATAGACAAGCCCAGTGAAACAATGGGATCTCTATAGAATCTAAACAAAATTCCCTCCAGAGAAGTATAGAAACCTACTCCATGCAAGATGACTTGAATGGGGCAAATTAAAAGTTGAAAGGGTTATGATATTTGCATAATTGTGGAGGTGTTCTTACAATGACCGTATGTTTAGAAAGAAACTTAACTTAGAAAAAAATTGGTAGGCAATTAGATTTGTAGTTCTTTATTGGTGTAAAAAGTTTTTTATGGCTAAGTAAAAAGTTTGGAGGTGTACTAACTGCAAAGTTTGTGACATGGATGGCATAAACATTTTCATGCAGTGAACATGTTTAGATTATAAGGCTCATTTTTTGGTCAAAAGATTATAAGGCTTATCAGATCAGATCCCAACTTTTTTAGAGTTAGGAGTTGTGAAACGAGAATGTTGGTATGAAGCTTCACGCCCTTTGCATCTTTTAAAATTGTTTATTTCTTGAATAATTTAGAGATTGATTTGATTTAGATTTAGATTTTTTCCTTTCTGACTTTTATGTGATTGATGTTATCCATTTACTTGACAAATTCAAATGCACTGTGTTTGTTATTTGTAGAATTTACTTTTTCTGGTGCTAAATTGTATTCTTTTACAGGTGTTGATGTAAGGTCATCCAAGAGTTGTAATTTTGGTTTATCTAATTATAAAGCAAAGTATATATCTCATCCCTTTCAAAGAAGCAAATTTCGCTGTTATTATGACTATTATTGGGCTTCTATATTCGAGGTATTTTAACATGTTCGTTTAATTGTTTCTAATATTGGGAAATTTTAATCTTTCTATGCAGAAGTTTGTGTTCATGGCAATCCATGTTTTCCTTGACTCTTTATAATATAGTTTTCAACTCCTTGTCAGGTAGAATATAAAGATGTCCTTTCAGGTCAGACTATGTATGCATTTGCAGAGGCTCCAAATGAAGCCCTTCCTCTATATTGCAGGCCCAATTTTGGTGCTGCATGGTTGACCCAATATAAATTCAAGGTAGGGGTCATAACTTATGGTCTCAATCAATACATGTTTGTAGACATGACTTCATTGAATTTGTCTAAAATGCTAAATGATGTCATGTATAATGTTAATTATTGGTTTAGGCCTTCAGTATTGGTATTTTTAAAGAACTTTTCTCTTCATACTTGGTTAGGTCAATGAGACTTATAACTGCTGGTACACATCTGGTGTCCACAAAGTGCGATTAGATCAAGATGATCTTTTTGGTTGTCTTGCAGATGAGAAATCTACTATGGACACAATTAGAGAATATTTCACTCAGTGAGTACTTATTATCCCTTGGCGTGCTAATTATTGCATTACTTGTGTTCTAGATATCTCAGGAACCTACCTAAATGGTCTATAGAAGGACACCTTAGAAAATACTGTCTTGAGTTAGACATTCTTAACAGTGAATCGTTCCATTCAATAAATAGCTGGATCAAAGTTTGTATTTTAATGTAAACGCATCAGTCAATTGTTCAAATAAAAGCTGGAACAGATTTCTAAGACTATTGATCTTAGAGAAGAAAATGCATCTGGATTTTTCTGTGCAGCAGGGGGTGTTTATTATCTCTCAAGTTTTCCTTTATTACTGTGGGCGATTGTATTTCTTAATATTGAAATGAAATGGCCGCAACATGTGTAACTCAACACATTTTTGGTGATGGAAAATGGAAAGAAAAGTAAAAACTTTCAAATTTTGATAAAAGTTTGTCATCCAGCAGGCAGGACAAGAACAGTTTTTTCCTTCCCCAATTTATAGGACTGAGGGGATGGGGTTTGGATTTTTCTGGGATATTTTCCTATTGCGTCTCAAAAATGGTTGGTATTTTTTGTTTAGTAAATGGATAAGCTATTGGTGCTGAAAATGAAGCTTTGGTAGGCCTACTTCAAATAATTATTTCTCTCATAAATTTATGATGGTTGTAATTGGATCAAATTTTTTTTTTTTTTAACTTCATTAAATTTGTATTAAGGAAGTGTAGAGAAAGAAGAAGAAAGAGCTAGGAATAGAGAAGAGAGGGAAAGGAAAGAAGAGAGGAGAAAACCAGAAGGCCGAGGAGATAGAGACTGGAACTACTCTGATTATTCATTCTTCATGGAAAACATAGAGATATAATGAAGAGTTATATGCCTTATATAGGCAACACCTCAAGAACCATTAATCTTAATTAACTTCCAACGGCTATTAACAACTAACTAACCCTCTTTTTACATTTAGATGTCATGTTGTACCGGCAGGATGATAGTTATTGATTGAAACTTGAAAGCCGGGGGCCGAAGCGGGAGCAAATAGATTCAATTCACATGCATAGCCTGTCGTTTTGGGGGAGACGTAACGACCCTGCATAAAAGTGAAATTGTGGGTTGCTTATTATATTGGAATTCTACTCCTTATTTTTCTTCTTCAATCTTACATGCCGAATCAAACTGGACAAACACACTTTCATATTCCAACGCATGTATGAATCCATAAACTTTTGGGCTATACCTTACTCATTAACCTAGCTTTACTGGAAACATAGTTTGATTGACCTGTGAGTATGCTTCAGTACAGCATATCATATAATAAAATTTACTTTTTTTCTTTTCTAACTATTGTGTGTGTACCACCCATCAGGACCATAGAGTTGGTGAATTCGTGGATTACCGGCAAGGCAAGGGCTAAGATTTTGAAGTGGGAAATGATAGCCGGGGTTGTAACTGGGTTTTCAACTTCTTTGATCTCCATAGCCTTTCTTAGGATCATACAGCGGCTGCTTTCTTCATCGCATTGAGCTTCTGCCACATATTATTTCCTTGTGCTTTGGTCGGCTTCAATCAACATTGGAAGAGTATCGGTCTCATGGATATATTAAGGTTTCAAGATCTCGTAAGTTGTGGCACTTGTTTTATTGAAGTGCCATGTCCTTTCGTTTAATTACCTTGTAAGTTGTATCATTATAGCTGCAGCTGATAGCATTATTGTCTTTTGATAAATTAGTGATGGCTTTATAGACTTATTTGTAAACGATCTGTGTAGAAAGAAGTTTGTATAGTTGAAATGACAGTCTTGGAGTTATAAAATTGAATCAAATCTTGGGTCAATACTTGTTTATTAGTGAAATATAATGATTGCATTTCAAAATCTATTTGAGCTATGATATTTGCTTGCGTGATGGCTTCCATAGCGATCTTAAATCAGTTTCATTCAATCACCTTGCCTTACTTTTGGCAATGATTCATCAACCATTGTATTTACAAGGGTTAATGGGAAAAAATGCCTGAAAGTTTTCATTAATGGGAATCGAGTGTTTGGAAGTTTGAGGGGGTTTATATGGTTAAATTTGTCTATTAATGTTGGCTATTTTATCCACATGGCATTCCATATTGCCACCTCATCATCCTTCTCCACCTCACTCTTCAATTCCTTTCTCCCCTCTTCTGAACACAATCGGTGTCCCCTCTATGAACCCTTCGTCATCGCTCTCAATCCCACCCCTCTCTTTAGTTCCTCCGCCTTTCGACTCCCTTTCTTTGAACAAGAAGAGGTCCCAATTGCTAGCAATTTTGCTTCCTCTTACTCCTCATCGTCTTATAGGTGCCGGAGAAACCTCTGGGTCATTGGATCAACAGAGGGATGCCCAAAAGAGGACGCAAAATCTAAATCCTAAGTCCGCTGCCTCCATCACATCCAAGGCCAACAAAATGCCAGTTGTCTTCTACGATGTCCAACTTTAGAGTCGATGTACCTGTATGAATTGGTATCGACAAAAGGCCGATGGAATACCACCAGCGAGTCTCGAGGTCAAATCTGGTGGGTATTTGGGTTCTTATTCTTCGTCAACCAGCAATATGATACTTTCTCACTCAGATTCCAACTAAGACCTGTTCAATTTATTTTGATTTTTCTTTTGGTTCCATTTCTTTTTAATTTATGGATCTTGTCCATGGGTTTGTTGATATGATTTTAGTTCTTGAATCTGTTAACGAGTGTTCTTTGATATGTTAATGACTCGGTGTTTGATTTTGCTCATCTCATGATTTGATTTGAGTTCAATGATGCATCATGATATGAGATTTCTGGGTTTTAATGTGTATAATTTTGGGTTTATGAATGGTGAGAAGGTGAAGGAAGATAGCAGTGGAATAGGGGGGCATTGGACGTGATGAAGATAAGTAGAAGATTGATGAAAGTGACTGGTGAAGATGAAAGGTGACGGTGTATATCAACAAAAGTGATAAACAAAAAAGGAAAGAATGAACTGTGAAGAATTCGTAATCAATTTCATTGATTTGAAACATGTGAGCGGCAGTACTAGACACATGGTGTGCATGATAACAGATTATGATGACAGCTGTTCTAATACTGTTAACATCCCCCCTACTAAAGAAGAAAAGAAACAAGACCAAACTAATCTGATTTTAGTACATTATGAACAACTGAATCAACTATGTTCAACTTGTCATGGAAATACATGAACAGAGTATTGGCCAATGGTTTCATGAGGACATCAACAACTTGATCAGCAGCAGGAACATAGCTAACATGAACAACACCATCAGCTACCTTCTCTCGAACGAAATGCAAGTCCAATTCAACATGTTTGGTTTTGGTACATAGAAGGGGATTAGCTGCAAGAAAGACTGTACTAGAATTGTCACACCAAATGGTTAGAATCCCAATTAGACTAATGGACATTTCTTGTAAAAGAGCAATCAACCAAAGTATTTCTTGGATTGCATCTGCAACACTTCGATATTCTGCTTCAGTAGAGTGATGAGAAACTACTTGTTGTTTTTTCGAAGACCAAGCAATAGGATTGGAACCTAGATAAGTGTAGAAACCACTAATAGAACGCTCGTAATCAGGATCATTGCCTAAGTCAGCATCAGAAAACACACAGAGAGTGAGCTGAGTGCATGGGCGAATGTTGAGGCTGTAAGGAACTTGAAAATGGAGTTTATGAATTTTCTCAAGACAACAAGCACAACATGAAGTAAAAGTAGGTATAGTCACAATAGAAAGTTGATTATTCTTTAACATAGAGCAAACTACATCCATGGCAGGATGGCCAAGGCGACAATGCCATATGTCAATAGGAAATTGAGAGGCAGAAGCTGAGAAAACTTCAACTGGTAGACGATCAGGTAGTGGAGCAAAGTGATTTATGTGCTAGTGCTGAAGTCTCTGCTCCAACAAGTTCTAGAAGAATATTTGGAGAAACAGTCGCAAGAAGCCACGACGCTAAGGCAGAGTCATTAACATCAAACGCATCATATTCAAGATTCCGTACCAGCTCACACTGAATTATGGATCTGACGCAAAGGAACAATACCATCAAGATATTATTGCATGCGATGTTGCCTGACCATGGAAAAAACCTGTTGTTTCCATGAGAGAAAATTATTTTCATCCAACCGGACGGTAATGTTTTTGTTTGAGAAGCCATGAGATATCGCAGGAGGAGCAGATGAAGGAAAAGTTGCTTCAAATGAAGGACATAGCAAAGCTCACTTAGAGAAGAAAACACAGAGCATTGGAATCAGGATGTCGTTGCCGGCTCTGATACCATATCAACAGAAGTGATAAACAGAAAAGGAAAGAATGAACTGTGAAGAATTCGTAATCAATTTCATTGATTTGATCTGAGTACAACACTCACTTATATAATCAGAAGTGAGTGGTGGTGCTGAAACACATGAGCAGTAGTGCTAGGAACGTGGTGTGCATAATAACATATCATGATGACAGTTGTTCTAAAACTATAACAGATCATGATGACAACTGTTATACTATAACAGATCATGATGACAACTGTTCTAATATTGTTAACAATGTAGGATTGAAGAAGATGATGATGATGAAGGATGAAGGAGGCTGCTTGGTTTGCTAACTTGGAAGAGCAATCCAAGGTGTGAAATGCCAAGTGGTTCAACCCAGCAACACACAATTTGCCACGTCAGTATAGTTTGATCAACTAACAACTGACTGTTTGAGTCTTTAACGAAAGGGCGAAATTGCCTTGTTTTTGAAACTTTCAGGGTGATATTGTCTCTTCGAAAACTTTCATACACTCAAGCCTATCAATGGAAACTTCCAGGACATTTTTTGCCCCTTAACCCTATTTATAATTGATACCAGGGAAATATATTGAGCATGATGATTATCCAATTCCACTACAACATGTGGCTTTTAGCACCTCTTAATGAAAAATTTAATGACAAAAATTTGTTTAATTTTTATTGCCTTTCTCATCAAGTTTTTTAAAAGAAAAACAGAATACTCAGATATTTAAACATAATTTATTATTCAATTTTTACCTATTTATTTTAAAAAGATAGTTCATAGAAATACCTAGAGAATCTTTCTTTTGACATCAATTTAAAGGGAATATTTTTTTTGGTCGAACAATTTAAAGGGAATATGGCATCCTAAAGATAAAATATAATCACAAAAAACACATACAAGTGAACAGTAAGTAATAACAAAGGAAACGATAATTGGCCCATACTACTCACAAATCACTGGTACTCTTGGGACCTCATAATGATTTTTCTAAGATGTGTTCAACAATACTGATGCACACTTGAATATTTTGGGTTTTGTCTAGTGTCATGTCTTTATGTCAGTGATAATTTTTCTTACATACTTAAGGATTTCATGTTAAAAACTGAGTTTGCTAAAAATATATGGAATCTTATCCTAGACCGAACCTCTAAAATAACAAACATTAATGACCGTTAGTATTTTACTATTACATCCTCAAGCCAGAGAGACATTCAGAGAGAGGCAAATTGATAGGAGTAACATAATTAGTTAGTTTGTTACTTTGTTATTATTCAGTTGTATTCTGTTGTATAGTTAGTGTTCAGTTGTATTGCAACTAATCTGTTTATGATGCTCAACCATGTGCATCTCACTGTGTATATATACATGTTATCACATCAATAATATTCAATCAATTCTTCTTTCACAAATCCGTCACATGGTATCACGAGCCAGTGGCAATTTTCTTCTCCGTCACTTTCACCTTTTTCCTTCTCTTTCCTTGTTACTTTTTGACTCCTTGACCACTATTCTTTTTCTCTTTCATCGAAACCTCCTTTCTCTGCACACTTTCCCTTTTCTTTTGCTCAGCTCCCTCGATAGCTTCTGATAATTCCCATGGCTTCCGCTTCTTCCTCACCTTCCAACTCTGATTCAGTTTCATCTCCGAATAATCCACCGCCGTTTTCCACTTCTGCACCGGTGGTTGATCAGGCGAGTCCATTTACATTCATCCAAATGAGAATCCTGCTCTCGTCTTGGTTGCTCCGCCACTCGATGGATCCAATTACCATGGCTGGGCAAGAGCCATGCGAATGGCTCTTCTCTCCAAGAACAAGCTGAAATTCATTGACGGATCACTGCTTCCACCATTACCGACCGACTCTGGATTTCCGATTTGGGAACGATGTAACAACTTAGTTCAAGGTTGGCTAACACGTTCCATATCACCTACGATTACTAAGAGTATCCTCTGGTTTGATACTGCCCTTGAGATCTGGACAGACCTTCGATCTCGTTTTGCTCAATCCGATCTGTTCCGTATTGCGGATCTGCAAGAAGAAATTTGCAATCTCCGGCAGGGTGATTCATCGGTCAGTGACTACTTTACTCGGCTGAAGATACTCTGGGATGAGCTTGGCAACATTCGACCTCTGAAGCCTTGTTCGTGTGGATCTATAACCACTTTGCTCTCCTACCGTGATGAAGACCAGGTGATACGTTTTCTCAAAGGTCTCAATGAACAATTTTCTTCTGTGAAATCTCAGATAATGCTTCTTGAACCACTGCCTCCAATTACTAGAGTTTTTTCTCTTGTTGTTCAACAAGAAAGGGAACTCCATTCACCTTCTGAACCAAAGGTCCTTGCTGCTCAAGTTCCACGGTTCATCCCTCCTGGTTCAAAGGTTAAGCAATGTTCGTTTTGTGGCAAACCAAGGCACACTGAGGCCACCTGTTACCGTAAACACGGATTCCCCCCTGGTTTCAAATTTCGGTCCACTGGTTCTGGTCACACTCCAATTTCGGTTAACAGTGTTGTAACTCCTATGTCTGGTGATGCTCAACAATCTTCACCTGCTCTGGCTTCTCTCCCAATTCCTGCTTCACAGCCTGCTGTCTTGCCTCAATTGTCTGCTAATCAGTACAACAAGCTCCTCACTCTGCTCAATTCGACTACACCATCTCAACCAATAATCAACAATTTGTCTGCCTCGGTTCCTACTGAAGGTATATCTGTTTCTCATTTTTCTCTTAATTCAGTTTCATGGATCATTGATTCTGGAGCAACCGATCATGTTTGTTCATCTCTGAATTTGTTTGATTCATATAAGCCTATTTCCCCAATTTCTGTAAGACTTCCTACTGGCTCTAACACTGTTGCACGCTTCTCAGGCACGGTTCGCATATCTGATTCCTTAATCTTGCAGAATGTCCTTTATTTGCCTTATTTTTCCTTTAATATTGTCTCTGTCTCAAAATTGACTCGTTCTCACAATTGTTTTCTCACCTTTCATTTTAATGCCTGTCAGATACACCAAACTCATCCTTTGCTGATGATTGGTTCAGCTAGATTGTTTGAAGGTCTTTACATACTCACTGCAGATATGAAATTTCAGAAACCAACCTCTCAGATTCTTATGACCAATACTTGCTCTGTTTTACTAGATTCACTTTGGCACTTTCGGTTGGGACATCCTTCTGCCTCAACTTTATCCGTTTTACATAAACAAGTACCTGATATTCCTGTGTATCTCAGTCCTTTACTTGTGATGCTTGTCACTTTGCCAAACAAAGGCGTTTATCTTTCCCTGTAAGCACCAGTTCGTCTAATAAAATCTTTGATATACTTCATGCTGACATTTGGGGCCCTTTTTCAATTCATTCTGTGCAAGGACATCGCTATTTTCTCACTCGGTTGATGATTATTCTAGATATACTTGGATATTTTTAATGAAAAATAAATCGATGCCCGTACTCACATTTTGCAATTTTTCGCTCTTGTGGAAAATCAATTTTCCTCTTCCATTAAAATTTTGCGTTCGGATAATGGTCTTGAATTTCATTTACCTCAATTTTATGCTTCTAAAGGTGTCATACATCAAACATCTTGTGTTGCTACTCCTCAACAAAATGGTTTAGTGGAACGCAAACATCAACATATTCTAAATGTTGCACGTGCACTTCTTTTTCAATCTCATATTCCCCTCTCATATTGGTCCTTTCTAGTTTTGCATGCCACTCACATCATTAATTGTCTACCTTCTCCCATTATTCAAAATTGCACACCATTTGAACGTTTACATGGTTTTCCTCCCTCTTATTCACATTTTAAGGTTTTTGGTTCACTTTGTTATGCATCCACTTTATCTTCTCATCGTTCTAAGTTTGATCCTAGAGCACGAAAATGTGTTTTTTTGGGCATCCCACATGGTTCAAAGGCATATACTTTGCTTGATATATCCAACAACCAGATTTTCATTTCTCGCGATGTAATTTTTCATGAAAATGTGTTCCCTTTTCAAAATGGCGGCATCTCTTCACTATCTTTTCCCTTACCAGAACCTCAACTCTGTTCTCCTTTACTTGATGACTCCACTCCACTCCCTTCCCCACCTTTATCCCCTCATTCTCCTACCCCGATTACTACTTCACCTCCCTTACCATCACCTCCTTCCCTTCGTCGTTCAAACCGACCCCATCATGCTCCTTCATATCTGCGGGATTATCACCGTGCCTTCTTATCTTCTCGCTACTAAATCACCATGCAAAGGTAGTCCTAGATATCCCTTATCTTTGTTCTTTCATATCACTCCCTTTCTTCTACTTATAAAGCTTTTGTCAATTACATTACTATTTCTCCTGATCCTACTTCTTTTAAGCAAGCTGTGAAACATTCTATGTGGAGAGATGCTATGACTGCAGAACTTAATGCTCTTGAGCAAAATCAGACTTGGGTTCTTACTTCTTTACCACCAGGAAAGCGTACTATTGGTGTAAATGGGTGTTCCGTACTAAATTTCAAGCCAACGGTGATATAGAAAGGTATAAAGCTAGACTTGTGGCCAAAGGGTATACTCAAACCGAAGGTATTGATTATTTTGACACTTTTTCTCCGGTTGCAAAAATGACTACACTTCGTTTATTGCTTTCAATTGCTCTTGCAAAACATTGGCATTTGCACCAATTAGATGTTAACAATGCTTTCCTACATGGAGATTTGCATGAAGAAGTTTATATGGATCTCCCTCCGGGTTTTACACCTTCTCATCCTAATCAAGTGTGTAAATTACAAAAGTCCCTTTATGGTTTGAAACAAGCTAGTCGCCAATGGTATTCTAAGCTTTCCACTGTTTTGTTATCCTATGGTTATTCACAATCAGCATCTGATCATTCTCTATTTTTTAAAGCATCTTCCACTTCATTTACTGTTATTCTCGGTATTTTCTTGGTCTTGAGCTTGCTCGTTCTAAAGCTGGTATATTTCGTCTCAACGCAAGTTTGCCTTGGAATTGCTTGATGACACTTTGGTTATTTGGCTTGCAAGCTGCTACATGTCCTATGGATCCTCATTTGAAGCTTTCTCAAGATCGTGGTACACCTCTACTTGATCCTCTCTCTTATCGCAAACTTATTGGTCGTTTGCAATACCTTACTACAACTAGGCACGATTTAAGTTTTGTCACTCAACAACTTAGTCGGTTTATGTCCGGACCTTGTGACACTCATTTAGCAATGAGCTCATCGTGTTCTTCGTTATCTTAAGAATTCTCCTGGTCTTTGGAATTTTCTTTTCATTGATTCGATTTGAAATTACGTAGTTATAGTGATTCGATTGGGCTGGTTGTGTGGATACACGTCGTTACATCCTTGGTTTTGCCATTTTCTTGGTTCATCTCGATTTCTTGGAAAGCCAAGAAACAAGCTACGTTTCCAAATCTTCTTCGAAGCTGAATATAGAGCTTTGGGCTCTACTACTTGTGAATTACAATGGCTGATTTACCTTTTGAATGATTTTCACATATCTCATCTTGATCCTGCTCTTCTTTATTGTGATAATCAATCTGCAATCCAAATTGCTGCTAATCCCACTTTTCATGAGAGGACTAAACATATCGAGTTGGATTGTCATCTTGTTCGTGAAAAAGTTCAGGCAAAGGTCATTCATATTCTGCCGGTACGGTCTGCTGATCAAATCGCAGATATTTTCACCAAACCTCTCCATCCAACCCGATTTCATGAGCTCACATCCAAGCTGGGTCTTAAAGACATTCATGCTCCAGCTTGCGGGGGGGTGATAGGAGTAACATAATTAGTTAGTTTGTTACTTTGTTATTATTCAGTTGTATTCTGTTGTATAGTTAGTGTTCAGTTGTATTGCAACTAATCTGTTTATGATGCTCAACCATGTGCATCTCACTGTGTATATATACATGTTATCACATCAATAATATTCAATCAATTCTTCTTTCACAAATCCGTCACACAAATGTTGTACGGAGACTCCGGAGGTTCACCGGCAATCAGATCGCTAAAACTATGACGGCATAGTGTGTCTGAGCTGCCACATTGTTTCTGAGGAAGGTAAAAGATTAATGGGAAGATGGAAAACCAAAGATTAAATCTTGCCAGTTTCTGATACAATCCTTTCAATTTCCTCTAAAAGTCGCTCCTTTTCATCTGCTAAATCTTCAGTTTGCTTCTGAAGTTCCTCTATCTGCTTTGTTTGCTCAGAATCCTTCCTGAAAATTCAAAGTTAAGTTCCCTTAACATTTAGTTCATGATTCTCTGTACTCATTGGGACCCAGAGAACGAAAGGATAAATAATTGCTTCTACGTGAACCTCTAATATAAATGCTATCTTAGTCACTTAATTGCAATGTACTTATATTACCTGTTCATGAAGGACAGATTAAGTTTTAGGGATCTAACTTCCTTCTCAAGGGTTTCACATCGCTTCAGAACAGCTTGCATATCTGATGGAACTGGTGGCGTAGAATTCCTTTCCTTTGCCTCGGCCATTCTGCATGACAAGGTTATTGTAAACAAGAGTCAATTCTTGAACTAAAGTGATTTTTAATTCTGACATGATTCAACAAACAGTAATTATATTAACATAAAAGCTTAAAGAACAGTTCTGCTTCTTATTTTTAATTGAAGATCTCTTTCCTAATGTAATTTTAGTGCAAATTACACTTAGAACGAGATCTTATATTAAGAACTGAAAGCAGTATTATGTAACGAGAGACTGTCTGTATATATAGTTTTACATACTTCCTTGATCGCTCCACTCTTCGCTTTTTTGTGGCATCCCCCTTGTCCTCTGCACAATTTATTTGAATCTTTGCTTCAGTTTATCTAATAAACCTCATGAAAAGCTCTCTAATTACAAGATTATGGGACTTTTTTGGCTTTTTGTGGGTCCGTATAGGTTAAGAATCTTTTGGTGCAACTGTTACATCTCTAATCACGCAAGCAGCACCATGAAAGAGAATCCAAGATTTTTCAAAGTAAAATAAAAAACAAAAGAGCATCAAGAAAAGTAACAAGGGTGATCTTAAGTTATGGTGTGTGCTTAGAGAAGGGGAACTGTATTAAGAGATGGATCGTTTACCTGATACAGCTGATGTTACAGATCCATATCTTTCTAGACGTTTCCTCTGCATAATTAAGATTAGCAACATTATCATATGAAAAAAAAAAAAAAATGTAACAAGCAAAAATTTCCATGACCACTCCATATTATAGAGCATAAGTTTCATTGGTCTAAGTTTAGGTTATACCTTCCCATCATCCTTCAGATTATCCATTATCTGTTCTCTGAAACCTACAAGTCCACAGAAACACAATTGAAGTCTAGTATTAGATGGACAATGTTTGAGAATGAATTGAAATAGGGACATATCTGCTCTTTCTCTAACCTAAATGGTAGTTATTTTTCAGAATAGAGTTTGGGTTTTCAATAAAATGTTATCAGATCCAAGTGATTCAATTTCACTAGGGCACTTAGATGGATAGAAATATTTCCAATGTGAAAATCAAAACTATTTTGTCCCATTTTATTGTTGCTAAAGCAAATAAAAATCATTGGTAAATTTCATGCAATTTTGTCACCATATTGTATTTATACCTTTGACTCTATTTTCTGAACCTTTACTCACTCCCACTTGTTTCCATGATCCTTCACATGGTGTTTGACTTGAGATGCTTGGACCTTCAATTGCATCTAAACCAGAGGAAACTCCAGGTGCAGCAGCAGAAGATTCACTTTGTGACGGTTCTCGCGAAGCTCTTCCTATGTATATCGGGTTTGTCTGATTTGCAAAACCATCCATGTCAAGGTTCATAGATCCTTCAAGTGTTTGTGGAACTCCATGGTTGTCCTTAACTTGACCATTAGACGCTCCTTGAAAATTTATTGGCTTCTGATAAATCCAGTTTTCTTGTCCTTCCATGAAGACAGTTTTGGCAAAATCTACTTGAGCAACAAAGGTACCATTGGAGCTATCCTCTGCAGCTTCTTTCTGATCTACATGGCTGTTGAGTCTCTTACGTTCTAATGTACCTTTTAGCATGCTCACACAAGATGAAACTTTATCTGCATCACCCATTTGTGGTGTATTGAAGGTAGATGAAGATGAGTTCGATGGAGACATGAACATAGCCTTGTGGTTTGGAAGCTCGCACGGTGAAAGGTAACCAAAACCATTTTCATTTGTAACTTCTTGTTTCAATGCGTCGGCACCACCACCATCATGAGGGACCAGGTGTATGGACTCTATACCTTGCGTTGCTTGAGCATTTTGCATTTCAACATACCTTCTCCTGCGGGAAAAAAGGAAATCCTATCAATAAAGATACAGAACTTTTTATCTGAACAATAAAAAATAACTCCCAATAGTGAGACACAGAGACAGTTGGTAACTACACAAAAGAAAAAACAATTTGGCCTTTAACAGCAAGATGATGAGACTTCCATTAAGCTTTTTTTTTTGGTTATAAACCGGTGGTATTCCCTAGCCGATAATTAAAGACTAATCCTACTAGTCTCCCTCGTGGCTTTTTGGAATATTCTTCATGAATCTTTCAAGAGGTTTTGGTTTCAGGACATCGTATGACCATGATAGGATATATTCCCTCCGCTGAATCATTAAGCATAATTTGAAAGTTCACTGTGCAAGTGATTTTGATGAACAGATGCAAGATGGTAAACATACCTCAATTCCGAGGACCGACTTCTTGTCATTCGTTGATCACTAAGAAACCAAGCCTGAAATCATAGTAGCAGATCAAATAAACATGAAGATTCTTTTAAGTCTTGACAAAATGAATGTAATATTGATATAAACAAACCTTTGCCAGAAACAAGTTACCAGATTGCAGTTCTCGGTCAGCAGCATCTCTGATGAAAATTGACAGAAAAACCCAATTACAAACTACTTTTCTAATCTAAAGCGTAACTTTTTTTAGAACCAAAGCAATACAAGAAAGATAATTCAGTACCAGAATAAATCAGAATAAAATGCCGAGAGAGAAAGTATTGAACATAATTTACCTGTTAGGAGGTTCACTAAAATCACCAGAAGCATCATTCACCATTAGGTTATTTTGTGTACATAATTTTTCATTGTTTTTTTCCTCTGAAATTACACCAACATGTTGTGGATTAGACAAATTGGCTAGATCAGTAGATATCCTGTAGTTAACAACAGAATCATGATATCTGGATTAGATAGAAACCAGGAAGGAAGCTTCGAAAACTACGTGAAATCTTCATGAAAGGTAAAGTATCAGATATTATACTATGAGAACAAAAACAAAATGTTCTAGTCACTTTAGAAACGCACCAAATTGACATGTTTCTTTCTAAAGTGTGTTTCAATAACAGACTCACCTCTGTGAAAACCGATTGTTATGTCCTATGCTTGTTGAATTGTAACCCTGATTAAAGAAACAAATATACGTCAATTAAGTAAAGGGATTTGTTAGAGGAAGAAACTTCTTGGAGATGAGATCCTCAGAAAAAATTCCTCTGGAAAACTAGTGAGACGATATCTTGAACAAAAAATTTTGAAGGTTATTGTCTTTGTCCAAGAATTAAACGCTGGAAAGTCAACTATAGCATACGAGGTTTAAAACACATGAACTTCAAGGAGATCTGAGCATTATAGAAAAAAGTTTATCTTAAAAACAAGAGAGATGATGTTCTGAATAAAAATCCAAAGTCTACTGTTTTAGTTCAAGAATCAAATGCTCAGAAGGTCACCTAGCATGTGGGGTTGAGTGTGTGTATATATATATATAGAAAACAGAGAAAGAAAACTCAGAAATTCTGAGAACTTGAAAGCAAAAGCTGTGATATGAAAATATGATCTAGAATGATAATAATAGGCTTGCCTCTCCATTTGTTAGCCAGCGTTTGAAGAGCTCCTCACTATCCGCGCGAAAAGTTTGAGAAACAGCTTTGAAACCCAACATCTCCATGGTTGGAGCTGGCATTCCAATAGGACTTTCCATCACTGTCTTTAGAAACAACTCTTCACTTGTGTTCTTATATAACCCGGAAAACCCCCTTCCTTCCATCTCCTTCCCCCTCCTCTGCTTCTCAGTGTTCTAATTAAAGTCAAGTTTAAATTAGTATTTTCAGGTTACAGAATAGAATAGTAAGCTGAAACCACTGTCATCAACCATGCCAAACCCTTTTTCCAAAACGAAGGTTTAGACATGAAGATCACAACTTTATGGCTATTTGTGAAATTCAACTCTCACAAGGCCACAAGCCTGCGTGTCTTTGGAGTTAATATATTTTCTTTTAAAGAAAAAAGTGGCTTGAAGTTAATCAGCTTACCATTCAACTAACTCCAGATATGAAGTATTTTATCCTTGAGCATATATAAACTGGCGGAAGATTCTGTGTAGCTTTCTTTTGTCTCTTGTTTATCTTAAAAACGAAGATCTTGCGGCGGTAATTCAAAGTGTTCAACAGTTAAGAAACCGCGTGGTCTGTAAAACTGAGAGGGGAAAAAAAAAAAGATTTTAGCTTTTCGACGGGGTAAAAGGATCCCATTTTTTAAGATTATCATTAATAAATGGGAACTGGTTCTCCTTAATTGGAAGATTAAGAATTGATTAAGAAATGTAATTAATAGGATGATCACAGAATGAAAGGGACATTAAGCAACACTTAATGGAGATTTTGGTTTTTAAAATAATGGTAGCCGTTGAGACGGCGCTTTCATTGTTGCCTAAGCATGGAGGCCACGACGGTCGTTGAACGCATATTTTTCGTTTGTTTATCATCTTTGTGACTTTTAAAAATGCTTATTTACAAAACTTTTAAGCTAAAGTATACTTTTAGTCTTTTAATTTTATATCAGGTATATTTTTGATCCCTTAACTTTATAAAGTATACTTTTAGTCTTATAATTTTAACACCGTTAATTTTGCTTATAGAAAACGTAAGTGATAATAGTGTAAACTTAAGTGATAACTATGTAATTAAATGTTATTAAGCTTAAATTTAAAACATGGGTATATTGAAGAATATATAAAATTTGTGTAATTAAATGATATTGGTCATCACTTAAGTTCGTCGTGTCAGCGTTTTCCGTTAGCAATATTAACAGTGTTATAATTTAAGGACCAAAAATATATTTTATAAGTTAAGGGACTAAAAGTATCCCTTATATAAAACTTAAAAAACTAAAAGTATACTTTAGCCAAACTTTTATCACATACTTATTCCATATACTATAAATCATGATTAAAAAACTCATTTTAAAGGATTCAATCACTATTACAAAACTTATCTTAGCTGAACGCTGCTTCAAATATAAACTAACGATTTGAATATATTATTTCAGAATCTTTTTTTTTTTTTAATGTTAATGTAGTCAAGTGCATATAGTTAAATGTATATTTTGTTGGCAAAAAACGAAGAAGAAGGATATTTCAATTAAATATTGACATGGTCTTTAACTATATTGAACTATGTATTAATAATAAATTATTTTACATAATTTTAACTAACTTAATTATGAGGTGCTTATAATAGTTACAGAGAATATAACATTGATACATCGTGCCATTTATAAAAATATGGACCTTAATTACTATTAATTCAATTCAATTCAATTTATAAGCTGTTTAATTGGAAAAAAAAATTAAAGAAAAATGACAATAATTGAACTTTTTGTTTTGGATACCGATTGAAATTTTTTTTTAAATATGGAGAAAAAGGTTGCTTTCATATCCTTTTTGAGTAATCATAGAGCCACACTGTTTCATAAACTAATAGTTTTATCAATTGCATTGTTGTTGCAAATGGTTGCACCTGAAAATGATATATGAGTTAAATGTTTAAGATATCATATCAAAATTTTGACTAAAAAACGAATAAATAGGATGCCATAACCTAAAAGAATTGTACAAGCCGGTTATGACGTAAGTATTATTAAATGTTAGATAATATTTTTGTATTTTAAAGAATATTGTTCAATAATTTACCTAGTCCTAATAATTAATATTATATATATTTTAATAAGTTGATATTTATAATTGTTAATTATGCAAGTTGTCAATCGTGCGAGGATGAGTATGAATGCACATTATGTGCACATAATTAGGTGCCCAATTATGTGCTCATACCTCTATTAGAGGTATGAGCATATTTTTTTAATTTTTTTATTTTATTTTTTATATATTGTATTTATTTAGATTTAGATTATATGCTGCTTTCTGGAATTTTTTTTGCACCCAGTATCTCAAAATTAATTAATTTCCATGATACTGGTGTTACGTATAACCTATAACCGGAAGCTAATTAATTTGAGATACTTGGGTGCAAAAAAATTCCAGAAAGCATCATATAATCTAAATCTAAATAAATACAATATATAAAAAAACTAAAAAAATTTAAAAAAAATATGCTCACACCTCTAATAGAGGTATGAGCACATAATTGGGCACCTAATTATATGCACATAATGTGCACCCGGATGAGTATACAGTATACACTACTTGCTTGCATCTCTACACAAGTGGGTTTTTTTTTTTTTTTTTTAAATTTTAATTTCACCATAATTGGAGTCTTAATTTGAATACATGCTTTTATATATGTTTGAGATAAGTGGAGATTATTTTTTTTTGATAACATTGGAACACCTCAGCTTATTCCCATGGAAATATTACACCCATTACAATCCTTACTAAGAATGACCTCTAAGGCCTCATAAGGTGTATATATTTCATGGAACCCCATCTCAAATCAAGGCCTTTCTTTGCAAGATAATCTGTCGGAGAGTTGCCAGATCGAGGCACGTACGTAACCTTTACCTCCCATTCCATATGTAGCAACTTTTCCACTTCATCAAGGATGCCGGAGTCGCGATGATGGCCCCCCTGTTCTTGAGCCAGTAAATCAAGACACTCTGTAGAATCTGTTTCAACCATACTTTCCGAAATCCCATTGCCCATGCAGTCTTAAGGCCTAAGAGACAAGCCCAAACCTTAGCAGACAGCTCATCTCCATCCTCAATGGGGTGAAAGAATCCCCTAATAAATGTGTCAGAGGAGTCACGAATAATCCCCCACAGGCACACCTATCAGCAGCTCTAGAGTAGGCCCCATCCACATTCACCTTCACCCACCCCTCCTCTAGTGGATGCCAAACCTCCCGACTAGTGACGAGCGTCACACCATTAAATTTCATTCCTGCTAGATGGTCATTCGTGGTACTCCTACCTTCCATCATTGCATTTGTACTGGCAAGGATATTATGATTAGGGGTGAACTTCTTCTCAAACACAAACAAGTTCCATTGAGGATGATTAGGGTTAAGGGAATTCAATAGTCAAAAGGCGGTTATCAATTAATATGAATTGCATTCTTATCCATTGAGCTAACTTTTGTTTTCATTTGGAGTCTGACGCTGCTGATGCCGTGGAGCCGATGAAGAAAGAGCTCAACGAACTGCATGAGGATGTCGCACTTATAGAGGCAATTCATGGTCTGCTACGAAGGGACTGGGGTTGTGGAAGTATACCATATTGGACGATGGGCGAACTCCGTTGCGGATTACTTGGCAAAATCAAGCCTATCGGCTTCATTTCCTTTCAGCTACAGGTCTGGAGCTTGAAAGGATATAACTTAGTTTTGCTTTTTACTGTATGGCTTCCTCTGTTTATTATCGAAAAAAAAAACTTTTGTTTTCATTTAAACAAATAGTGGTCCTAATTATAGGAGCAGTGTAAATTGTACTACAAAAGTGCTCCTATAATTAAGACATGAGGTAGTAATTTTTTTGGCCAATATTAAAACAAATAAATTATTTTTTTGGCCATTGGGTGAGGTGCATCTGGTTTGGTAGTCAGCTGTCAATCAAAAGTGACATTGGTAATATTCACAGCTTTAATCAGTGGTGGATTACTATTATGCATCCATCTTGCCCGTTATCAGACTTTGATATTGCTTCCATTAGCTAGTTGTTATGGTTTATTTGGAAGGGAAGAAACGATCAGGTCTTCAATGGTATAGCACCGGATCCTAGAGCGGTCATTGATAAAGCAAACCAGGCGCTACTTGGTCACTGGAATGCGAATTTCCCCAGGTATGATGAAGAAACAACCCCTAAGCCTCCAATCAAAGTCGTCCGATGGATCCCACCGGAGAGACATATGCTAAAGGTCAATCTGGATGGCTCCTTTGTAGAGTCTTTCACGCCATTGGCCTGGTTTGTCGTGATCATTGGGGCCATGTCCAGTGGACTTTTACTGACAAAGTCAAATCAATTTAAACCTTTATGACTGAAGCTTTAGCATTGCACAGGGCTTTGATGATTGCCCAAGATCTGGGGAATAAAAATGTCATTTTTGAGACCGACTGCCAGACCATTGAACGACTTGCAAACAATTATCAACAGGATTCTTGTGAATGGCAATCTTGGGGCGTCCTCGATGATATTCTACTTGCTCTTAAATCTGATTCCAGCTTAAGGGAATCGAGCAGCAGATTGGCTTGCTGTATCTACTAATAAGGAGGTGTGCCCTGTGGGGTGGGTAGACATACCCTTACCTTCTTTGTCCCAGTTGCTGGAAGAAGGTTGTCCGAGTGTTAGGGATCATCGGGACCACGTCTCGGTCCTGCCCAGATATTTTGATCCTGGTTGATCTGTGTGTCTCGCCTCCCTACTGGGTGGCTTCTATCTTTTATCTGCTTTGTAGTTGGTTGTTTGCTTTCTTGTGCTTTCTTTTGTTGAGTTGTTTTGTGTTTACTAGCCTTATTGCCTGAGTACCTTCTTTTGTTTCCATGTATTGCATTGACTCCAGTTATCAATATCATTAGAGTTGTTAAAAAAAAAAAGTGTTGATGCAATTACTCCTTTCGTTTTTTTGTTTGGAATTACAAGGCACTCCTTTCGGTTTTTTTATAAGGCTATATTAACTACTTCCATTATTTATCATTTAAAATTTTTCAAAATTACCCTTTGATTATTGGTATGATTGCTTTTTTGTGTGGGAAAGGGGGGATAAAAAAAGAGGTAAGAGCAATTTTTTTAAATGGGCAGCATTAAATTATATAAAGGGTCTTGTATTATTAGAGTTAGTAAAAATGGTAAACCCTTTATGGGCGGGCTAGGGCTTAAAAGGGCTAGGGCCGGCTAAAAAGAAACAGTTATTTTTGGAGGCCTGACCCTTGAGAATAAGGGTCAAGATCGGCCCTACAGGGTCGAAATTATTTTAATAATCTTTTTTTATTTTTTTCAGTTTTTTTCTAAAGAAATAAAATTAGAACAATGAAAATCCTAATTTAACGTATAAATGTTATCAAAATTAAGGTATAAACGATACACATTATACAACAAACAAACACAATCACTAAGTCATAACCAAAGGTAAGTTATTATTCACATACCACAATTACAAATAATTAATGAGAAGACTTAACAAAATTAAAAATAATTTTTATAAATATATCTTGAAAAGTGTAAGTAGTAAAAAAACAACAACATAAAATATGAACAAAACAATCACTAGAAAATAAGTTAAAAAAAAAAAAGTAAGAATACCTATGAAATAAGAAACCTCTTTTATAAGTTTTTAATTTTTAGGATTCTTAATATAATATGTTCTTATGAAACTTAATTCTGAAAAAATAATACTCCCTTTGGTCCTAATTATAGGACAAAGTTTGTAGAGCAAATTGCATTACAAACGTTGTACTATAATTAGGATTGGAGGTAGTAACAACTAAATATTTGCAAAATCATTAATAAAGTATAAATAATCAATAATATTATTATCATATAAATAATTTTTTTTTTTTAAAAAAAACATAGGCCTAAAAGGGCCGGCCTTTGGCTCTACAAAGTTGATTTTTTTAGGCCCGCTTTCATTTTTGAGGCAAAAATCTTAAGTCCGGTCTATGCAAATTCAAGGTCTAAATAGACCGGCAGGACAGGCTTAGCAAAATTTTGCCTTTAACTAACTTTGCAGTTAAGCAAGTGTTCTAATGAAGAACAAGTAAGGAAAAAAGAGCTTAAAAAAAAAGCTCAACTCAGGGAGCTTTTGGCTTTTTTCTTCATTGTAAAATAAAAGCTCTTTTTATTTGAAGAGCTTTTATAAAAACCTGTTTGACCTAGCTTCTACTTATAAGAAGAAGAGAAACTAAAAATAAGAGGATCCAAACAGGCACTAAATTACCACAGGGGGCCTCTCCATTGAGGTTTTTCTCCATTTAGATAAAACTACGTCGTTTTGCATAAATATGGTGTTATATACTCCCTCTGGTCCTTATTATAAGGCACTAACTAACTTTTCTCACAAACCAATAAAAGTAGTTAAAGTTAATAAAATTATATTAAAATCTACCCCTACTAATTCCACTAAACTCTAATATTATATTAACTATTACTCTCACCCATTGCCTTTATTAATTAGGGATAGACATTGAAAAAAATAATCAATACTCATTGGGAACAATCAAATGCATTATAAAAAGGACCAAATAAACTTGCTAGTTGGTGCCTTATAATAAAGACCAGAGGGAGTATATATTTTTTCTTACAAAAAAAAAAAAGAACTCCCAGAAAGTGGTCTTCCGTCTTCCTTTCCCTAGCCTCACCCGTTTGGGATAACGATAGTAGAAGTGACTTTTGTTTCTGATGGACTTTTTTTCTGCTGGATTTTTCCTTATGTGATTTGTGTTTGGGATAACGGTGGCAGAAGTGATTTCTTTTCCTGATGACCTGTTTGGCATAGCTTTTGAAAAGATAGTTGAGATGAAAAATGACTGAAAATGGCATGAATTTTATATATATATATATAATGTGATTATTTGATATAAAAAATTAAAAATAAAACGCCTAAGCTACTGTGATATGATCTGAAGCTTGGATCAGTTGCTTCAGCGCTTGAAACCCATCACATGGTGAAACTTTCCCAAACACCCAAAAAAACAAGTTTTCACTTATTATAGTCATTGTCATCGGCATCTTCATCATGGATATTTGATGGTCTTCATCGTCGTCTTCATCATCGGTTACCTCTCATCATTGTAAATCATTTGGCTAAAAATACTGTCTTGATCTTATAGTGATTAAAATAATGCCATTTTCCTGGTATGACGTTTTGGTTACACAAGCCATTGAATACCAATTCTTTGCTGGGGATTTACCTTCTAAACAAAAAACTGATAATCGAACCCCTTGATCTTTGAACAATTTGGGTTGTATACAAACTGACATTTAGATATACTCTGAATTCTTCTTATTAAATTTATCTATAATGGAGTTCAGATCCTATCTATGATAATAAAAAATGATGGGAACATAAGAGAAGTTGAGAGATTCATCATTGAGAGATGTTTCTAAATTAAAATAAGTTAAATAATTCAGAATGAGCATGTGGTGCTTAACCACCAGAGAATAATGAGACTGTTTAGAATATTATGAATGAATGAACAATGCAATGCAGGCATCAAAAGTCAACATATGAATCAGAGAAATGGGGTCTTTCAGTTTGATTTTTGGAATCAATTTCTTGTTTGTATATAGTTGGCAACAACAACAACAAAAATTATTGTTTGTATAACATATGTGAATCTTTAATATTTGAGTCAAACTTTTGAAATGGCATGTTATTATTATTCTGTGGATTAATAGTCTCATTCACTCGGCAACATCCATTTTTCTAATCAACAATAAATTAATTATGGCTTTCAAATTTAGATAAGTCACAGTTAATACCTTTTTGTGATATTAACATGTATTGTAAAAAAACAAGAATATTTATTTGTATATAAAAATAGGTTTTCATTTTATTATGAATAAAAGAAAATTATTTAATCATATCATATGTTGTATATTCTTATATTACATATCAGTTTATAAGTTAGATAAAATAGTTTTGAGAAAAATGAAAAATATAATTATTTTAAAGTAATTTAATTAGTTTTCTTAATATATTAAAAAAAAAGTCAACTTTATCTTATATTTTAGGACTGGAAGAAGTATAAATAGGATTTTTTTATTGATCTTATTAATTTTTTTTTTTAAAAAAAAATTATGACAAGAAGACAAAGGTTGAATGGTTGAAGTGCTGTAGGGTCGGCAGCATTGGCGCTTTTAACGTTAGTTTTGGGTGGGGAACACAACCAAGTTGACTTTGTGTGTGTCTGTTGTGTTGACTTCACAACCTGAACTCTAAAACAGTCTCACACGAAAAACATTTTCACAAATTTGTGAGGCTCAGTGTAAGTTTGAAAGCTAGTCAAAGTAATTGTAGGTGACAACAGTTTTAGGAGGAACAGACCAAGAAGAAAATTGTGAAGGATGTCTTCAGAACAACGTGGACGACAGTTGCATTTCCAAATGTTTACGTAAATGTTAAAATGTGGTCTCCACTCAGAGACCACAATAACCCATGAATGACCCCATTTTGTTGTCTGCTTCTTCTGACTTCCAAATATGTAATGTGCAGTCTCAACTCTCATGTATATATACTCTCATAATTACTCACAAATTGACAATGATGCGCAAGAAAGTGAACATTGTGCTTCTGGACAAATATTGGCGTTTTGTTTTCATCCTTCCAGTGAAAAAATATACTCTTACGCAGTGGCGGAACTAGGAATTTATATTTGTGGGTGCACAATTTGTGAGGGGATTTGGAGGTTCGGGGGCAGCGCCCTTGAAAATTTTTTTTAAAGGAAAGTTTTATATGCATTAAAAATTAAATGAATATAGACAAGAAAAGAAAAGAAAATTTCAACTTAACATAGAAAAAAATAATCAAGAGTCTAACCAAAATGAAAATTATCTGCAAGAGTTCCTTAAGAAATATGGAATGGATCACTGCAACAGAGCTGATACCCTATGAGCTCAACGAATTTTGTAATATTCTAATTTTTATTTTTAGGATTTATTTATAATTAAGAGTGAAATTATATATGATAAATGTATTTAATTTATAATTTTTAAAAATATATAAAAAGATGAAAATAGTGGGTATTTTGTTGTAATTTTTTCCCTATATTTGTGGCAAGACACGATTAAAAAGAACGATGATTACATTTCAAAGACTCTGTGCGACTGACGTGTGCTTTTGCTTTTGATTCAGTGTGAATTGCAAAAAGGAAAAGTATACACAAGACAGGATTCGAACCTGGGTGTATTTTGTTGCCAAACATTATTTTACCACTAGAGTATTGGTGCTCCTTCTTAAAGACTTCCTTCAAAATATATATCTTCTAAAACTTTTGTGGATGCAATTGCACCAATAAACACCAATGTGGCTCCACCACTGCTCTTACTGTCTTTGATATAAGATATATTTGAGAAGTTAATCTAAGAGCCCATTTGGATCCTCTTATTTTTAAGCTAAAAAATACTTTTAAGCTAAAGCTAAAAAAAAGAGCTTTTAAAAAAATCTAAAAGCTGTTTGGTGATTATATAAATTTTTTAGCTTAAAAATTACTACCTCCGTCCCTAATTATAGGAGCAATTTAACCGATTTTGGGAGAATTAAGGAGAGGAGTTAAATTAGTTAATTTTACTCATTTTCCTAAAATGTCCTTATATAAATTTAAAATGACACAAGTTGCCCTAATTATAAGTGTTTCTAATTTGTCTTACGTTAGATATCCATGACATATTAGTTTATATATGTATATTAGTTGCTTTTTATATAGCCATGTGTATACATATAGATCTAATTTTCTTTCCACACGCTTTCTAATTGAAATAATGGTCTTGCTATATAAACATATATGTGTGTATATATATGTGTATACATATAGATCTATCTACACACACACATATATGTTTATATATGCGTGTGTGTGTTCACACATATATATATTGACACACATAAACACAAATATACATATGTATGTAAACACACACATATATAATGCTCCTAATAATAAGTATAAATAGGGGTATTATAGGAAAAAATTGACAAAAGTTAAAACTTGCTCTTATAATAGGGACCAAAACCAACTCCAAAATTTGCTCCTATAATTAGGGACGGAGAGAGTACTTAAAAGCTGAAATTAAAAATAAGCTGTTTGACAAAAAATTTGTCATAAACACTTTTTCTAATAAAAAGTATCATAAAAGGTATATTATAATAGGGTGGCGGCGGCGGCGGAGGTGGTGGTGGCGGCAGCGGCGGCGGCAGTGGGGGCAATAGTGTTCGATCGAGAGATTACAACAAATTTTTTTTGGGTTAAAAAAAGAGTTTATAAAAAAAAGAGCTAAATAAGCTCCTCATAGGAGCTTATTTTTAAGCTCTTTTTTCTTCATTATAAAATAAACTCTTATAATTATAAGAGCTTATGTAAAATCCTGTTTGGCCTAACTTATACTTATAAGTAGAAGATAAGCTAAAAATAAGCTAGGTCAAACAGGCACTAGTCTTAAATATAAGACATATTTTTCTTGTTTGTTAATATTTTCTTAATTTACCCATATTGATGCTCACTCAACAATAATCAAGAATGAGAGAAAATAAAGAAATTAAGAAAGATGACTAGGATGTTTTATAAAATGCATGTTATGTTAACTAACTTACCTAATTTTTTTAGTCTAATCAAATTACGTAAATATGTCTTACATTAAGGATCCAAAGGAGTACTATTACAATGTACTGAACTGAAAAAAAAAAAAAAATGATTTGTCATTGAAATTTTCATATTACTATCTTCCATTAAGCTTTTTATGTAAGAAAAATTGGGATAGTAGAAATAAAGATGTTGAGATATAAGTGTGACCATATAAAAAAAAATATAAGATTTGTAATGAATATATGGAGAAAGAGTTGTCATGGGCTCATGGTCTTCAATGAAAAGAAAATTGTAGAAAATCATTTGAGTTAGTTTAGATATATGTACAAATAAGGTCATTAGAGGCATCAATGATAATGGTAAAGGTAAATTAGAAGGTATAGCCAAAAAGAAAAAAAGAATATTTACTCAAAAAGCCAACAAATATATAAGCCGAAGGGTACGGACATTCTCATGTTTGGATTCTTGCAACGAGACTGCCATTTGGGGCAAACAGGAGGTTCAAATTTTTTTTTTTTTTTTTGGTACAAAGGTTCCAACTGATTTTTTTTGTTGCTCACCCGGTTCACTAGAGCTTCGCCTTGACTAATCCAGATCCGACCCGCGTCGCGCACCTAGTTCCAACTTATTTGATCAAACGTATGAGTTTTTAGGACAAAGCCCAAATCTAATGTAGTAGAAAGGGTTAGTCCCTCACAACATAGCGAACTAAAGTTTAAATTCTCATTAGAAAAGTGCTCACATTTAATATCAGATCATATCTCAAATAGAATTACCTTCAACATATGGGGTCAAAAATTTCCTTGGCTCTTTACTTATTTCTTGGTAATTCAGTGGAAACTTCAGACTTCACTCTTTCTGGTGTACTGGCATGAGAGGAATAATGCTGTCTCTATCAACCACACCATAAATGATTCCATATTCAAGATTCAACTGCTTCAATTGCAGACAAGTACCGATCCCTATCGATACCCTTCTGCAAAGCCAAGTGCAACTGTGGAAACATCAGCCTCACGAGCTGTGCAGTGTCAAATATAGCCATTGTAGCACTGAAGAAATAACACCAAAGAAATATTAAATCAGCTGTATAGTGAAGAACATGCCAAAAAATACAAAGTATACATGAAATGGCACTGGAGTTAGCGCAATCATTCCCCTGTTTGGTTTATTTAGCAGCATTCAGGACTAAATGTAAATTACTCAATATCAAAGAGAAGAAGCATACCTCAACCTTAGCATATAATATATTGAAGATCAAATAACCATGTAAGTAAGAAAAGAAAGAAGAATGGATTGCCTAAATTATTATATAGGAAGATAAATGCATTTGTGTATTTTACCGGTTATAGTCAACAAAACAACGACAATGACAAGTCTTATCTCACTAGGTGGGGTTGACTATATGGACCGGTTATAGTCAATCTGATAAATCGTTCACCTATCCCAAATTTTGCCTCTCACGTTCATACATGTACCTATACCTCATTTTTCTGCTTGAATGTACATATTAGGTGCAACTTCAAATCAAATCCTGTAGAGTCAGATATCTATAAAAACATGAGGTTTCAATTACTTAGATTAGATGCATAAATTATCAAACAGTAAGTTTCTTGCAATTACAACCCAGTAAGGACATGGATATGTATTTGACATTCTTAAAGGTACATAATCATGAGATTAGTTAAGACAAAATTGTATCAGAAAAGGGAGAAAAAGATACTTAAAACCTCAAGGGCCTACATACCAACTCAACCACAGTTTAATCCTATTCAAAGTTCTAAGTCAACTAAGCCAATTAATGGTGAGTCTTTTGTGTGATTTCCACAGTTTGAGAACTTCCCAAAACAGGAACCTTTCTACCATACCAACACAACCCAATGAGTTGGCTCAATTTCATGAACAACTACAACAACAACAATAAAGCCCAAAAAAACTAAGGATTTCATGAACACCTTTGGTGAGACCTTGGTGTGACCTCCACAGTTTGAGAATTTCAACTCGATTTCATGAACACTTTAAGATTTTCACCCTTACATATAGGTCAATCTAGGGCCGGCAAAGGTAATTAATTTCAATATACTCTCATGGGCATTTTAGGAAAAATGACATTAATTATCCTTAAAAATTTACAAAATTCCTTGTATACTAAATTTTCCAAAACACACCTTATATTTAAAACCGACGGAGAGGGAGTAATAGGAGGAAAATCGATCAATTTTTATCCTTGAAATTCCAAGGAAGAGGTGACATGTACTGACATATCAACATTGAACCAAAAAAAGAATCCATAAGCAACAAAATAAAGAGCATCCTAAAATGGACATAATAGCAGGAGGAACAGAGCGCCTGCATGAGCCCTTCCCATTTTTTATGACACTTTTGCACAGAGTTTCATACACTTTAGCAAAGGCAGGTCTAGGAGGACAGGGTACCATGAAATCTATCAGCCTTTGGAGGATCTTCAGATGTTGTTATGCCTGGATCGTAATGGATGTCATGCTTCTTTAGGTATTAACTGAGTTGTCTCAATTGTATCAAAAAAAAAAAAAAAGAGTTTCATGCAGTATGAACAACTAAGTTAGCCACCCATTTTTTCATGACTTAGAAACTATAAGCAAATCAACAAACAAATCTATTGGCCAAAAAAGGACCACAAATAAATCAAAGCAAGAAAGTTCTGAGCATACCAAAATAGTTCACATTAATCCCCCTCATATGGTTCATATGTACTTCAAACCATTCTAATGACAAGAATGGATAGTACTACTGAGGCACTAGGAAGTGCCCGTTTTAATTAACAGTAGAAATTGTTTTTCCAACGTGATTTACGGTGTATAAGATAAATTTAAGAGAGAAGTTTTACCTCGTCCGCATAAACGTGATTTTCCAACGCCAACTTTTTTACACCATGAATCCACTTCTTCCTATTGCCCCTTATCAGAAATCAGCAAATGCTTCTAACCTTTTGTTTTAGCCTTGTCTTAAATTTCAAATCTGTAACATTTCTTATACCCAAATATCCATTAAACAAACTTCCAAGTACATGAAAATCAAAATTCTGATATTCCAAATATCCCCTAATCTCGAGCATTTCTCATCAACCAAACGATACACAAGCAAGTCGGAAAAATCACACCTGAGACTCTGAGAGAGCCACCAGGGGAAAATTGATGAAAAGTTTGATATCCTTAGTGGAATCATGTGCATCTAAAAGCAACAATTGACTGATAATTGCATCAGCCACAAAGGCATCGATACTGATCCCTAAGAACACAATCCCTCTCCCTCAGCAACAGCCCCATAGCATCAGCTTAGGCGCCTCTCATCATGGCCGTGGCAGGCGTCAGAGGAGCGGAAAACTGAACAGAAACTCGGGATTTTGTGGCCCATACCTAAAGTGTACGACGTTCTGGAAGGAAGGGGACGATAGGGGATGGGGATTAGACCATTGAAGACTTGAAAGAAAGAAAATGTGACAGGGTTCGAGACGGAAGTGACGTTGTAGGTTGAGAATGAGAGAGCAGTGAGTCGTGACTCCTGCCGAGTTAACCATTTTCCTTCCTATTTTTATTACTGCATGTTTGGCATGGCTTTTCTTTGACCCAAATTGACTTTCTCAGCTCAAAATACCACTCTAGTATTATTTATAAGTCTACTTTGATCAAAAAATTTGGTCATATTTATAAGTCCATTTTAACCAAATAAATGAGATTGTGACAATTTTGCCCATATTAATGAGGATGAGAGAGATTGACTAGCTATGTTGGAAAGAGAAAAAGATGAGAAAGATTTGACAATAAATTTTAAAAGGTAACCCATTCATAAATGAGGGTAAAGTTGGAAATTTGCTCCATAATCATTGAGATACCTACCTCTCCTTGGTATGTGAGATTTGATCAAAGTGAACTTATAAATAGAATCAGAGTGGTAGTCAATTTAAACTTAAAATTCCGTTTTCAGATAGTTTTGAGGTGAATGCCAGTCAAAAATGAAAAATGATGTTAGAATTGAAGTATAACTTTTTCATACTATTGACTAGTCTCTTATTATTTACTATTCCTTCTAGTCCTAATTATAGGAACATTTTTGTAGTACAAATTATACTACAAAAGTATTCATATAATTAGGACCGGAGGTAGTATGTTATTCAAATAAATTTCTATCAAACTGATTTTTTTATGTTTATTTACACTTAAGTTATATTACGCTAATAATTGATTTTTAATCCTAACTTCAAGTTATAAAAGTTAAATATCTCTTTACATTAGTCTAAAAATCATATGGGATAAAATTTAGTGGTTTGGTTATCTTTTTGTAATTGCTATATGGAATCTTTCTTTTTAAGCAAACAAAAAATAATCAACATGACTCAATTTTGGTGGAAGAGATTTTGTCTCTTTAAGTACAAGCTCTTAAATTCAGGTCTGTGTGAATTCAGAAAATGCCTCTAAAAAAACTTTTCTAAATTGGGCTCAACGATGATCGAATCTAACCCTATCACCTATATAGAAAATACAATATTATTAATACTAAACTCTCTCTCATACACACATATATATAATTAAAAAACTACACTTCCACGTGGCTGGAGTTTCTTTGAAACGGTAAATGATTTTTTTAACAAAAATTAAGTCTCAAGGCTTTTTCGTAAGATGGTTATAGTGAAATATTGAATCTAACATGAGTTTATATTAAGAAAATCCTCATTATTAAGTCATCACTTGTGATGAGTAGCTAGAGTAAGCAAGATTATTAGAAATCCTTTGATCTACTTCTCATTGTTTTTACAAATTAAGCTTCCACAAGTTGTTTCAACTCTGCAATTTGATTAACAGATCTATTAACATCCAGCCTTAAACATCTGAGTTCTTGAGGTGTCTAAATGTGGTCCATGTTTGCTTTTTGTCTCTCAATCATCAAATGGAGAGAGATTGTTCAAAATAAGTTTCAATGTTTCCTTGAAATTGCTATATATTTGTATTACTATGTAGTATTCAACCAAAGAATTTTTATTATATAGTATGGAACCAAAGAATTTTTAAACCGGGATAAAAATTTCCCATTATAAAGCCTAAAACTTCTTTAAAGTAAGAGCTTTGTTAATTCTTACCATTTGATCGATTTTTATTTTGGTCCATGAAATTTTAAATAATGATTTTTAGTCTTTATAGTTTCATAAAGATTTGATTTAAGTTTAATGGCGTTAACAGTTAAAACGTTTAAAAATAAATTTTGGTTCTAGTTTCTATAATTTTAACTAGTTTCTGTCTTGCTCCATGAACATCTAACAAGTTTTGATTTTTATATTTTACACTTAATGAGTTAACACCGTTAAACTAAACTTAGATGAAGTCCTTGTGGAATTATTGTGTTTGAAGCTGCGAAGAGGTGCAAGACCAATTATAGCAGGAGGTAAGGAGGCTCTAATGCCATTTGCTTCGCTAGATAGCTAGTTGCCCAATAACCTGCACTAAAAAAACAAAAGCTATATATAGGACATGTAAGAGTATTATATAGTAAAAGAGCAGCTTGAGTTCATCGGTGGCCAAAACTGAGCTGCTCTGACTGCATCTTGGCCACCAGGGAAAGCTCATGGAGACTCATGGTGAGCCTTGGAGGAGGGTGGCTCGCCAGATCTCAATGTCAGTTCGGTGGAGAATTCGCCGTTCTCTGAAGCATTATTTTCAAACTAAGCTCTAGATGCCAGTTGATCGGTCTAGATGTAGAGGATGGAGTGGTAACAGAGGGGATGCGGCCACGAAAGCTATGGTGTTCGGGAGGAGTTTGAGCCAATACCCTCATACAGGAACAGGAGTGAGTGGGTCGGTGATGCATCAAGAGGGATCGATGAGATTGTGGACGGGTGTTATGGAAGTGGTCGAAATCGGGTATGTGGCATAGGTATATGTTGACACGAACCTACAGCTCTCCCGTACTAACAACGGCCTTTGAAAGTTGAAGCACAGGGGTGTGAATAAACCAATGCAGAGGATTGTTTTTTGTGGGTTGATTTGGTCAGGCTAGAAGGATTAAAGAAAAGGCCGTGGAGAGACGTGTTGCTATGAGAGGGAGACCAATGGGAAGCAAGTTTAAGCTTTTTGGGTGGTGGGCTTTCAGAGTCGAAGATCGCTCTGCGCTTATGGGTAAGAACAGGGGAAGGAGACTCAGTAGATCCATAATTGAAAGAGTTCGAGGCCCAAATCATTAACCCACATCAGTGTGTGACGTAGATGGTAAGAGCCATGATGGAAAGTCACATGTGAAGAAATGGATCCCACTACGCTAGTGTGAAAGGGGGCTGAGATTATCCCTGGGGTAGGTGGGTGTGAGCAACTGAGCATCGCCGGAAAGTGTAAAGTGTGACAGAGGCATCCACAACGTTGACAAAAATGGCGTACTTGCTCCAAAAGGTAAGTTAGGTGAACTACTTTACCTGTCTGGAGTAGAACCGGTGGTAGGTGAGAGTTGAGACAATGTCGCCATTAGTGACTGGCGAACTCGGATTCGGAGGCCATCTGGTCGGAACGAACTACTCTAGTCATAGGATATGAATTCTCCAAACGCTTGGGCAAGAAACCGAGCAGCGGCTTTGTTGTAGTAATTAAGTGGGAGGCCTTGAAAAGCAATCCAGAAGGTCATCTGTGTGATCTTTAGGTCATGAATATGTATATTAGGGAGTAGGGACCCATGGCGAAAAGACTCACAGAAAACCTTGAAGTCGCCGCACTGCACGGTTGAGAAAGAAAACTCTATCAAGGCCATGTTAAAAATAAAGAAGTGATTCTGGTAGTCTTGAATTACAGAGACAGATCCTTGCAAGTGCCAGTGGATCGAGATTAAGGACTGATGGTAGCATGAACAACCCGATGATGAAGTTTCCGAACAAAAAAGATAATGATAAGAACAAAATTCCATTCGAGATTTCGAGCAAGTCGAGAGGAAGGCCATGAGGATGCATGACAAGCAAAAGAGGAGGAACAATATGCAGAAGAAAAACTTCAGATAGAAACAATCCGAGTTGCAAAGCATGGAACTGCCCCGGAGAAAAGAGAGCTAAGGGATGAGCACAATCAGAGAGAGTGTCTCCTATCCTCCAAAAAAATATTTCTCATTTTATCAAAAAAAAAAAAATCTTATTTCAATTAAATTTTTTCCAGCCATTTAACCTTTTTTTCTTCTTCTCATTTCTCTTGTCTCAAGTTTTGACTTCACACTTTCCATATTTAAAATTTAAGTAGTATTATACTCTTTCTGGTCCTTATTATAAGACACTAACTATAATTTCTTTTACACCAAGGAAGGGTAGTTAAGTCACTAAATTAATATTCAATTGATAAATAATTCCACCTTTACCCCTATTTTATGGGTGGGGAGAGAGAAACATGTTGATTGGATTGAAAATACAAATTTAATGGGGGAAGAGAGAAAAACATGCTGATTAGATTGAAAATATACAAACTTAACGGAGAGAGAGAAACATACTAAATAGATTAGGAATGCAATAGTCAATGAAAAAGAATATTGGCCCAATAAATGAGGGCATAGTGGGAAAAAACCCAATAAATCAGGTAGTTAGAGGCCGTTAGTGCTTTATAATAAGAACAAAAAATTGTTAACCATAAAAACAGTTATAATCAATAAAGTTGTCCTAAAATTTAAGTAATTTTCAATATTACCCTTACTAATTGTATCAAAATTTAATATTACTCTCTCTATTCCTTATTATAAGGCATCAACTACCAAATATATTTGATCCTTTTTATAAGGCGCTTACTTGTTCCCAATGAGCATTAATTATCTTTTTCCATGTATGCCCATAATTAATAAGGGTAGTGGGTGAGAGTAATAATTAATATGATATTAAATTTAGTTCAACTAGTAGGGGTGATATTGGAAATTACGTAATTCTAGGAAAATTTTATTGACTTTAATTATTTTTCTTGGTCTGTGAGAATTATTAGTTGGTGTCTTATAATAAGGACCAAATGGAGTATATTATTATTACTCTTACCCACTACCCCTATTAATTAGGGGCATATATGGAAGAAAATAATTAATACTTTTTGAAAATAAGCAAGTACCTTATAAAAAGGACCAAATGTACTTACTAGTTAGTGTCTTATAATAAGGACTAGAGAGAATACCTTACACATAATATCATTTTATTTTGTGCTTGTAAAGTCATTTATATTTCGACGAATGATGGAGCAGCAAGATGTAGCTTTGATGGACCCACCTTTATGCAGGCATGTCTTCCTAAGGATAGTAATGATGGCAAGCCTTTAAAATAAAACAAAGAAAGAAATGATGGTAAAGCTCTTTTCATATATGTGAATATTATTATTTCGGTTCAATGAAACATAATTATGTACCATTTTAAGAAGATGAAGGGTTATTATATTGCGATCAAAGTTCTCATTTGATTCAATTCTTATGAAATAATAAGGAAATCAAGTTCTTCCATTCATTCATGCTAGATTTTTTAGAACTACTCTACTTTGGATCGCTAACTTTTAACTTCTCGAAACATCTAGACATCATCATTTTTTGTTATAACTTATATCAACAAGGCATTCTTGGTATTTCCACCGGATTAGTCTTTGGCTTATAGTATAACATGACATGAAACATTAGCTTTTATAAAGGATTTTCATATATAGCCTATTCATGTTATTCCAATGTATGTTTATTTTAATTATTTTTTTTTTCAATTTGTTTGTTGCATTTGCTTAAGTACTTTGTAAACCTTTTTGTTCTAAGTAATTTTATCTTATCTTTTTACCACCCACACACACATACACATGCGTGCGCGCACAGAGGTGGATATACACTATTTCAATTCTTTTTATTTTTATTCAAATTCTAGTACTTGGATGTCACCTAGTTATATGATACACTAGATAAATATATCAAACAATTTTTTTTTTTAAAAAGGGAGAAAGACAAGAAACTACCACTTAAACTTTAAAATATTAAAAAATGATTTCCTATTAAAATGAGTTGTCAATTACTATACACGTGCAATTAATATTTATATTTTTATAGGTAACAAAACTAATTTAAGATTTTAAATGATATTACCATGTTAAACTAATGAATGTTCTTATTCATCATTGTCATTATTATTAAGTCACATATACAGTGATTCTCTCTGCCTTATATAGGCTCAAGTTCATTCAACAATATACAATTAATACAAGACTACAAGAATACTCCACTAATACAAGACTACTAATTACTCATACTAACACTCCCCCTTAAGTTAGGGCTATATGTACTAATGACACCTAACTGGCATAAAAAAATATCATTTAGAACCGACAATGTTAAGATTAAATAATTAAAAATATGCTTTTAAAATCAAAATTTTATATGAAAATAGACGAGTAAGTCTGCAATTTGACTTTTTTATTTGATATATTGATTATTGACTATTAATTAATTTTGTGAATACTTGTAGACAAGAAAACACGTAATTAAAGAAGGTCAAACTTAGGTTAGTACTACCTCCGGTCCTAAATATAGGACCGGAGGGAGTAACAGCTAAAAAACAGCTAAACCAACCGAGTCGGGCAACAAAGTTTGGGGTGGGGCTCAATTGGTCCACCACAAGTCGGCTTTCAGAGTTGTAATTTCAAAACACACAACAAGACTCCCTGGTTGGACCAGAAACAAAGAAGACCCATCTTCCTTATATATCTCGGTTCGTAGCCCCTACAGACCATGGAACTGCCTGTCATTGCACATTTGTGAGTAGTATTTTTGTAGTCTAGTGTTTGACCACTCTCTCCTTTCTTGTTTTTATTTTCCTCACAAAAGACAAACAAATCCTCTCTGATCTGCCGGATCGGCATCTGACCGCCTGGGTGGAGGTGGGACGGGTTGATACACAATGCTAATGACAATTTCGAGGCGGGGATACTTGGAAGAAAGTCCTCTGCTGAAAATGATGGCCTGAAAGATCACAATTTAGGTCACTATTGAATCTCTCACCGTTGTTCCGGAGCTTGGTAAGTCGTCAGATCGTGTTTTCTTTGTCGTTGTACTGTTTTTCAACTGGGTTTCTGGATCGGAAACTGTTGTATTAGTCGTTGTTTTTAAACTTCAATTTCGAGATTTCCTGCAGAAGTTCTGTTTTTTTTCCCGTTTCAACCGACAAGGGATTATGTAAATCTTGACCGGCTGTTGAATCGTGTACGCTTTGTTTGGATCTGTCCCGAGCAATGCCATGTGAAATGTTGTCATTTTGGTCGGGTAAAATCCCAGAATGTCGCAATTTCAGATGGGTTCTCTTGCCTTCAATTATTGCTGTTTGTTTTTATTTGTTGTCATCCGGAAACTTCCAAGGATTTATCTGGCTTTGTTTTAAGCTGTTTCAATTGCTAAATAACTTATGTACTGTGTCATCAATGCGTTAAAAAGTAACCCAGTGAAACTTAAGAGCAAAGGTGTGGATGTGTATGTAGGTGAGGGGTGATGATCCATGGAGTTCAGTGAGCATGAGAGCGTGACAGTTCGAGAAGTCTGTGCAAATGGAAGTTGCACGGGAACATCTGAAGTTGAAGCAAGGCTTGATGAAGGAGATATTCAAGAGGCAGAATCTTCATTGCGAGAAGGGTTATCACTCAATTTTGAGGTCAGTTTCCCTTTAAGCTAAAATTGTTGGTTAGAATAACAATTAAACCTAAACAATTGCCACGTTCTGTAAATTAAAGACAAACTATTCATTAGATTTTTGATGATCATAGAAATATGGCATATTGGGACACCACTTGGGGATAAGCTGATCATGTATTTGTGTTATGCTCTGTGCTCACTTGACTACTTTTACAATTTAACAGGAAGCAAGAGCACTTCTGGGGAAGTTGGAGTATCAGAGAGGGAACGTGGAAGGTGCTCTTCGTGTATTTGATGGGATTGATCTCCAAGCTGCCATACAGAGATTGCAACCTTCCCTTCCTGAAAAACCATTTACCAAGAAGGGGTGCAATCGTTATGAACCACCTCCTTCAGTCTCTCAGCATGCTGCTAGTTTGGTGCTTGAAGCCATCTACTTAAAAGCGCGTTCCCTACAAACTCTAGGGAGATTAACTGGTATCAAATTATATTTTAAATTTATTACACGCTTGTTGTTCTTTTTCCTATTCCTCTTGTTTTCCTGAATGAGAATCAAATCTCTGCGTTGAATATTCTGCAGAAGCTGCAAATGAATGCAAAAGTGTGCTTGATGCTGTTGAGAAGATATTTTATCAGGGTATACCTGATATTCAAGTGGACAATAGATTGCAAGAGATAGTCAGCCATGCTGTAGAGCTCCTTCCAGAGCTTTGGACACAGGCTAGTTGCTATCATGAGGCAATATCTGCCTATAGGCGTGCCCTTCTTAGTCATTGGAATCTAGATAATGATTGCTGTGCAAGAATCCAGAAAAATTTTGTTGTATTTTTGTTGTACAGTGGGGTAGAGGCTAGCCCACCCAGTTTAGGGGTTCAGATTGATGGGTCGTATGTACCTAAAAATAATTTGGAAGAGGCAATTCTGCTTCTTATGATTCTTATCAGAAAGTTTTGCATTGGTAAGGCCAAATGGGACCCATCAGTGATGGAGCACCTGACTTTTGCACTTTCTGTATGTGGCCAAACGTCTGTTTTGGCTAAGTCACTTGAAGAGCTAATGCCTGGAGTATATAATCGGATTGATCGTTGGAATTATTTAGCTTTATGTCATAGTGGAGCTGGTCTTAACAAAAGTGCTTTGAATCTACTGCGGAGGTCTCTGGACAATCATGCTCGACCAGACGAGGTTATGTCACTGCTATGGGCTGCCAGGATCTGCAGTGAGGATCCTCAACTTGCTCCTGAGGGAGTAGGTTATGCACAAAGGGCAATCACAAGTGCTCAGGGACCAGATGAGCATCTTAAAGGAGTGGGTCTCCGAATGTTGGGACTCTGTCTTGGAAAGCAAGCTAAGGCTGCTTCCTCCGACTCTGAGAGGTCTCACCTTCAGTCCAAAGCTTTGAAATCATTGGAGGAGGCAGCGAGATTGGAGCCAAAAAATTCTGATCTGACTCTTGAGTTGGCTGTTAGATATGCAGAGCACCGAAATTTGACCACTGCTTTGCGCTATGCGAAGAAATTCTTTGATGAAACAGGTGGCTCTGTATTAAAAAGTTGGAGAATGCTTGCTCTAGTTTTGTCTGCTCAACAAAGATTTTCAGAGGCTGAGGTGGTAATAGATGCAGCACTTGATCAAACTACAAAATGGGAACAGGGGCCACTGCTTAGGGTGAAAGCAAAGCTGAAGATCTACCAATCACAGCACACAGATGCTATTGAAACATATCGGTACCTCCTTGCATTGGTTCAAGCCCAAAGAAAATCCTTTGGTTCACTCTTTACTAATTCACAGGTAACATTTGGTCAGTTATTTACATTCTCTGCTTGTTTCAGAATTTTACTTCTTCTCATTTTAATAACAGCCAGACATATCAATTTGTTGCAAGTGTTAGATAACTTCTTTCTTCTCTCAATTTTTTTTTGTGGTGTTTAAAATGCTTATGTATGTAGGTATGCATTACTTGCTACTGCCAAGATTGATTTTGTCTATAGGGAATTTCTGTTCCCATAGAATTGAATTCTGCAAAAATCTAATTTGATACTATTCTTTTGTCTTAGAGCTTAACTGCTATCTAAAATCCCTATTCTATTTTTGTATTGAAGCAGAGACTTGCATCCTCTCTAAACACATATATCAAAGGGAAGAAAACGAGAATGGTTTTATATGTTCATTGTTCTCTGGAACTCATTCTTACTTAAATGTGGATTCCCTTAATTCATACTTTTTCTTTTATTCATAGGTTGATGATGGTAAAGTAAATGAATTTGAGATTTGGCATGGTCTGGCAAGTCTATATGCTAGTCTTTCTCATTGGAGAGACGCTGAAATATGTTTGCAAAAGGCCAAAGTGTCGAAGCCCTATTCTGCAGCATTAATGCACACCAAAGGTAAGAACAGAACCTTATATCTATTCAAAGCCTTTTTATTTTTAAATTTTTTCTTGTGATGGGACTTTTCTTCTTCTCAGTTTTATTTTTAATCTAATTGAAACTTTGTCGCATTGAGGGCAGGACTCGGGGTTCAATCCTAGGCCTGCAGTTCTGGCCTGATAGGACATTACTTTTGATGTAGGCCATAGGCCTATGGCTTGGATTCACTTAAGATGAACTTAAAAACATTAAATAGAGCATAAATTCACTTATGATTGTAAAGAGACATCCAAATTCCAAAGATGTGAAAATGGAGCTTAAATTCATCATGGGTAGGCATGAAGCAAAGAGCTAAAAAGATTATTTGGTTCTATGGCATCAAAGTTTTAGCAGGATCTACTCTAGGCTAGACAATTGATATTTTTCTGCTTGGTTCTTCCTACAGGTGTAATTTTCGAAGGACGTGAAGAAGATCGAGCTGCTCTTGGTGCTTTCTTTAGTGCATTCATGCTTGATCCAAGCTATGTTCCTAGCAAGATCTTGTTGGGTTCTCTGATACTAAAACTCGGTTCAAAGGGTTTGCCTGTGGCTAGAGGCTTACTTTCTGAAGCTCTAAGAATAGACCCCACTAACCACAAGGCTTGGTATTATATGGGTATGGTTCACAAAAAGGATGGCCGGATGAGTGATGCTGCTGACTGCTTCCAGGCAGCTTCCATGCTCGAAGAATCGGATCCGATCGAAAGTTTCAGCTCTGTTCTTTGACCCCTGGTGTAAAAATGGTTGATCCATCTTCTACAAAGTTCTTTTGGGAAAACATGCTCAAGACAGTTTTGGAAGTGCAGTCCAAGTTCTGGTTTTTTTGTTTTTCATTGTATTTCTTGAAATCGGCATATAAACTAGCTAGGCTTTGAAGAGAGAGAAAATTGCTTCAAACAATTGTTTAATGAATAAGGAGAAAGAAAAGGAAAAGGATGAATGTATAAAAGTGCTTAGACTGTTTATTCTTATGTTTTGTTTAACTGCTGCTCAGCCTTGTAAATGTATGTTGCTGAACAAGCAAGTTCCATTGAGAAGAGATTCATTTTTCTTCTTCCTAAGTACTCCCTCTGGTCCTTATTATAAGGCACCAACTGCCTTTTTCTCTTAAATCAAGGAAGGACAATTTAGTCATTAAAAAAGTGTTCAGTGGACAAACATTTCCATGTTTACCCTTACTTTAATCCAACAGATTTAAAAATATTAAAAATTGTACTTGTCAGATTTACCATATGTATGTCTCACTTTTTCTTTCTCTCTCCCCATTTCTTTTTTCACAAAGAACGTCTGTTAACATGTGTCTCTCTTTTCTCATTTCTCTCTCTCCATTCTCCATTCCTTTTCAAAGAACGCAAGCAGTGGTAGTCCAAACGATCTTTACACTTGTTTTTTTTTTTTTTTTTGCAAACTCATATTTTTGGAGTACACCATTTTTTTGAAGCTCTCATTCTCTCAATTGATATTGGAAATGAGTACAATGAGACAGATAGCTGAGAAATGAAAAATGGTAAAACAAGAGGCAGAGTCGAAACGTTGGAAGAGAGAGGGGAGGAGGGAAAGGGGAGGAGGGAAGAGGAACATTGGAAGACATGGAAGGAGGGAGGGAGTCGAAACTTTCACCAGAGAAATGAGAGAAATGAAATTTTTTTTTTTTTGGTTGTGGAGAGAGAAGATTGCCTATTGGGAGTGAAAAAGGCTCAACCTGAAAAGATATTATTCTGATGCTTATTGGGGGGAGAGAGAGAAATGATTATTGGGGACGAAAAAGTAAATGAAAACATTTCCTGCGTGAGTAGGTTCCAGTGGCTATTGGGGGAGAGAGAAATAAGCTTTAGAGTGGAGCAGGTGATCATTAATGAGGGTAAAATAGGAAAAACTCATATTTAAAGGCAGTTGGTGCCTTATAATAAGGACCAAAATATGTTGGCAGTTGGTGCCTTATAATAAGGACCAGAAGGAGTAGCTTATTAATACGCCATTAAGGCTGGGTTTGGAAAACATGGAAAATGGATTTGTGGAGAGCGATAGTGTTATAGAAAGTATGTATATTATATTTGATAGACAAACTTTAGGTTAATATAATCATTAGTCTTTGTAGTCAAGTTTACTTTGTTCAGTTTCAGAAGGACTTGAAGAGAAAGTTAACACTGTTGATTAAGCTTATGTGGCATTAATACTGTTAAATGTGTTTATGTGGATGCTGACTGGACAAGCTGAGGTGGAAAAATAAATTCTAAACTTGTCTTTTTTATAAGTTGTTATATAATTTTAAAAAAGAAAAGAATATAAAACCATGCTCTTCTTCCACTTCCGAAACCGAGGAAGACTTACAAGATTTGTCATTCTAAACTCACAACATACTGGAATCCATTTCCATTTGTGTTGGAGCTCCATAATATATCTTTTTTTTTTAGTATCCCACCCGGTTCACCAAAACCATCGGTTCCGACTAATCCGGATTTCGCCCCGCATTAGGCCTACGATTGTGGGAGAAGAGCTCCCAACACCATTTTCTCCATTTTCACACCTCGAACTGAGGACGTGGTGGTGGGAAAGCAAGCTCCTTACCATTTGCTCTCAATGGTTGTTGGTTAATATATCTTGTTATGGAGGCAAAAATTGGAAAAACGAATAAATTTGGGGCCATATATGATTAAAGTGAACCCTCTGCCCTATTAAAACCCTTTACTAAGAAGTATGATTGGTCCATAAAAAATTACCAGCCAATTTGGGTCCGGGTTGAGCTCAACCCATATCAAAATGGGCCGGGAGCTAGGGTTCCTCGAGTACTGCCTCTAAATATCGCTCAGACTCCCGAAAGAACCTGAAGGCTCCTTCTGAAGCCGGAGCATCAATCTTGAATCTCTCAACAGGCGTTTGAAATTGCCTTCTAAACTTGGCGCTCATCGAGCTCCAGTCTCCAAGATCAAATTCCTTTATTTTTTTTCCCTCACTTTTGCATGCTGGCTTCTTTGGTTTGAACCATATACTATCTATCGGAATTGAAACGTCAGTATCTATATATATTTCGCGCATCTTTATCTTGCAATCCTGTTTTTGTTTCATGTATAATCTTGAAGAGTATCGATTTTGCTGAATCTACTAGTTGATTGAGGGTTTAGATCGGCAGTGCACTTTTAATCATGGGCCTTCTCTCTGATAATTTGACAGTTTGGCCTGAGCAAGGTGCAGAAATTGAAATTTAATTCAGCCATTTTATTTTGATGGTTTAGTGATGGATTCACTGGTAAGTGGCTTTCTTCTGCTGCTTGCCTTCTAATTCCATCTCACATATCTTCCTCCTATAATTTTATTAATATGATTTTGAATGTTCGTAATCTGACACAGATGATAAGTTAACACTTCATGAAGTTGCTTGACTGTACCCATTTGTAGTGATCAAAGAGTCCACATTCCATGATCACGTTCTTGAACATTGTTCTTTGGTAGTTATAGTGTTATATTTTAGTAATATCTAATGGAGTGATCATGTATGTATGGGGCTTTGGGATGCACTTGTATCGTAGGTCTCTCTTACTCAATTGGGAGGGCTTGAACTTCAGTGCAGACAGTGAAAGCTGTTTAATCAGCAGGCAGCCAGACAACTGCTGAGATGGATCCACAGATTAACAGCTCTTAAGTGTTGTTGTCTACTAAATCCATCTCACATTTTTTGTTTAATTACTTGAGTTCCAAAGCCATGCTACTCCGTAGTGTTATTTGAACTATTTTCCCTTGTTTTTATATCCAGGATGGTAATAATCTTCATATTGCAAGTCTTGTAGAAAGCTGGATAACTTTGTCTTGAGGAGTTAAGTTCTATCGTTGTAGAACATCTAATGGTGATGATGATGATTCTCTTGCTAATATCCTCAAATATTTCAATGTTTATTAATCGGTAGGATAAAAGATGCATGACAAAAACCAAATAAAGATCTGATTGAGCACCAGAAAAATATGAAATACCTATCTTAAGTAATGCAAAAGAATATTACCTAGATTCAAACATCTTAATCTTGAAACTATTATAGTTTTCGGGAGTGCTTAGAGTTAGGTGCTTATTATATGTTTATAAATATATTTTTTTTTAATTTTTTTATATATTATATTTATTTAGATTTAAATTATATTCTGCTTTCTGAGATGTTTTTTGCACCCAGTATTTCAAATTAATTAATTTCTAGTTCTGTATTTGTCTGTAACACCAGTATTATGAAAATTAATTAATTTGAGATACTGAGTACAAAAAACATATCAGAAAGTAGTATATAATTTAAATATAAATAAATACAATATATAAAAAAATTTAAAAAAATATGTTTATACCTCTAATTAGATTTATAAGCACATAATAAACACTTAACTCTAAGTACATCATGTGAACTCTTTTCGGGACGTGGATGTGGAGATGTACCATGGCCCAAATCTGAGGCTGGATAAAGTGACATTTCTAGCTATTACAAGGCAAGATACGGGTGCACATTATGTGAACATAATTAGGTGCCCAATTATGTGCTCATACCTCTATTAGAGGTATGAGCATATTTTTTTTAATTTTTTTTAAATTTTTTATATATTGTATTTATTTAGATTTAGATTATATGATGCTTTAAATTTTTTTGCAAAAGATCTCAAATTAATTAGCTTTCAGTTATATAATATGTAACACCGGTATCATGGAAATTAATTAATTTTGAGATACTGAGTGCAAAAAAATTCCAGAAAGCAGCATATAATCTAAATTTAAATAAATACAATATATAAAAAATTTAAAAAAAAATAAAAAAAATATGCTCATACCTCTAATAGAGGTATGAGCACATAATTGGGTACCTAATTATGTGCACATAATGTGCATTCGGCAAGATACATGGGTGCTCTACTTGGTAATAAGAAAAGCCAGGGAGGCCTAAAGTTACATTGAGGCATCATAGAGTTGACAATTTGTGTATATTGGATAGTACAGATTACAATGATCGCAGTACTTTCGTGCAGAATATTGTTTCGAAAATTTGACGCTGTCAGAAAAGGTGCTGAGTTTTTAATATGGATCTTGAGACTCGATAATGTCCCACCCGCGCCAAGAAATGAAAAATAATTCTCTTTATGTTGCTGGTTACTCTTTAGTATATGGTTTTGTATCACAAGGCATCTCTGCGTGTGTCTTGAAATTTAAGGAAAGGTAAAGAAGTAAAAATACACATGTGTTTTATTTTCAGGAGTGTCCAGTACTATATGTTTTTTTGGAACAAAAATATACATGTGATTATATTTTAGGAGTAAAGGTTACACAAAACCTTCATCCACTGGATGTTGATTGTTAAGTAGCCATTGTTGATCGTTAATTTTGATGTGGATGATGGATTAGAGTGAGAAGAAGGGAAATTGAAAGATAATTTGCTGATTAGGACTAACAGAGTGAACAGTGAAAAAAATTGGGGAAAAAATAAACTTAACAACAAATCTGGGTAAATTGAAACCCAATCCTGGTAAAAACAATTGGGAATCAAATCTAGGTAAACAAATCTGATTGTGCCATGATGGACTTAGGTATCCTAAGAGATACTGAAAACTCCACTGAAAAAAGATTAGTTAGAAGGACCCTGATCGACTGGGGGAAAAACTTAAATCCTCATATCGCAGCAGGGTCTAAGAAGTAGCCAAACCCATACCAAAACAAAACCAAACAATAAGAAAGCTCCAAACGAAAAGGAAAAAAAAAATTAAAGAAGATCAGAGTAGCCTCAGTAAATCAGAACCAGACATATATAGCACTACCCATTAGCGTAAACCCGTAGGTTCATGCGATTGTTGTTCAAGCCTTTTTGGCAGAAGGCTCAATAAAACCCAGCAAAGAAAGCACTGCTAAATCCTGCAACACACACATGAACGAGCTTTGCGTTTGCATCCTCCTCCACTTCTACAAGCATGTCCATTGATGGAGTGGCTAAATTCCAAGCAAAGAGATTTTGTAAGAAGCAGTAAAAACAAGGACGCTTCTTAAAAGTCCTACTGTCATTATATAAACATGAGTTTGAGAAATATATGCTTTGATCACGATTCACGAAGTCACGCATCCAATTGGAAAACGAGTAACCAAGTGCATAACAGAGAGGAGAGAACCCCCATGATTACAATCCTTCAGAGCTTGATTTGGGAACCCTATCATGGATGACTATGGCTAGGGTGTGTCGTATATCATTATAGTTCCATTCAAATTCTGATTGCAAAGGAGGCGCTATTTACCCAGATTTGTTATGGCACAATCTGATTTGATTTCGATTTACCCAGATTTGATTCCCAATTGTTTTACCTAGGATTAGATTTCGATTTACCCAGATTTGTTGTTAGGTTTTTTTCTTCAATTTTTTTCACTGTGCACTCTATCAGTCCTAATCAGCAAATTTTCTTCCCATTTCCCTTCTTCTCACTCCAATTCATCATCCACATCAGCATTAATGGTCAACAATGGCTACTTAACGGTCAACATCCAGTGGCTAAAGGTTTGTGTGACTTTTGCTCCTAAAATGTAATCACATGTGTATTTTTACTAAAAAAAAAAAAATACGGTACTGGACGCTCCCGAAGATAAAGCACATGTGTATTTTTGCTCCTTTACCCTTTAAGAAATGAGCAAGTATTGCAATGTGATACTATAAATTTTGCTCTTCTTTCATTTTAAAGGAATACACATGAGAAAGGACATGAGAAAGGAATATTTCTTTTTCTTGAGAGTATAATTTTAGAATATTAAAAAGTTTTTATGGACTTTTTGGTAAAGAGGAGGTAAAAAATCCCCCCCTACCCTCCCCTAAACCAAACTAGCCCATAGTATGAGAAATAGTCAAGTATTTACAACTTCTTCTCAACAGGTAATTTTGATGTACTTTTGGGGGGATATTTTAGGTATAAACTATGAAATACTAATTACCGTATTAAATATGCAAGAAATGCCATGTACGGGGTGTGTGTGTGTGTGTATTAAAGCATTAAATTCTTTTAGCATTAAACTTTAAGGGACAGAGAAAATATTGAATAATTTAGCACTTTGATTAAAAATGCTCGAAAGCTCTAAGAAGCACGAAAGTCAGGTTTCGACTCATTTTTTGACACCTAAAATGGACGCTGAAATTTTCGTTTTGATTCCACAAATAATACTTCCATAATGAAAATATAGCAAGCGAATCACATGATTTTAACTTAAGTAAAATTTGATTAGAAGCCAGAATGGGAAGCTTTCTCTCGAGTGAAAACATGAACAGAGGCACCCCATGAAATGGGATTTCCTAGTTCTACTCCAACAAATGCAATAATGACTCGAATTCAGAGAAGTCCCTCGGAGGCGGTTAGATGAAATATATGAATTACCTCCTATCAACCTAGTATATAGAAACTCCAGATCTTATACTAATACAGGGCAAAAGTTCCACTCTCCCAATTGCTCTTGCTAACCTACACCTCTTCTTCTTGGGCATCATCCGAACTTTGAAGATGGCTTAGCTTAACCCGAGCCTTCTTTGGCTGTGGCGAGACTTCTTCTCTTGCATCGTCTTCATCACCCTTCCTCTTATTTCCATCACTATTTTCTTCATCGGCAACTGGACAAGGAGATTCCGCACCAGAATTATCTTCAGGTCCAGGTGTGGATGGTTTAAATTCACCTTCTTCAGCTTTCTCTTTCTTGCTTGATTCTCCACTCTTTCCCAACCTTTCTTGTTCCTCTAGAAATGAACGAACCTCTTCATTGGCAGCGAGGTCCGAAGGGGTCTTTCCAGCCCTTGTCTTGGCACCAAGGTTTGCCCCTTTCTTCACCAAGTACTTGACAAGTTCAAGATGGGACCCCTGAGCAGCATAATGAAGCGCAGTCATGCCTTTGCGAGTGGAAGCCTTGACGGAGGCCCCGGCTGAGACTAGGGCACGAACAATGTCTAAATGTCCCTTCTGTGCAGCAAAGTGTAATGCTCCCATGTCATCCATGGCGGCAGCACCAACATCAGCCTTGTGCTTGCAGAGATAATTGACTACCTCTGCTTGCCCAGACCATGCTGCTAAATGTAGTCTATGATCCAAAGTTTCTTGTCAAAGAAACTAGATAGTAAAACAAGAAATCTACAATAACATCTCAAAATAACAAGAAAACCACATCTTACCCAGCTTATAATCACGTTTTTACTATGTATGCCTAACATAAAAGGATGAAATGCAGCAGAACACTCACAAGCCAAATCCATAGGAACAAAGGGAATAGTTATTATGTTATTTTTTTTTGACAAAAGGATAGATGATTTTAACAATAAAATTCATGGCACAATCGGGGGTGAAACTTCTGCAGGCACAAAATAAAGAAACATGCCAACATCACTCTTTCTATACCAGAAAATTTTGAATTCCTACTTCCAAATTGAAATCTGCCCAATAAAAACACAGATTTTCCCAATCTAATAGGCGTGCAAGAATTCGCTATCTGTTTGTCTCCCTAAGCTGGTCAATGAGATCCATTTTGAAATGCAGATATGACTTGAAAGTAGTTTTGAAAAACAGAAGATACAACACAACAAGAACAAGGAAAGGAATGAAAAACTAAGTTAATCAAATCTACAGAGCGGTAAACTAGGCAAGGCTTATTCAAGATTAGAATGTTGTAATTACAAATATGACCGCTTTCTTTACAGTAAACTTGCTTAGAGCTTTGGGGCAATTATGCTTATGCACCCTCTTTATTCTTTAAAGCACATTCTCTCTATCACTACCGCCCTTCTTGAAATACAACATTTTCAGCAGGTGACACCATCACATATATTCTGGTTTGCTTTCTCTAAAAATACATATAGCATGTTTCATCATCAGCAAATGTTTCTAAACAGTAATCAGTAGTTTTGTCCAAAAATGAGGTACAGCATCACAGTATCCAAAGGAGGTTACTTAGTGTTGGAATCAGGATCAAACAAGAACACTCTTCACACTTGAAGTAAGAAAAAATCATAAGTTACCCAAAAAACAGATAAAAGAATTCGGATTTCAAACTTGTAGCAAAATAAAAGTTCAAGGGGACCCTAACAGGCAGCCAAAACCAATTAATAATATCTTACATGCACCAAGCCACCAACCAACATCAAGAATCAAGATAAACAGCCCTACAACAAGAATAAGATGAACAGCCTAGTTTTTGACAGAAACTACTCCATTTAACAACAACAAAAATTAAGACGGGTTTATGACAATAACGTTTTGGTCATACCACCACATCTGAAAGGTTTTCGAGATATAACGGTGCCACCTGCCGGCTGAAACAAACAACAGCACAGAGGACAATCCCCAGCTATCTAACCCCCTTTAAACAATCACTTTAGCTTTTCCCAGTAACCGAGCAACTTTTGCATTTGTTAAAGGGAATCTTAGGGTTCCAAAGAGTCAAATTAACGGCAGATAAATAAGGTAAAAATAAAATGTAATAATTGTGTAAAGAAGGATACGGTGTTCGAGAGTGCTTGTCTCTGGAATTGATGGCCAAAGGGTTGGTACTCAAAATTGCCTGAACAGCGTTGAGGTCACCGGATCTTGCGGCCGCGTGGAGGTCGTCGCCGGCCTTCGTGTTCTGCGGATTACCCATCACCTTTTCACTGCCTCTTGCCACTGTTACGAATACGTTCGCCTCAAACTCAGTTTTCTCTCCGAAACGCCTTCGCTTCGAGCTTGCGAAGTTAAGTGCGAACTGTTTTTTTGTAGTAAATCCCACCTTAATACTTACAAAAAAAAAAAAAAAAATCTCTTTTAGTCCATAAAAAGAACGAATAAGGGTCTATAGGTTGATATTTTGATCCCTCACAAATTTCAAAAATGTCATTTTTAGTCCATAAAAAGGATAAATAAGGGTCGATTTTTTTGTAAAGGACTAAAATAGGTCCATATTTTTTGTCAGGAACCAGAAAGGATATTTACTTTTTTTTTTCTTCTTATATCTACGTCCTGAATTTTTTTTATTTTTTATTTTTGCTGCCTATATCTACGTCCTGAATTTATTGGAGGAGTGCAACTCACCTTCATTGTAGTAAGGGTATGTTTGGTACACGGGTTTGTTGCGGAAAAACATAAGGAAGATTAGTTAGTTCCCTTATTTGATACGCATTTTAGATAAATTTTTCTAGAAACTCAAGTTTTTAGGCTCACCTTGGGACCACCAATCTTCCCTTATATGTGAGAAGATAAGATGAGATCCCACCAAAATTGGTGGTATCTTAAATTTCCACGTGAATAATAACACTTTTGGGACAAATTTACCCCTCATAATTTTTTTATAATGCAAGAAAATAGGATTAAATTCGAATTTATACGATAAGTTCAAACTTGGCGGGAAATTTTTGTAGGCAAACTCGAACTTGGCTGGAGAATGTTTTTGACAAAATCAAACTTGATAGGAGGGTATTTTTTTTAAAGGGTAAAGGATTTCTCCAGTAACTGGAGATAAGTTATCTCCAGTGACTCAAAAACTACGTCGTTTTGGATTAATGAAGGGTGTTTCCGTAATTTTGTTTACTTTTTTATCATATAAATTTTACTGAAACACTATTCATTAATTCATCTAAAATTACAAACGCACCCTTCATTAATTCAAAACGACGTAGTTTTAAGGGTCACTGGAGATAAACTAATCTCCAGTGATTGGAGAAATACTTTTCCCTTTTTTAAAATATATTTTAGCAAGAAAATCATTTTTCCTTTTCATTTTGAATTAATTACTTTTGAGGATAAAATATGTATTTTTTTTATTTTTTATCAACTATTACCCCTTTATTTTAAAAACGGAAGGAGTAATACATATGCGTTTGTATGTACACATTAAGGACACAGAGAGTAAAATAGCTCTCTGGTCCTATTTATAAGTCTTTTTTGATCAAAACACACATATCAATGAGATTAGTTAGCTCAATGATTATGAGATAAATTTTCAACTTTACCTTCATTTATGAATGAACATCTTTCAACTTTTTATCCTCTCTCTACTATTTTCATTGGGTATCTTTCAACTCTTTTCTCTCTCTCTCTCTCTCTATTTTCATTGGTACAATTAATATGGACAAAATTGTCACAACCTCATTTATTACCTGAAAGAGAACTTATAAATAGAACCAAATTTTGTAGTCAAAGGAGACTTATAAATAGGACCAGAGTGATAACATAGAAATGATTGAAACAGTTGTTGGGCCCATTGATAGTAGGTTTTGAATCTTGTTATACTTTAAGTTTGTAAAAATCAAATTAAAAAAAAATCATTTTTATTACCGTCAAGCTTTAAACAACAAAATATTACTCCCTCCAGTCCTAATTATAGAAATACATTTTGGAGTTGGTTTTGGTCCTAATTATAAGAGTAAGTTTTAACTTTTGTCAATTTTTTCCTATAATACCCCTATTTATACTTATTATTAGAAGCATTTATATATATGTGTGTGTATATGTATGTATATATGTGTGTACATATATATGTATATTTGTGTTTATGTGTGTAGATATATATGTGTGTGTAGATATCTGGGTGTGTGTATCTCTATGTATGTATGTATCTAGATAGATCTATATATACACATACACACACACACATATATGTTTATAGGGTAAGACCATTATTTCAATTAGAAAACATGTGGAAAGGAAAATTGGTCGGAGAGATATGTGGTGGGGTTGTAATTAACTTTTACTTATATCATTTTAAATTTATATAAGGGCATTTTAGAAAAATGAGTTAAATTAACTAATTTAACTGAGTTAAATTGACTAATTTAACTGAGTTAAATTGACTAATTTAACTCCTCTCCTTAATTTTCCAAAATCGATTAAATAGTTTCTATAATTAGGGTTAGAAGGAGTACTTTTTAATATAGACCAGGTGCGCAGTGGCTAGCGGTGGAGGCCAGTGAAAAAAACGTTTAGTTAAAAGTGTTTAGGTTTAAGTTCTTGGACGCTAGCTTTTCGGAGCGTTGTGGGCAGAAAGCTCAGCGAGTTGTCCTGTCAAGCACCTTCGCACGCAACATTTCAGATAAGTCCCTTGTTGTCCTGTCAAGCACCTCTCGCGCGCAACATTTCGATAAGTCCCTTTCTTGCCTGCATTTCGTCCTTTCCAGCGGAGTCTCTTCTGCTCTTCTCTTCTTCAAATAAGAGTCTCTCCATCCACAACAACAAAATTCGAAGAAAGAAGTTATACCCATTGCCCATCGCCCATCGCCCTCGCCGGTGTCTGATCTGTGATGATGTCGGCTCTGTGATCCAGGTGGTGACTGAGAGTCAAAGAAAGCATCTCGTTTTGGTTTCTTCTTCTCCCTCCTTTGTGGTCCTTCTCCTTCGTTGATGCTGCACCAAGACCATTGAAGTTTTTCTTTAGTTGCTGCAACCTCTGTATTCCCCGTTTTTGATTCCTCTTGCGGATCATCGGTCAGTTGCTAGTCTCCATTCTTAAGCTGCTGCGCTCTTCTTTAACTGCTTCTTTTTGGTTTGGGTCTCTCATCCATTACTTTACTCAATTTCTCTTATTTTCTTCCATGAACTTTCACTTGTCTTACGATTATATTTGATGTTTTAAGATAAAAGTGTTTAGAAAATTTATCCATTATTTTTTTAAGTAATGTCAAAGTGTTTAAAAATTCGGTGTTTGGCGTCTTCAACCTTCGTTGCTGTAGCTTATCAAGGTTTCCCCCCTCCCCCCTCCCTGATGGTGTAAAGCTTCTTCTCTATTTGGATTCTTTAAAATGTTTTAGTGGGATTCTTGATTGATCTGATTTTTTTTTTTTTACGGGAAATGTGCTCATCCCAGCTTTTTTTATGTCAAATTTAGGGTTTGAAAAAAATGTTTTGGAACATCTTTGGTGGCCTTAGACACATTTCTCAAGTGGCGAATTCTATGAGACGATTGATGCTAACTAAGGCATTATCCCTGGTAGTTTACTTACTCTCTTACTTAGCGATTTTTATCGGAACCCTGGTCGTCGGGGTAAAGTTTGTGGAGGAATTTTTATTTTTTGTTTTTTCTTCTCATTTCTTCAGAGTAAGAGACTTAAAGGGGAAGGCCTCAAAGCAAGCGGTGTTCATTACCAACGAAAGTATGGAATAACACTATAAATGCAAGGTAAGATCTACTGTCAAAGCTTTTCACCAGTGCTAATCAATTGTTGGTCAATACTTATAACACTGATTTTTTTTTTCCCTCGTTTGTCCTAATATGTTTGATATGTTCGTCGAGATGCTAAATCTCAATGAGATTAATTAAAGAATTCTGTTTGGCATGTTATATATATGGGTCCATGTTCAATTTACTATTAGTTATGACTAGCTTTTCCATATCTTGATTTTCTTCATTATGGGGCCCAAGGTAGTCAAAATCGCCGATTCAGATCGTAGGATCGCCTGAATCGCGATTTTGAGGGAGGTAAACGAGCTGGATCGCGGCAAGATCGGTCAGAGGCAGGATCGTTCAAGATCGCAGTGGAAGATCGTAGAATCGTACAAGAATCGTACAATCGTTACACATCTCCGATCCTGCTCCACGTCTGCATCTGCGATCGTTTTCTCCACTCTCCAGGCTTCCAGCTCTCTCCAGATCGACTCCGCTCTCTCCATACACAAGACTCCAGATCGACTCCGCTTTCTCCACTCTCCAGATCGGTCAGCATCGTCGGCGGCGTCAGGTCTCGCCTCTCTTCCCTTCTCTTCCCTGATTCCGTCGATTCACCTCCTCTTCAATTCTTCTTTTTTTTTTTTTCGGTCGAACTGTGTAGAAGTGTCGAACTCATTGTCAGCTTCTATTCTTTCTTTTTTTTTCGGTCAAACCGTCAAACATGAAACACCTTCAGCTGTGTGCTTTTTTTTAATTTCGATGTGTCCTAATTTTTTTTAATTTCGAAGTGTGCATTGTGGTGTCCATATTTGAGATCCCATTTTATTTCAAGATTGTAATTTGAATGCTTTGCTTTGAATTGTCTTTTAGGACTCATTAAATGTTATTTTGAATGCTATATATTTATATTTGAAGATTGAATTGTCTTTTAGAATTAAGTTGAGTTAAATGTTATTTTATATGCATATATATATTTTTTATTACTAAAATTAAAAAAAGTAAGATCTTTACGATCCGTGCCGATCCCACGATTTACGATCTTGCTACCCCCTTCTGATCTTAAGTAAAATCGCGATCTTGACTACCTTGATGGGGCCTGTTTAGCCTTGATGCCACTTTTATCTCAATCTTAAAAGTGCTGTAACAAAGAAGAAGTTTAGCATTTGGCCAAATCTTCTCTTCCAACATGGAATCTTAGCAGTGTTATTGATGTTTAGGGTCGCTAAATTTTTATTACAGTGATCTAAGAGTGCAAAGTTGTAGTCCTGTATATAGTAGCATCATTTAGCTGTTGGGAATTTCTCCTTGGGTCGCTTGTGGTCTTCATTGATTTGTGTAAGTTATAAATTAAATCCTAAATCATTCTTTCACTGATGTGCATCCAATATTCCTAATAAGATTTGCTCTTTTATTCTAATATTGTTGGTGCTATAAAGTTAAGTGTGTCTTTGGCATAAGCTCAATCATACGATTGGAGGCCCAATCGTGCGATTGGCCCCTACCCAATTGTGCTGAGGTGAATCAGTGTGTTTGGCCAACCGATTGGGTGATCTAGCTTGAGGTCTGATGACACTGATACATGAGAAGCCAGATTTCTCAGCTTTTTGCTTATGGAAGAAGCTCAATTTGTGACCGTTAGTAGCATTAATGGCCTTTTAAATAGGGAAAATTCCATATAAATAACTTATGAATGTGCAAAACCCTTAGAAGCCTACCGACTTTGTAAAAAGACTGAGAAATGATAAGGACTTGAGGGATATGCAAATTCAGGCAAAAAGACCACACTACCCCTTAGTAACTTACTTGTCTTCATTCTCATTCACATTCGACACTTCATTCTCATTCACATTCGACGATTCGCTTGCCCTAGCGTCACCTATTGCCTTCATTGAACCATTGTCGTCGTTGCCGCTGCCGTCGTCGTGTACGCCACTGCCGTTAGGTATCTTCCTCATCCCATTAGTTCTGAGCCCTCATTCTTCCTCTCTGTTTTTGCCGTGGCCCGTTTCTCTGCTGTCGGCGTGTAAATTTTTTTTTTTGGAAAATCCATATATGGCCCTTTTTAACCCAAAAAAGCCCAAATAAGGCCCCAAGACTCTGCCAAACCCAGAAAAGGCCCAGGGCCTTTTCTAGCATACCATTGTTTAGGGAAATGACCAACACACCCACCACTAACACGACAAAGGACAAAGGAGGGGACTGGAGGCAATTTCAAATCACTCACACACTCTCTCTCTCTCTCGGTCGTGTCTCTGCTCCGAAACCTCCGCTGTGTGCTCAAGTCTCCAACGCCGTTTGCGCTCTCCGATGCCGTTTGCAGTTGTGTGGCAAAGGTGCATCCATCAGCCACCGTGCAACCATCTCTGCTCTTCGAAAGTCTCGCTGTCGCCTGTGGCAATCAACGGTAAGAAACATTTTAGGTTTAGGTTTTTTCATCCCTATTTTCTGACAAATCCAACTTTTTTGAACTGCCATTGTACCGTTCATGCACTCATGTTTTTTATTCGATCATTCCGTTGATTATTGGTTCTTGGAGCCATCCAACTCTTAGAAATCTAGATGGAAGGATTTTATTTTATTTTATTATTGTTGATATTCTCAGAGTAGACCAAATCAAATATCTCTCTTGCAAATTTTGGGAGAAAACAAAGGTGAAAATTACAAATTTGTTCAATGATCTGGAAGAATCCACCCTATCTTTGAATATTGACATTCACTCGTGCCAAAATCTGAACAAAGGAATGCAATGTGTTGGGTTTGAAATATATTGGGTGTAGAAGGTACCGAAGAGTTATGTTTGGGATTGAAATGTATTGGGTGTTTGTATTGAGTATCACATCATCATTAAACATTTATAGAATACCTAATCTATAGGTGCATCAGGTTTATTGTGCTCTTTACTAAGATGCAGGCCTAGAAATGCTGAGTATTGAATACTGGTAGACTTTGATTTTTGAATATGTTCAGGTCTTGTTAAATCTCATAAAGTGCAGAGGCTTTGATATCACCATTTCAGCGTCAAACCTAACATTTATAGACGATTTTTGTACTTAGTTTCTGGACAGTACATTACCATAAATTGTTGCAAAAATCTTGTGCTATGAAATGAGCAAATAAGCACTGAATGGCCCATACGTAACTAAATAAACTTAAAGCTAAGCTAGGAGAATCTGGTTTTTAATGATGCTAATAAGAAGTAGGGACTTGTGCATGTTCTTCAGCTTGGCTTGGTTTATTAGTGATCTTTAAATCTCATCCACTATGTTGTGATAATTCTTAATAGAGTAAAAGATTTTCTTTTGCTTCTCACTCATTGTAGCTTCTCTTTCCAAACTAGGTAAAGTATCTCTATAGATTTTGAATTGATTTTTTTTTTTTTACCAATTATGCTGGTGCATCTTATTGTTATTAGCTTGCTAGAATGCCAATCCTAAACTAAAAAATTGTGAGAACTATATGAAGTATAACTACTGAAATGAGTCTATGATATGCTGCAAACTCTCTAATTTGTGAGAACTATATGAAGTATAGCTGATGAAATGAGTCTCTAATCTTATTGTTATTTGCATTGGCATTCTGAAAGACAATAACTTCTTCACAAACTTATGGATACTTGTTGAGCTTTTTGGCTGGAAAAGGCAAATTCCCCCTGTATTCTCAACTTCCATGATGAAATTGAAGTTTTTATGTTGTTCTATTCCCTTCCCCATTTCTTCAAAGGTGTTTTGCATGTTACCACTAGTTTTTAGTTTGAAGGGATAAGAGAATTGATGTTTGCTTAAACGTCACATGCAGCTGCACTTTTTCATTGTTGGCCTTGAATGGTTGAACTAACTTGTAGTTGTACGAGCAAGACATGTTGATTCAAACTTGTTGCTTTCACTCTTGTTAATGAACTTAAATGTTGAATTAAATTTCCTGAAAACAACTTTCATGTGTTGCGCTTGAACACATTAATTTTCATATTGCAGTGCTGATATTAACGCTGTAACATAAGGACAATGAAACATTCTCAAAGGGACGTGAGGTTCTCAGGCTATAACTTGTTCACAGAAGAATTCTTCAAGCAACATGAGGAAAAACAAAAGGCGAAGGGGAAGAAAGCTGTAAGAGGTGACCAAAGAAACCATGATAACTTAAGTCTACAAATGAGACAAGCATGGAAAAGGTTGAGCTCAACCGAGAAAGGTGAATACACCAAGAGGGCTCAACAACTAAGAGGCCCTGATAAAGTGGAGAAGTATATTGTGCCATTCCTAACGAGGTGCGCACCGAACACTTTCATTAAAGTATGCCATAAGTTAAAGGAACGACCGGAGGCCATGGAAAGGCTGAAAGCAATTGGGTTTGATAGGTTGGTGGAAATTAATTGCCGACAAATAAATCGTTCCTTATGTGCACAATATATGGCATGTTTTGACCCCCCAACAAAACAAGTGTCCATTAGAGGGGAGATCCGTGTCATAGGGGTTGAACATGTGCATCAACTTATGGGTCTACCTTTTGGGGGTAAGGGCATAGAAGTTAAACTTACTGAGCAGAACCCAAGTTTTAGGGACTTTAGGCGTGCGTACAAGAATGTAAAGTATAAAACACTCAGTGACACGTTGTCAGAAAAATTAGATGAAAACTTTGAGTATTTTTTTGTGTTATTCACCCTAGGTACCCTGTTGGCTCCAAGTGCATCCATTTATGTTAGTGACCGTATGTTGAAGGTAGTGACTCTTACTAAGGATGCACTTGGTGAGTTTGATTGGTCCTCATTGATTCTTGAAGAACTCAGCCAACAGATCCATCAGTTCAACAAAGACTCCCACAAGTCCAAGGGTAACAAGAGGAAAACTGTTGGAGGATGTGTATACTTCCTCATGGTAAGTTGTGCTAAACTAAGTTTGTATGTAAACGTTATACATCAATTGCTGAGTGGTGTTATTAATGGTTTGAAATGCTTTTTTTTTTCTAGCTGTTTTGTTTGCAAAATTTTGCTTTCGGTGATGTGGTAGCCTCTAAAAGCTAAAATTTCTATACAACGTTTTGAACCCCGCTTATCGAAGTGTTTACACATGCAGGTTATGTCTATTGTATGTAAAACATTGATGCTATATATGTAGATGTAGGGTCAAGTGAGGAGGCACATTTTCAGTGCTGATCATATGGTTAGTTTGCATTTATGGACCTTGATAATTTATTTCCCATTGACATACGTATACATAACTTCAATATTTGTTGATTATGTAGACTTTATTGGTCGGAAAACTGTCAAGTTGGAAAGTTTCTGAGTGGAAACAACAACTATTGCTTGAACATATAGGTTACAATATTGGTGATTGTGATTTGATAATGGAATCGATGTGGGTTGAGGAGCACTGGTTCTGCATGGCCCTTGATCCAAGCATGATGAATTTTTATGTCCTGGATTCAATGAGGACAAAGGTCTATATGAGCAAGAATGAATCCATTAAAAAGAAGAAAAGCGCATGTGTAAATCCCCACGCAACGATGACAAAAAAAATTGTAAGTTTTAGGCATTTAAGTTTTAGTGATGATTGAGTGAAGTAAACAGTTATTTAATGTATGTGTGTTGTTTACAGAGGGATTGTTTTGAAGAGATTATCGAATTTGTGAAACCAAATCACAAAGGCAAGATGCCAACAACAAAAATCATTTGGCCACCCGTTCCACAACAACTAAATTTGTGAGTGTCATTCTGTGGCAACATCAATAATGCTAGGTTGTATATTTGTTAATTTGTGTGTTTCTGCGTTCTGTAAGCAAGATTGTGGCGTTCATGTGTTGATTTGGTTGCGCAATTAGAGTCCTAGTTAAAGTATACAGTATGGTAATGATGAGGTCAACGAGTAGTCGAGTATAGGTGCAACCTCATGTGGTGGCTTGTCAACCATGAATCGAATGACGCCACAAATGCTACATTAGGACTCCTTCCTCCTCCAGCAACCCACGGGAAGAGAAGAAGAAAGACATGAGCATTATTTTTAAAGGCTGATTTTTTTAATTATTTTGACACTTAGTACTTAGGATTAAACCCAATCTGTGTACATATGTGGTGCTCTCCATAAATGTATGGTTAGTTATCAATTTTGTTGTGCTGGATATTTGTAAAACAGGGATGTAAACTTGAATGAAGGATATGAGATTAACAAAAACTAGATTATTTATAACAAATTTTGTATTGGCATTTACCAATGCCTCAAGGGATTTTATGAGTTTGTTGTTCAGATTTACCTTTTTTGCCTCCAAGGGAAAATTTTGTAAATTAGGGATGTAAAGTTGAATGAAGATTTTCAATGCCATTTACAAAATTTTCAATGGTATTTAAAAATCTTCCAACGTTATTTACAAAATTTTCAATGGCATTGGCATTTACGACGTTTTTTTTTAGGTTTCTCATTCTTGCCTCTGAGGGAAAAACTCAAAAATAATGCTTTATCACAAAACTTTCAACAGTATTTACAAATCTTCCAACGTCATTTTCAAAATTTTCAACGGCATTTACCACGTTTTGTTGAGGTTTCCCATTCTTATCTCTGAAGGAAAAACACAAAAATAATGCATTATCACAAATTTTAACGGTATTTACAAATCCCCCAACGCCATTTACAAAATTTTCAACAACATTTACCACGTTTTTTTGAGGTTTCTCATTCTTGCCTTTGAGGGAAAAACATAAAAATAATGTATTATCACAAAACTTTCAACGGTATTTACAAATCTTACAACGACATTTACAAAATTTTCAACGGCATTTTTACTAGTGCATTCGTCATGTTTTTCCAAATGATCCTTCCCATAAATGTAACTACAATTACAGAGTCTCCAACAACAGATAGTCATTGTGGCATTGATAAGTACACAATCGGCATTTACAAAAAGTTGTAATGGGATGACAACATGTACAAAATAGAATGAAATGACAAGTGAACATTACGATTCCACATTGACGTAATGTTTCCATGTCATTCCAATGCAAGAACATATTCTTTGCCATTTACACTAATTACATATTGAGTGATCCTATAAGTCCAGGACCCCACAATCAGCAAGTTAAGTTGGGTTTGGATTTTTGCAGGTTCTTGTTGTGTGTCCTACTTCATGGCATGAGCTGCAATGGTAAATCTTCTTGTTGCGAAATTGTGACTCTGTCCTTTCAACTCTTGGCCTTCCCCGTGGATTTTTTGTAAAATTGCAATTGTGGTAAAATATGCGTATCTAACTTTTGATGTTGGAATGACATCCTTTTTTCCTATAGGCGTATAAGAATGATATCTTTTTTGACTATATGCGTTAAATCGATGAACGTGCTTCTTTAGATGACATTAAACATTATGTCGCATATAATATGATGTACAAGTTGGTAATGAGTTTCCCTACGAACTATGGGATATATTTTAATCACGAATCGAATGCCTTTGAAGGCAATAATCATGCGTGGACGCAGGCTTAAAATGTAAGTTTTTGTTAGTTTAAATATCTTGATTTTTTTGGGCTATTGCCCGATAAGGTTTTTTTGATAGAGTTACTCGGCTTACATTAGATTTACCATAACTTTTTGTTTACAAGATATGCATGGTTATACTTGAGAAATTCATAAATTGAGAATCAAACAGTTTCTCAACTATGATTTGTTTGTTGAAATATTTTCCTGTTTTAATCCCAGTCAATATTGATCTTCATGCCGTGATAGAAAGTGGGGGAAGTTTTCGATGTCTTCAGCTGCCATGTCATCAGGGTATCGAAACGAAGGTAGTGTTTCTGGAGAGTCATCAAACAACAATGACATTGCCTTTCTCTTGTGGATGCGTCACCAAGCAGCTCGAATACAAGATTAAGTTAACTAACATTTATGAAGACGTTGCTAAGATCTATGACAGTCTTGATAATGTACATGTTCAAGCAGAGTTAGACAGATCTTACTTTGACATTCAAGTACCTGTTCGTCGTCCCAAAGAACCTTACTTTGACGACGTTGATCCAGTTCTGTTTACAACATTGTTAATTTGTTCATGAATCAAGCTGGAATTGGTTTCAGTTTCCAAGTAAAGTAAGGTTTTTTGGGACGATGAACAGGTACTGTAGCAATATTTTAGCAATTTTAATTTTTAGTTGAGAGGATCTATTTTATCGTGTGCTGTTATCTTTTAGTTATTGTAATTGATTATAAATAACTTATTTATAGAATGAAAAACAAAAAGTAGAAACTATTAAAATGTTTCTATCTCTTTCTCTCTATAAAACTCTTCACTTTTACCTTCAATTTCTTTTATTTTCTCTAATTATCTTAAAAAGGATCCTTTCACAGACAATCGGTTTATACTCCTCATAAAAATAAAAATAGTAAATTTGAAAAATTAATGATTGTACTTAATGCATGTTTAAAAAGAAATCTATTAAAGCTACTCCCCCTGGTCCTAATTATATGACAACATTTGAGAGTTTACTTTGGTCTTAATTATAGGACAACATTCTATTTTTTGTCAATTTCTTCCTAAAATATCCCTATTGATATGAATGAAGGATTATATGAAATCAAAAAGGTTATTGAAGTGCAAAATTTATATAAGGGTATTTTAGAAAAATAAGCAAAATTAACTAATTTAACCTCTATCCTCAATCCCTCTAAAATCAGTTAAATATGTCTTATAATTAGGACCGGAGGGAGTATGTAAGAAAGAAGATCTCATTTAACCATTTCTATATCAGTAGAAAAAATCTATTAAAGCAATGTAAACAAGAATATCTCCTTTAACCATTTCTATATCAGTAGAATTCAATTCAGTGCCCCACAACATACTATACAATAAGCAAACGAAGCATGTTTTGGAAAGAAAATTTCACAATGTGTACCACTCTGGTCCTATTTACAAGTCCCTTTTGACCAAAACACACATACCAAGGAGAGTTAGTTAGCTCAATGATTGTGGGGTAAATTTTCAACTTTACCCTCATTTATGAATGGGTATCTTTCAACTTTTTCTTCTCTCTCTATTTTCATTAGGTATCTTTCAACTCTTTCTTCTCTCTCTATTTTCATTGGTATAATTAATATGGGCAAAATTGTCGCAATCTCATTTATTACCTAAAATAGGACTTATAATTATGACCAAAATGGACTTATAAATAGGACCAGAGTGGTATTACATCACATGTATCAATGTATCATCAATATATGTCAAGTGTTAAATCTAAAGGCACTTCGATGGTAAGTTCATATGAAATACACCCATGTTATTTTATCATAAGAAATATTTAATACAACCCTCATCATTAACTAAATTTCAGGTTCATTACACCATCACCTTAATCTTGACGATTTTTTAAAATTGATGTTAAAATCCAAGCCTGTATAACCACCCGTCAAAACAAAAAACAAACTCACCAACCAACTCGAATATGCCCTTACTCAATGTACGTGACAGCTTCTTTCAAGTGCTCAGCAAATTTTAGTCGTACCAAAATAGTTGAGAGCCTACGTCTGCACAATAGAGGACAAATATATTTTGGAACAAATGGGGACAAATATAATGCAAAGTGGATATAATAAAAATCTAGTAATTTGTGTTTCTTCTTGCATGAGGAACTCTTTCTGGTATAACCAGATTAGGAATCAGTAACAATAACCACTGTATCAAACTTGATAAATATTTTTGGGAATAACATAAAACGAAGAGTCAGAGGCATGATATCAAATCTTAACCAGAAATATTTCTTGTATTTTCTATTTGGATACTTGACAGTTGACATTCTCATTTTTCATTCAAAAAAACAGACATAAAAAACTACTTGACAGTCTCATATGAAGATAGTTAATTATAATCAACTGATACAGCAAATAAAAGAATGGAAAATCTGCTGCATATTTATAATCAACTTGCCATATCATGTCAGTTCTGATACGTTAGAAGAGAACAGTGGCTAATTGTCATATCACCGTCCAACTGATTCAGTTGCACTTGAACGACACTAACTTGACGATTTGAATAATGTATTTGTGTAATGCAACTGCAGTTCGTAGTGAAAAGCATTTTTACTTTTGGTTCAGTTGGACGGCCCAAGCTTGGTGTATTTGTAAAATGTACTTCTGCTTGTCATCCGAGCTTATGTCTCCATATTCTGCTTGTCTTCATTACCTCCTTTCCGTTTTGGGGGTTTAAGGATGTCTTTTCTTCCAACTTCTGAACCACAAAATCTAATTCCACAAATGTCAGAATACAGTCATAGATGCTTTAAATAAGTTAAATGCTTATGCAAAAAGAATCATATCATATCGTACAACTTTAATCCTACCCAGCCTTTTATTTTCGGCCTCCTCTTCATCTTTGCATTCTTCACATAACCAATGCCCTTAAGGGACTTTCTCAAGCTTTTCTTTCATGCAATATATAGCTGATTCAAAGACATAATGATCGTAAGACTAATTCAGTGAAATAAATTTGCGAAGTAGAAACTAATAAAAAATAAGGTGTAGGTTTCCCATGCATACATATGTTCTCTGCACCATCACTACACCTACTACAATTGACAAGTAGTAGATCCTCACGACCAGCATCTCCCCATATGTTACACACAGTTATCTAGTATCCAGTCAATGAAATAAAAAATGGAAGTTGAGGTTAAGCATCACAGACACAATACATTCCACTCGTCCCATTTCCATTTCTATCAAGTTTAGTTTCACCAAAAAATAAATTAACATAAATAAAAGGGGAAATACTTACATCATATTCCATGATATCACTCTCGTGTTCAAAAAAATGGCACTTGTTGTGAAAATATAAACAATAATTGCAATCCAGGGGTTTTGCTTAAGATGTCCAAGGAAAGGGATACAGAGAACGTTTCCCCTTGGATTGGGCAGCCTAGTTTACATGAAGGAAGCTTGTTCCTCCCAAACATGTTTGATGGATAAATTCTAGGGAAAATTACATTTATGTCCCAAGGAAGGAAAAAAATTACAAAAAAGTCCCTTGAAATCATAAAATTACAAAAAAGTCCCAAAAGAATTTTTGTTGTAAATACATACATTTCGTGTTGTAAATACATACAAATATTTACAACAGGAAAATTATATATTTACAACAGGAAAAGTATATAGTTACAACAACACGAAAAGTAATTTTCATTCCGTACAAATAATATCAAAAAAGTCCCAAACCATTTACAACAGGAAAAGTATATATTTACAACAACATTTAAACACCTGACCATTTACAACAGAAAAAGTATGTATTTACAACAGAAAAAGTATGTATTTACAACAACATTTAAAAAATTCTGTACAAATAATATCAAAAAAGTCTCAAACCATTTACAACAGAAAATGTATGTATTTACAACAGGAAATGTATGTATTTACAACAAAAATTTCCTTGGGGCTTCTGGGTAATTTTGTGATTTCAAGGGACTTTTTTATAATTTTTTTCCTTCCTTGGGACCTGAATGTAATTTTCCCTAAATTCTAATGTCTTTTTTGATATTCCTTTGTAATAGAGTTTTTTAATCTTCATATTAATTCATAAAAATAATTTATTGATGATTATTTTATAATTTTTTTTTCCTGAAACACATAATAAATACTAGGTGATTCAATTTGGTAATAAATATCAGAAAATTCAGCTTGGAACCATTAATCAATAATTATAATTATTGGTGATTATTTTCTAATTTGTTTGGATTATGTTTTTGTATTATGATTCATTACAAGCGTTTGAACTTGAGTGCAAAAATATTAATTTACATTTAACAATTTTCAAAGTCTTTGTGAAATTCACTTTCTCTATTAAGATTGTATGCTCTTGGAAAAATACAAGTGAGATTTTTTTTTTTAAAAAAAAAAAAAAGGCATATACAAATGCACACACCTATAACCAACTTCATATAATCTAATTGAGGCATCACATAGATTTGAACTTCCTTGTAAAAAGCACATGCATTAATACTTGTTATAGTTATACCACTCTCTATACTTTATTATAAGTTTCTTTTATCGAAAAAGTTGTGTTCAAAATATAAGCTATTTATAGGGAAATAAATGAGATTTGGTCAATCTTACCATGTTCACGATTGGTTGGGTACTTGAGAAAGATAAGAGAGAGGTGCAAATATAAAGTGATAAAAGGACGTGAGAGAAAATATACACCATTTTATAAAATAAGAATAAATATTAAAAAAAAATACTTAATACTTTTCTTAGTTTCCGAGTGAGTGAGGTGAGGCATATGTGTTATATTCAATTAAGATTAAGATAATGCAATATTTTATTATTTGCATTTTTCATTCAACACGCTACTTCAGAGTAATGAGGAGATCATTGGGGAAAAAAGAAAAAGAAATTGAGAGCGTTTAAAATAGCTGTAGTGAAATTGGTTCTTTTACGATTTGCTTTTTATAAATTTAAAATTGAGTAGAAGTTAGAAATGTTTGTGTCTCTTCTTGAGGATTAAAACCTAGAGCTGATGTGACTATACCCGGAATTTTAAGTCTTTTTTAATTAAAAATAACATTTTCTTAAAAATTGTTAAATTGTGTCCGTCTCTTTTTTTTTTTTGCTCAGAATGGAGAACTTGCATTACTAATAGAAACCAGATTACAGAGGAAACAACCGAAAAACGAGTGAATGCAATACAACACGCAAAAGCAACATACACCAGTACTAATAGCAACTAAACACCTAGAAGGAAGAAAAAAACAAAACCAAGCACTAAAACAACAGCTCAGCCAATCCCCAATTCAGATCTGGCAGTGGAGAAATCACTCGCAGATACATTGCAAGCCTCTTGAGCATCCAAGGTTAGAAGAGAGAGTAAGGGAAGTGCTGGTTGAAAGACCCACCCGACCGGGCACACATCCTTATAAGCATTTGTTGCGAGATGATCCGCAACTCTATTACCCCCACGAGGGATAAAATCTAAGGAGAACCCAACCTTGTCAGAGAAAAGACTAATAATATCATGGAGAATACTTCTACATTGCCATTCACCAGAAGTAGCAGATTTAGCTGAAATACAAGATACTAAATTGAGACAATCAGATTCAAAAACAACATTCTCATGTCCCATATCAATTGCTAACATGAGTGCCCTTTTGAGTGCTAAGGCTTCTGTCATAAAAGCCGAAATTGATTTGATTTTATCCACAAATCCCCAACAAAAGGAACCCGAGCAGTCACGACATACCACTCCCAATGCAGCAGAATCATTACCGGCAGTAAACGCGCCATCAGAATTTATTTTAAGGTCCCCAGGTTTCGGGAAGGACCAGCAACCCTTGACAGGAATGGTGCTGCCCCCATTATCCTCGGCCTCATTGAGTGGACGATGAGTATCCAAATGACACCAGAATTCCAGATTATATCTATGGGCAGATTCTATCACAATATAAGGGTTGGGCACATTATGATTAAAAACCAATTCATTCCTTTGCTTCCAGATTAACCAAAAGTTCCAGCATAATAATGAAATATCCTGAGGAGTATAAGATTGCATACCATTAATGTGCATCCACCAAGAGTTGAAATTAGTAATTTTGGAACAATCCGCTCTGACTCCTAGGCTACTCCCGAACCAGACACAACGAGTCCAGCTGCATTGAAACAAGAGATGCTCTATATTCTCTTCTGCAGATTCACAGATCGGGCATAAATTGCTCTGGCACCGTTTCCTTCTATATAGGGCTGCATTGGTGGCAACAGAGTTGGTAAGGAGACGCCACAAAAACTGCTTCACTCTGGGAATGGTCTTAATCGTCCAGCCCATTATTAGGAAGGGGGATAGTCAGAATAGCCTCAATGACAACTCTTGGTACATACTGTGCCAGAGGGTTGGGCGACCAAGATCCATCAACTATTAGGTCCATCACTCGGCCATGCTTGATGAAAGGATCCTCATTGTTCTGCGGTATCACAAGAGGCTGAAAACCTGGAATCCAATTATGCTCCCAAATCCGAATGTCCCGTCCAGTTGCTACATCCCATCGGAGATTGCCCTTCAAGAATTCTCGCCCCTCAAGAAGGCTAGACCAGCACCAAGAGGCCTTATGGCCCTTAACCGCTCCCAAGAAATCTGTTTGGGGGAAATAGACACTTTTAAGTACTTTTACCCATAAATCATCGGGCCGGTTGTGGAGTCTCCAAGCAGTTTTGGCCAATAAGGCTTCATTCATGACTACAAGATCGCGAAAACCCATGCCCCCTTGGCTTTTTCCCAAGGTAAGATAATCCCAAGCCTTCCAATGCAAGCGACTTCCAAATGGATTTCCATCCCACCAGAAATTAGCAACTAGTCTTTGTATTTCCTTACAGGTCTTGATAGGGAACTTGAAGCAGTTCATGGGGTAAATGGGTATGGCTTGGATGACTGCTTTGATTAACACTTCCCTTAGGCCGAAGAAAGGAATCTATGACTGACTCTGAAGTTTAGAACAGACCCGTTCTCGAATGTAAGCAAGTGCTTGGTGTTTCATTTTACCCCAAATACTCGGTATTCCAAGATACTTGCCAGGATCTTCAGTGCAAGGAATCTAAAGCATATGACCCACTGTCGTGCAAACTTCTTCTGGGGTGTTACTAGAGAAAAAGAGGCTAGATTTCTCAAGATTGATCACTTGGCCGATGCCGCACGGTATTCTTTGTAGAATCATAGCTAGTTGATCACAATTAGAGCGGCTAGCATTCATATAAATAAGAGCATCATCTGCAAAGAAATTATGTGTAAGTTCAGGGCAATTAAAGCTCAATTTGATCCCTTCCAGTAAACCAGCCTCCTGACTTTTAGAGATCATAGTAGATAAGACCTCTGCCACCAAGATGAAAAGATAAGGCGATAAAGGATCCCCCTGGCGTAAACCTCTGCTTGGATAGAAATTGTTGACAGCTTCACCCGACAAGCAGATATTTAACTTAACTGAACCAACACACTTCATTATAAGGGAAACCCAGAAAGCATCAAAACCAAATCGTAATAATGCCTTTTCCAAAAAAACCCACTCTACACGATCGTAAGCCTTACTCATATCCATTTTGAGAGCAAATTCATATTTAGGTCCAACCCTCTTCCGTCTTAAATAGTGATACACCTCGTGGGCAATAATTATGTTATCATGAATGATACGGCCCGCACGAAGGCACCACGAGTATGAGAAATGACGGACTCAAGTAAAGGACACATCCTAGTTGCCATGATTTTTGAAATGATTTTATAGGAGAAGTTGCATAGGCCAATAGGTCGAAATTGAGATACATGCTCTGGCTTACAGACTTTAGGTATCAAAACAAGATTAGTCTCATTAATTGAATCCAGAACAGATTTACCAGCAAAAAATTCCAACACCATAGAGTAGACAGATTCACTAACCTCAGGCCACGCATTCTGATAAAAACTACCGGAGAAGCCGTCAGGTCCGGGAGCCTTGGAGCTGCCAAGGCTGAATGCAGCCTTCCTGATTTCCTCTCGGGTGATAGGACATAACAGCCTCTGATTCATTTCTGGGGAAATTTTGTTCTCAACGGATGAGAGAACAGAATCCATATGATCAGTCCCAGAGGATGAGAATAAAGATTGAAAAAAGCTGGCAATGTTACCCACCACGTCCCTCTTCTCCGTAAGCCACTGACCTTCATCGTTCTTTATACACTAAATGCTATTCCTTTGCCTCCGTTTCATAGTTGATAAATGGAAGAAGCGTGAATTTTTATCCCCCGCCGTCAACCAATTCACTCGGGATCGCTGCCACCAAAACTTCTCCTCTAAATCAAGAACTCGCTCAATTTCCAACTTCACATCCCGAATAGCCTTACAGGCCTCCTCGGTTAAGTCACCAGTAGAGAGATGAGCTAACTGAGATTTCAATTGAACCAATAGCTTCCCATTATTTGGAAACTCCTTTTACTCCATCTCACCAACACTTCCTGACAACTCCTCAAGCTACATACAAACTTGTCCATTGCACATGTAACAAATCCGAATTTCGCCCCATCCATTGTTCACTACCTGATGAAAATTAGAGTGGTGTGCCCAACAATCTTCAAACTTAAAAGACCTCTTTCGTCGGGCCATATCAGGTTGAAACTGAATATGGAGAAGGTGGTGGTCCGAACCTAATGGTTCCACGTTAAACACAAGAATGTTAGGAAACAGATCCCTAAGCAAACAATTCCCCAACGCTCTGTCAATCCGTTCCCAAACAGTATCTGGTTGTTCTCTGTTATTACACCAAGTATACCTATTACCATGAAATCCAAGATCATCCAATTCGCACCCCGCCACAAAGCATTTAAAGTTCAGTATTTTCCTCCAAGCCCTTGGTCCACCCCCCAGCTTTTCCTCTTGAGATAAAATATCATTGAAATCGCCCAGACACAACCAAGGCTCAGAGATGGACCTACTGATTCGGGTAATTTCTTGCCAACAAATAAGTCTATCTGCCTCCGACGGGGGGCCATATATAAAAGAAATGTATGAGGGAGCAGTTACCTCATCAGCTTCAATCCGAGTATGGAGGATGTGAGGAGAAGAGAATAAAATGTTGACTCTGACTGCTTCGGTCCACCATAAGGCTAATCCTCCACTTCTACCCAGAGGCTCCACCAGCCAATCCTCAGAAAATCCGCAGCGTCTTCTTATCTTTCGTACATATTTTGCCTTCTGTTTCGTCTCTGATAAGAAAACAATTTGGGGTTTTTTCCGGAAGCACTCTTCCTTTAAATTCCTGGCTGTCAAGGCAACCCCAAGACCTTGACAGTTCCAGGCTACGATATTCATGGTGCACCGGTGGTTGGTCCCATCCAACCACCGGCGTTTGATCCAGAAAAACCCTCTTGCGTCTCATCCTTAGAAGCGTCACCATTAACCCAACTTTGAGGAAAATCGATCTCATTAGAAGAAGGCAGATCAAGAATCATAGGAATATAATCGACATTCTTGCTTCTAATTAAAGATTTCACCGACCTGACGCTTTTACGTCGTCCCCTTGGAGCCAACGCGTCTGCAGAACGAGGTTGAGGAAGGACTTCTGGAACCTCGAAATCCAGTCTTCTCTGCCTTTTGGGAATAAAAGGATCACTGCCCAAGTCATGAGGTCTCTTTAGATGACACCCCTTTAAAGATAGGGCCACGGATGATATTGGGGAAAGCCCATAGTTAGGATGTATGGGCCCTTCAGCAGATTCAGCCTCAGAAGGAAATTCCACGTGATACACAGGTTTTTCCAAACTACCAAGTGGGCTTCCCTTCATCTCAATGATTGGGCCCAATAACTGATCCTCACTCATTGTGGGGCCTGGGTCTTTGGTTTCATGAGATAATCCTGCTCCACATTGAGCAGTGACGTGGGAAATTTGCAGAGGGTGTGTGTCTCGAGGAGGGCTTACTTCTGAAACAATGAAAGGTTGTATTCCTTCAAGGTCAACCTGTTCTGAACCTGCTACATCCTTTGCCACCCAACCCCGTCCTGTCCTTTTCCCCTGACAGCAAAAAGGCGCTATCCCATGTTGACTCCAACTCTGACCAACTTCCAACCTAGTACCCTCTTTGCTGACCGACGCTGCCTCCTTTTCCGGTGACCAACTCCGGCTAACGTTGTCCGGCTGTGGTTTGCTCGTATAGCATTGGGCCTCTACCCAGTCGTTCCTGCAGAAAACAATAGATTCTTCCAAGGTTCTAACCGCAGGGGTCCCAAGCCAGCTACCGAACTCAGAGGTTTTATCATCAAGCTCCTCCCCTTCCAAAGCAGCTTTACATCCTCGATTGCCATGCCCGATGCATCCACACCTGTAACAAAAACATTGAAGCCTTTCATACTTCACTGTAACCCACGCCGGCTCTTTCTTGTCTCTTGGCACCCAAAAACCAGTGGATAAAGGCTCATTGATGGAAATAAGAGAGCGAACTCTCAGAAATCCCCTTCCCAGTTTGCCTTTCGTGAAAGGGCTCTCAAAAAGAACAGTCTCCCCAACTGTGTCCCCAAGCGTTTTCGCATTTGTATTATTGAAAGTGTCCATAGGGAGTCCATGAAATTGAACCCAGAACGGTGTGACATCAAAATGAACATCTTTTAAGACCATACTGTCGTCCCAGGTTTGAATGCTTACCAAATGACCCAAAATCGACCACGGTCGACCCTTCAGAACGCGTTTATAGTCCTTAGCATCCGAAAATCGAAACAGGAACGTAAGCTGTTGGCGCTCGGCTCGATAATTTCCAGAGTCTCGTCCACTTGCCAGCCTTTCTTAAACATCGCTACGACCGTTGGGATATTCAAATTTTTGTTGGTTATGATTTTACCAACCAGCATAGAACCTTGCCTCATCTCCGTGCGATCGGTGGTAAGAACCACCTGCTTCTTTGTATTAGCTCGGATATTCCTACCCACTTCCATTCTTGAGGAACAAAGAGAACTCAGAATAGAAAAAAAAAAAGAAAGAAAAAAAGTGACCCAGACCCACTCTAAGGAAACTCACCAAGACATTTTAGGAACACTCTGAGAGGAAGAAGAACAAGAAAAGAAAAGAAAAGAAGAGGACCTGGCCGCCGTTCAAATAACGACGTCCTGACTGAACCACCAAGGATCCCACAGTCCGTCTCTTTTGAAACTGTGCTCGGGAATTTTATTTGACATAGCTGATGTGACTATACCCATGACATAAAGGAGCCTCTCAAATTGCACCTAGACTCCAAGTATACCTGTGGCTAGTGTCAGAAAATCGGATCGAGCCGGTCCATTTAAATCCTAACCTTTTTAGGGTTGGGTTTGTAAATTGGAGCTCCTAAATGAAGTTAACCCTGTAGGGTCGAGAGCCTAAAAGGGCTGGTCCTGCAAGGCCGACCCGTTAGGAGCTTTAAATATATATTTTTGTTTTATTAACTTGACTTGACCATTTAATTTACTAATTTATATGTATTTGATATAGAGTTATTTATCCATTTAATTACAAATGCATAATAACTATACTTTAATTTTATGATTTGGTTTTATTATTTGTTGCAGATAAAGATTATGGATGTATTTATGATTTGAGAAAATATATTCTTGATATTTTTATCCATGAAGCAAAGCCTACTACTCGAAGTGAAGCACAATCAAATGTCTTCAAAATTGATGGTGGTGGTGAAGAAGATGAAAATGATAGTTATCGTACTCATGTTGCTAAGTGGTAAGCTTGTTATGCTTTCTGTGAATTACGTGTGAACAATAATTTATTATTGATTATGAATTAGTGACTGCGTTTGTTTATTACATTAAGTGTGTTGTATAGACACTAATGTTGACATTTATTTGATAAATTAAAACTTCAATTGTTGTATTTTACTAATTATATTTCTTTGAAAAAAACGCAAGAAAAATAATTTTAATTCATAAAAATATCTTTCGGCCTGACCTGCATGCTCTCTGGCCGGGCCTTGAAAAAAAGACGTTTTTCTTACCCCGAGCCTAAAAGGGCCAACCCAATTAGGCCTTGGCCCTTCAAGGGCCAGGCCTGATTCCCAACTCTCCCATGCCTATACCTGTACATAAAGGAGCCTCCTAAACTGATTTGACATGGCTGAATTTTATTGCCAACGTCTCTTATAAACTTTAGGGTTAATGTGCAAAAACACCCATGAGCTTTTACCCTAAGTACGTTAAGCACCATATGCTTTTCGGAGATGCAAAAATACACATGAATTTATAAAATGGGTGCAAAAATACCAAAATCGTTAAAATGACATAACTGCGGTTACTTTTATGTAGTCCAGAAGAAGTTGGTAGATTTGGACAATGAATAAGATAGTTTCTTGTATGAAAATGGTTTCTTGGACATGTATTTCCTTATGTTGTTGTTTTCCTTTTTGCAGCAGTGCCTCATTACTAGACAGTGCTAAGTTTCTGTTGCTCCCTTCATCTCTTTCTCTCCCACACTCTTACCTATTCAAAATTAAGTGAAAGCTAGATTATAATATTTTGAGTTTTTTTACTCTTGCAGGTTTTGTTTCCATACTAAAGCTCTAAGTTTATAATCTGAACATACAGCAGCAAGTTCACTGAGAAAAGGGAAAAAGAATAATAGAGCATGTAAAGAGAGAGAGGATGAGATGGGGAAGCAATGCAATTTCAAACAATTATATGAAAAAGGGGAAAAAGAATAAGAGAATGGTTCATACAACATGTGATAATTTTTATTTTTTAAAATCTTTCTTGAGATTGTTCAATGAATTTTTGGTTTCTTGGGGAAGAAGGGTTTCTTGTAGTAGTTTTGCAGTAGTTCTGTTAGATTGAAAATTTAGAATGTGCAGATTTTTCGTTCATGCATTTTTCTTTTAGGGCTTAGTTTGATGATTAGAATGAGCATTAATTATTTTTTGTACAGTGGGATATGTTACTGTACCCAACCATACAGCGTTTTTTATTCGTGCACCGTGAGTGTAGTTATGGTAACTATGACTTTTTAGTCTAATTAACTAGTATAGGGTAGCTATGACTTGATGAGTCCACATAAGGAAGCAACACATTATTAAAAAAAATTTAGAAAGCAGCACATTATTTAAATATAAATAAATAAGATATATAAAAATAATAAAAAAATTACATGCTTATACCTCAATTTGAGGTATAAGCATGTAATAAGTATATAAGGTCTAAGCACCTTATGTGGACTCTGACTTGATAGCTATCTTTATAGGCATTACTTTTCAAATTGCCAGGATTGAGAGTACTTAACCTTCAAATTGCCAAGAAATGATTTGCCCAGCCTTGTATTTGATTTCTTCCTTCTGTTTTTAATTCATCTCGTGTAAATGATAATTTATAAAATTTCACGATTAAAGCAACTTTATATAATTTTTAAAAAAATGACTTTGCATGTTTATGTTTGTTATCGATAACTTTATTATGTTAAGATAAGTCCTGCCAACAACAAAATGACCAATACTACTCCTACGACCCTATTTCCAACATGACTTTGCTTCGTAAGGTTAGATAAAATTATTATTTGAAGGCGAGATCTAAATTTGTAATGAGTTTTTTGTAACATTGCTCATTTAAAAATCTAAAGTATGTATAGAATGATGAGAAGAACAAAGAAGTTATAGCCAATTTTCACTGCTGTCATTTATTATCCCAAAGCACAAACTCAATTGATAACTTCCATTTCCCTACTAATTTACTGGTGCAGAGTACAAATAAATGACAGTATTAACATTTAATATATAAATTTACCTATGATAATAATGGTTTATGCTTTATATTACTACTCATTTTCATTATACTTAGTTATAAATTTTATATTTATAGGTTCAGTCACAGGTTTAGAGATGATTACTACGCACACAGCATAAGGGCAAGTGGGGCCCGCCATTTCAATGTTTTATTATTAAGCGTTGAATCTTAGGGTATTAAGTCACTATCTCTGACATTTCCCTCTGGACAACACTCACGAAAAAAGTCTCTTGACCCGTGAATGGCTCCTTGTATCGGACACATCCCTGCTTCCAATATGCTTTTTTGTTCTGCTGCAAATATGTTCCATTTCCATGCAATATATGCTCTAAGCAAGGAAAAAATGATTTAGATGCCTCAATTTGATTAGTGTTGCTAATAATGGGAACAAGCTTAATAAATTAGCACTTTTTTTTTCAGATACCTCAATTTGATAAAAATCTTGTCAAGAACAAAAGAATGTCTCACTTTTTTTCAAATATTATCCTATTTACCTCTCAATAAAGAGGAAAAAAAATTATTCGAGTTAACCAGCAATAATTTAGCACTAAAATAAGATATGGAATAAAACATAAAAACTCAGAAATATCATTGCATGGCGTCACAAATAGGAAATCCAAACTAAGTAAAGTTAAAAACACAAATTGTATGCATGGCGTCAGAAATATCATTGCATGGCGTCAGAAAAGGCTCTTTTAAAAGTTAAAAACACATCATTAAAACAATTATAGAAAATAGCATAAGATATAAAGCACAAATTGTATGCTTCCTACATGTGAGTTAGTATTTTTTAACCAGATCCAGACATCACATTGTTGTGTAACATTATACAAACTTCATTTGTAATATGTCACTGAATCGATTGGAGGATATTGTTATTTACCATTATTGAAGTTTCATTTCTAATAATATGTAGCCATTCATTAGTAGTGTGATATTTTAATGTTCTTTAAGGATAAGAAAGTTGCATCACTTATGAAACAAAACATGTTAAGTAATATGTGAAATATTATCATCCCGCGCAACGCACGGGGAAATAAAAGGTCGTTTAGTGTAGAGGAGAGAAAAAATTGCTCTTTCCCCCTCCCCCTCCCTCAAACCAAACAAGTCCTTAGTCTCCCTCTGTTTCCAACCATCATTATCATGGTGCCTATTTATACAAGGCTTCCTTGTTGAAAATTTCAACCATTTTTTGATGGGTTAAGTATAAATTTTGCCCCTGAAGTACACACCCAGGAGCAATATTGCCCTCGAAGTTTTTGGGGGCTCAATGTTGCCCCAAAAGTATAAAAACGTAGCAATGTTGCCTCTCCGTTAATAGCCCTAATGGTCAAACGTGAGATTGCTCTCAAAAAAACTTTGAGAAAAACATTGCTCCTAGGCGTGTCCTTCAAGGGCAAAATTGATACTTAACAAAAAAAAAAAACCTATTTTCCAATATCTTTTATTCATTAACTCCATAAAACTTTTTTCAGCAATTAGATTATTTAAATAATCTAATTAAAATATTTGCTAAATATCTTCACCATATCCTTCATTATTTATCTATATCTTTTAGACTATTAGGATTGGAATATTATTTTTTGAAGGTCCTAGTTAGAGGTAGTTTTATTGGGTTATAAAGATCCCTCTCATGTCATTTTGAATTTAGAGTCAAATAACGAAGAATTCTTCAATTTCTTTAGCGAGCATGGCTTGTTCTTCAGTATTCTGGATTGAATACCTTGTAGCTATTCGGGTAATAGGTGTTATAGATAGAATACCTCATGGGTTATCCAAAATTTTCGAGTGCTTCCACATCGGAAAGTCTGACTTTTCAAATTAAATTCCATGTGATATATCTTTATAATTTTTAAAAAAATTTGGAATCATCATAATCAATATAATCAGTCAACATGTGAAATTTCTAACAAGAAATACCAATCTCATCAAAATATATATAAAGCTCAAATTGGTCCATATAATGTAACAGGTGTGGTATTGACAAGATATCATTCTTATAATTTGTTAAGACTGTTTGGGATCATTAATTTAGTACTTGGTATCTTTACTCCACTTTTTTTGATATGATATCAATTGATCTTCTTTGTGATTTCTTATACTTTATTTAAAGGGTTAAGTATCAATTTTGCCCTTGAAGTACACGTCTAGGAACAATGTTGCCTTGGAAGTTTTTTTTGGAGTAATGTTGCTCTGAAAGTATAAAAACGTAGCAATGTTGCCCCTCTGTTAACAGCCCTAAATAGGACTGTTAACGCAGGGGCAACATTGCTACTTTTTTATACTTTAGGAGTAACACAAACTTCGAGGGCAACATTGCTCTTAGGTGTCTATTTCAAGTAGGGCTGTGCATTCGGTTTTTCGGTAAAAACCGAAAAACCGAATTATGTGTATTTTAAAAACCGAACCGAAAACCGAAAAAATAGAAATATTTCGGTTCGGTTTTCAGTTAATTCGGTTTAACCGAATTTTACATAAAGTTATGAAATTTTACATGAATAAAGTAGACATATAGGGCTTTCTAAATATATAAATTATGTAGCATTTTGAGTTCTACACAAGTAGTAACATATTTTTGAAGTTAAGCCTTATTTATGGAGTTATAAACTGGGCAGCATTGAGAAAATATTAAACTGGGAATGATCCGTGACTTTCTTGCTTCTGGGAATATTTTTCCTTGAAAATAGACATGTCAAGGGTCATGACGAATTTTGAAGCACTCGAAAACAATTTTTGTAGAATTAATTATGATTTTTTAACAAAAAATGTTTAAAAAAATCGGTTTTTCGGTTTTAACCGATTTTTTTTTTTTTTTTTGCAAAAACCGAACCTAAAAACCGAAAACCGAATTATTCGGTTCGGTTTTCGGTTTCGGTTTTGATTTGCTCACCCCTAATTTCAAGGGCAAAATTGATACTTAACCCTTTTTGATTCCTCTTACTGATCATCGATCAGTTGCTATTCTCCATTTCTGTGCTACTGCGCTCTTCTTCAATAGCTTCTTTTTGGTTTGGGTCTCTCATCCATTATTTTATTTATTTTCTCTGATTTTCTTCCATGAACTTTTACTTGTTTTACGATTATATTTGATGTTTTAAGATAAAAGTGTCTTTTTTTTTAAAATAATGTCAAAGTGTTTAGAAAATTTATCTATTATTTCTTTAAGCAATGGTGACGGGTGTTTAGCAAATTTTGGTTTATCACCCTTCCATGGAAACACTTGTCATGACATGCCTCTCTTTCTCATCTATCTTTTTATCACAGAGAGGCCTTCATCGAAAATAGACTCTCTTTACTAGGGTATCCAATATTAATTGGGTATCTTGCTGTCTACATATGTGAACATTATCACCTATCAGAATTCAGACGTTAACTTGGATTTGATAATCATAAAGAGACTGTCAATTATTATCATTCTAGTTTGAGGTCTATTATAAAAAAGACTTTTGGAGCGTGGAAGAATATGTTTGAAATCTTTCAAACAATACGCGAATATAGCTACCTAACACAAGTCCGCATGGTTTGTGTAACAATGGTCATACCAAATTTTAAGGGAAATTGTCAAAGTGATGTTAATTTCTACAAATTGAAAATGAGAGTATAAGTCATCTAGATAATAATAGCCTAGATAAAAAGTTATCATTGATAAATTATGCTACTTCATCTTCAATATCTTTAACCCAAATAAATTATATTTGTGACATAATAAGAGACTAAATTGTACGGTAATCCAATTTGTTATGTAATATTATTTGATTGAATTATCTATTTTAGCATTGTCAAAATTTTCAACTCAACATTTTTCACAAATTTGTAATTTTGACTTTAAATTTTTTTTTATAATTATCATAAAATTCATTTAAAAAAAGTTACTTCTTTTACTGCAATTCAAATATAAATTATATTACTCAATTTATTTTTACTCAACTTTAAATTTAAATAGCTGTTTAGATTAGAGTCACTGTAGAAGTTACTTTTGAACGTGATTAATGCTGGATTGCTAAAAGGTCCTTTTCACTTGGAAAAGTTACTTAAACAGTCACAAAAATGCCTGCAATACGCCATCGCTGACAACTCGTCGGAACACTCTTGTGACTACTGGGTTTTACCCAAGAGATTAAATCCTTGTTTTTCCTTTATTTTAATTTAATGGGCCATGTCAGATTCTCTAGCTTTTTGACCTTAATAATTTTTTTAAAAAAATAATTATCAAACTAAGGCTGTTTGAAAACAATTTATCAATATAAGTCTTACGCCATTAATTCCGTAAGAAAGTGTTGCGTCACAATAAGTGGCGTAAGAAAGTTTCACGGAACTGCGGAAATCTGCAATTAGTCACGTAAGAAAAATTTACGCACCAAATGGCGTGGGAAATCCCCACGCCATTTGGTAACCAGATGGATGGATTCGCTGCAGATTTGAAAGCCAAATTTGATTTGATTGAGGAAAGACTCAAGGAACTTGTAAAAAGAAAAAAGGGAAAATCCTTACCAAGGCCCAATTAAGGCCCCAAATTGTAAAAAGGGCCTCAACCACTTTCCTCTACCACAAATGGCCCTAGGGCCCTTTCTGACATTCAGTTTTAAAGCAAAATGACCAAAAAAACCCAAAGGCTGTTTGATTCATAAGTCATAACCTAACGAGGCATCAACGTAAAAATAGAGAGCGAGAATCAGAATCCCTACTTTCAGCCGGCTAGCCTCCTCCGGTTCACTACTTGCACTCTCTCGCTTCACCCGTTGTTTTCTTCTTCGTTGTTCTTTGATCGACTCCGCCATAGCTCGTCGAGGTTACGGTTCGTGTTTTTGTGCTTCTTCGAGTTCGTTTCGCATACGTTCTCTGTTGAAAGTCCCTCGTGTTTGTTGCTTTTGGCTTGCGGCCTCCATTTACATTCTGATTTCTTTGGCTTAGTAGCTCTACCTTACGGTTTAAATAAATCATGAATGGTAGTCTTTGAAGTGATTTTAGTTTTGAGAAAGAAAGGGTTGGGGAATGGGGAAGGGATTAAAGCAGATAATTAATTGGAGAAGAGTTGGGAAGAAAGTTTGAAGGAAGATTTTTAATTGATAGGGGCCACCTTGTGCAATGCACTTTACAACTAAAAATGGTGACTGTTATTTCTGTCTTGAAAATTTCTGCATTCCGTTTGCTTTTGGTTGGTTTCCTACTTCGTCCTGTTACATAAGTAGAGGATAAGAAAGTGCAAGCGGGCATCTAGGATTGGGGACTATTCTAAGAATGATCTTCTATGGTTTTTCCTGTGGGAACCTTCACTGTTTGATTAAGAATGAGTAATATTGCATTATAGTCATCATCATGATTTTAATGTAATGTAACTCATGCTACTTACCAATTCGGTGCTTATTGACGGTGAGATATGGATCATTTATTTGGGATATAATAATTTTCGTAGTTATTCATGAATGATATTGGGTTGACTTGCGAAATTTAATTGAAGTGTATATAATATAACCATGAAACGTGAGTCACCTTGCGGCTAGAGAAAAATAATATTCCCTCTAAGTAATTTAATTCATAAAAATATATTATTTTCATTTTGGGTGCATGTTGCAAATAATAACAGAATAGTTATGCCAATGTTGAACATTATTGTTGGCTCTCATGTCGGGTTGAAGATTCAGCACAAGCATGGATTGATGGAGAAGTTTTCAAAATCAATGGTGAAGAAGTTCATGTTCGCACCACAGATGGAAAGACAATGAGTCAAACTCTACTATCTTTATTGTAAACCTCTGGATATGAATCAGATTTTCAATAAATTTATTAGCTTGTTTGCTCTGATGCTTTATTCTTGAAACGTCTCTTAGCCCAAATTCTTTCGAACTCATACAAGAAACTCTAAAGTTAAATTGGCTATTTTAGCTTTAATGCGGGGTTTACCGCAATTGGTGGATACTGCAAACCAAAGGTCACCAATGGAAATTAAACCGAAAACCTTTTGGTCGCTCCAACTTGATCCAAATGATTGAGCCAAAGCTTTTTGTTTAATAATTCTTTTACCTAATGAAAAACAAAGGTTTCCTTTTTGTTTAAATGTGATATTCTTTTCAACCTGCAAAAGAAGAAACTAGTGTTGTTCATTCTCACGTTGATTCCATGGAGATTTTGTTTGGAAGTACATGAATAAGATTAAGAAAGTTGCGAAGATAGTGATTTGGTAGTTAATACCCTAATGCTGATTTGTGATTTTATTTGTTAAATTAGGATTTTTTTTTTGTATATATTTAGTTTTTGTTTTGGTAGTTAATACCCTAATCTGGACTGTGATTGTGATGTAGTGATCAATGTGATGTTTCTTAAATCAAGCTTATTCTAAACTACAATTGTGTTGTTGTCTTTGGTTTTATGTTTTTAACATCCCTCTTCTTTTAGAATTATTCTTCTAAGGTATATTTGTTACTCACAGAGAATAGAGGTATACTTGTGATTGTGGAGTGTGCTCTTTATTCTTATGATCAAGGGTAATTTTATTTGAACTTCATTAACAATTGTTGTAGGTACACAAGCAAGAAGGGTGTAACATAAGAAGAAGCAACAACAATGAAATCTACACAAAGGGACACAAGGTTCTCCGGTTCAATAAAGAATTTCTTCAAGCAACACGTGCAAAGCCAAAAGTATTGTCCATCATTGAGGAGTCCCAGTAGATGAGACATTAGGCAGCATAGTTGTTAGAACACATTTTAGTTGATCACTTGTTGTGTACACGTGCATATGTATTTATGACAAATTTGTATTCATGAGAATGACCTTCAACATTTGTATTTCTGTAAATTGTCTACTGATGCTAACTTGACCATTTGAATTCAATGACGAGGAAATTTTTCCTTCTTTTATGATATTTGTTCATGATATGAGAAAAAAAATGCAACTGGAAACGCCCCCTGATATTGTTGTAAATGACCCCTGTTATTGTTGTAAAAGACGCTGATATTGTTGTAAATGACCCCTGTTATTGTTGTAAATGACCCCTGATATTGTTGTAAATGACCCCTGATATTGTTGCAAATGAACCCTGTTATTGTTGTAAATGACCCCTGATATTGTTGTAAATGACCCCTCATATTGTTGTAAATGACCCCTGATATTGTTGTAAATGACCCCTGTTATTGTTGTAAATGACCCCTGATATTGTTGTTAATGGCCCATGTTATTGTTGTAAATGACCCCTGATATTGTTGTAAATGACCCCTCATATTGTTGTAAATGACCCCTGATATTGTTTTAAATGACCCCTGTTATTGTTGTAAATGACCCCAGATATTGTTGTTAATGGCCTCTGTTATTGTTGTAAATGACCCCTGATATTATTGTAAATGACCCCTGTTATTGTTGTAAATGACCCCTGATATTGTTGTAAATGACCCCTGATATTGTTGTAAATGACCCCTGATATTGTTGTAAATGACCCCTGATATTGTTGTAAATGACCCCTGATATTGTTGTTAATGTTATTGTTGTAAATGACCCACGATATTGTTGTAAATGACCCCGATATTGTTATTAATGACCCCTGTTATTGTTGTAAATGACCCCTGTTATTGTTGTAAATGACCCCTGATATTGTTGTAAATGACCCCTGATATTGTTGTTAATGACCCCTGTTATTGTTGTAAATGACCCCTGTTATTGTTGTAAATGACCCCTGTTATTGTTGTAAATGACCCCTGATATTGTTGTAAATGACCCCTGTTATTGTTGTAAATGGCCCCTGATATTGTTGTTAATGGCCCCTGTTATTGTTGTAAATGACCCCTGATATTGTTGTAAATGACCCCTGATATTGTTGTAAATGACCCCTGATATTGTTGTAAATGACCACTGTTATTGTTGTAAATGACCCTTGTTATGTTGTAAATGACCCCTGATATTGTTGTAAATGATCCCTCTTATTGTTGTTAACAGGCCCTGAAAAGAAGAGCAATCTGATAGTGTTGGCAACCTTAACATACACTGACAGAGTTTCCAGTAACAAATATGTAGGAAAAAAACTCATGACAATCAGATATAGTAAACAAGTAACATTGGACACATGGAAACTTGAGACACTTTTGCCTCAACTTTTCACTATTATAGACAGATTTGTCAAACTGTTTTGTAAAGTTAACATCAGTAGGCTATTTGCAAAAGAACAAATGAAGGTCATCCTCATGAAATACAAAAGGAGTCATAAATATACATTGTCCTAACAACTATGCCTCCTAATGTCTTTTCTTTTGCTTCTGAAAGTTCTCAATTAACGACAACACTTTTGCCTGATGCTTGTTGCTAGGATGGGTGACTAGCCACCACAACAACTCGACCTTCAATTCATGAAGTTCTTCGTCTATGTAGAATGGCATTGTGTGCCCATCCTCCCCTTGCTCTGAGCCATCCCAAATTTGTAACCAGGTAAGCACATGAACCCCACAAGAGTGCCTGAAATAAATTAGACAAACGCGTTCTAGTCAAATCAGCCATCAAACTTCTAAATTTGTGATAGAGGAAAGTTGTTGGGGCCCTTTTTACAATTTTGGGCCTTAATTGGGCATTGGTACGGATTTTCCCAAAACAAAACAGATATTTTTACTAAAAAACACACAGAAAATAATGCAAATAATGATGAATTACAAGAGGGTTCCATGTTTGAAGGAGGAACCTATATGTTGAGAAGACTTATTATGAGGCATTTTTAGAAAAGATTGATGTCTCAACACTCATACTATATTCTTAAACAGAGAGACAAAAGAGACTAAATAATAAGGTTTAAGTAGAATGGTTTGGTTTTCTAACCTCAAGAGTGATCCGACAACACTAGAAGCAGCCGCCGCAGAGTAATTGATGAAACTGTCCCAGTACCTGACAAGATGCACAGCGCTAGGTCTCTGCTGTGAAATGGACAATAACTTTGCTACAATGTCCTGAAAGAAGTTAAACTTTTATTTGAGGAACTTCCCAACTAATGTGTTAAAAAGCAACAATCTTCAATGTGTCCATAGTGAATAGCACGAAAGTTGATCACTTAGAAGTTAGAATTAATATTGGCACAACAGGTTTCCATTGAGTATTATCTCTGTTGCATAAAATCAGCAAGTACCATGTCATCTTACAGGTTTGAATAGACAACTTTTCCAAATTACTTCAAGCAACTTTTTCTAAATAGCATAACCCAATTGTAGACATTTACAAAGTGGAAGAGTTTTACTACCTCCCCAACTCCAATTGTGATAACATGAGGTGCAAAAGCCATCCCTGCAGAACTGTTCATCCATTCACCTAGGAGCACAAATAGAAAATTAAAATTAAAAAAAATCCACACATCTCAACAGAATAGGTAGGGATATTACTTGTTATTAGGAACTGCCACCAACAAGATCAAGAAACATTTGCATAAAAATTAAAGGGGAAAATTGAAGGCTTCAGTGTCAAATTTTTCATGGTCCTTAGATCTAAAATTGAAATCATGAATTGCCAAGAGATTAAGTATTGTGGTTGGAACATGCAGCTCATCATCCAAAATCATCAAAATAGCTCTACTTATTTCCACAAAAATACGTAAACCAGTCATCTATCTGTTTAGGAGCTAAAAGTATTAGAATTATGTTTGCTTAGGATTTTGCAAAATTCATGACCACCAAGAAACCGAAGCAAAATAAGCTAGCCCATGCTACTCAAACAACACAAAACAGAATTGTTCAAAGAATGGAAAAAATAAGAAAAATAAAATGGAATAACGAATATGCCCCAAAAAATGATGGATCCTATATAAACCATCGGCAAAGATTTTAGCAAATGTATGCTAAAAAAAAAAGAGTTTTGTGAGGGCTTTGTTTAGAGAGATATCTAGATAACCTGATAGACACTTCAAAGCCAGAGAAGAAACCAGAGAAAAGATTTTACAGCTCCAACAGTTTCGCCATTAGAAACCCATGATTAGAATTGACAATGGGGGAAAATGCAGAAAAATCAGAAGCTCACGGTGACACGCATAACTCAAGCCAGTACGCCGGCAGTTCCTAAATACATATGCACGTGTACACAACAAGTGATCAACTAAAATGTGTCCTAACAACTATGCTGCCTAATGTCTCATCTACTTCTGGGACTCCTCAATGATGGACAATACTTTTTGGCTTTGCACGTGTTGCTTGAAGAAATTCTTTAGTGAACCGGAGAACCTTGTGTCCCTTTGTGTAGATTTCATTGTTGTTGCTTCTTCTTATGTTACACCCTTCTTGCTTGTGTACCTACAACAATTGTTAATGAAGTTCAAATAAAATTACCCTTGATCATAAGAATAAAGAGCACACTCCACAATCACAAGTATACCTCTATTCTCTGTGAGTAACAAATATACCTTAGAAGAATAATTCTAAAAGAAGAGGGATGTTAAAAACATAAAACCAGCACAACAAAACAATTGTAGTTTAGAATAAGCTTGATTTAAGAAACATCACATTGATCACTACATCACAATCACAGTCCAGATTAGGGTATTAACTACCAAAACAAAAACTAAATATATACAAAAAAAAAATCCTAATTTAACAAATAAAATCACAGTCCAGATTAGGGTATTAACTACCAAATCACTATCTTTGCAACTTTCTTAATCTTATTCATGTACTCCAAACAAAATCTCCATGGAATCAACTGTGAGAATGAACAACACTAGTTTCTTCTTTTGCAGGGTTGAAAAGAATATCACATTTAAACAAAAGGAAACCTTTGTTTTTCATTAGGTAAAAGAATTATTAAACAAAAAGCTTTGGCTCAATCATTTGGATCAAGTTGGAGCGACCAAAAGGTTTTCAGTTTAATTTCCATTGGTGACCTTTGGTTTGCAGGCATCCACCAATTTTGGTAAACCCCGCATTAAAGCTAAAATAGCCAATTTAACTTTAGAGTTTCTTGTATGAGTTCTGAAAAGAATTTGGGCTAAGAGACGTTTCAAGAATAAAGCATCAGAGCAAACAAGCTAATAAATTTATTGAAAATCTGATTCATATCCGAGGTTTACAATAAAGATAGTAGAGTTTGACTCATTGTCTTTCCATCGTGGTGCGAACATGAACTTCTTCACCATTGATTTTGAAAACTTCTCCATCAATCCATGCTTGTCTTTGAATCTTCAACCCGGACATGAGAGCCAACAATAATGTTCAACATTGGCATAACTATTACATTATTATTTGCAACATGCACCCAAAATGAAAATAATATATTTTTATGAATTAAATTACTTAGAGGGAATATTATTTTTCTCTAGCTGCAAGGTGACTCACGTTTCATGGTTATATTATATACACTTCAATTAAATTTCTGCAAGTCAACCCAATATCATTCATGAATAACTACGAAAATTATTATATCCCAAATAAATGATCCATATCTCACTGTCAATAAGCACCAGAATTGGTAAGTAGCATGAGTTACATTACATTAAAATCTGTGATGATGACTATAATGCAATATTACTCATTCTTAATCAAACAGTGAAGGTTCCCACAGGAAAAACCATAGAAGATCATTCTTAGAATAGTCCCCAATCCTAGATGCCCGCTTGCACTTTCTTATCCTCTACTTATGTAACAGGACGAAGTAGGAAACCAACCAAAAGCAAACGGAATGCAGAAATTTTCAAGACAGAAATAACAGTCACCATTTTTAGTTGTAAAGTGCATTGCACAAGGTGGCCCCTATCAATTAAAAATCTTCCTTCAAACTTTCTTCCCCAACTCTTCTCCAATTAATTATCTGTTTTAATCCCTTCCCCCATTCCCCAACCCTTTCTTTCTCAAAACTAAAATCACTTCAGCACTACCATTCATGATTTATTTAAACCAGAAGCGAGAGCTACTAAGCCAAACAAATCAGAATGAAATGGAGGCCGCAAGCCAAAAGCAACAAACACGAGGGACTTTCAACAGAGAACAGAAGGCAGAAACGAACCTGAAGAAGCACAAAAACACGAACCAGAACCTCGACGAGCTATGGCGGAGTCGATCAGCAACAACGAAGAAGAAAACAACGGGTGAAGCAGAGAGTGCAAGTAGTGAACCGGAGGAGGCTAGCCCATTTGAAAGTAGGGATTCTGATTCTCGCTCTCTATTTTTACGTTGATGCCTCGTTAGGTTATGACTTATGAATCAAACAGCCTTTGGGTTTTTTTGGTTATTTTGCTTTAAAACTGAATGTCAGAAAGGGCCCTAGGGCCATTTGTGGTAGAGGAAAGTGGTTGGGGCCCTTTTTGCAATTTAAGGCCTTAATTGGGCCTTGATAAGGATTTTCCCAAGAAAAAACCATCCATTGGTGGGTGAAAGTACAGTTGGAACTGCTCCGGGTGTAGTTGAAAATGTGACTGAGTAGTCAAGGTATGGTTTTGTAATGAGTGAAATGGAGGTGCTTTTATTGTACTTTCTGAATAACCTCTGTTTTTGAGTTTCTTTTTTGCTCGGAAGTTTTTGACTTTCTTATGATTAATGACTCGGGTTCACATTCCATACTTCTCCTTTATATGCTTCTTAGGTGTTTGTCCCTCTAATTAGATTAAACTATATGTTTAGATTAAATTTTTTTATATGTTTTATTTATTTAGATTAAACTATATGTTGCGTCCTGAACTCAGTATCTCAAATTAATTAATTTTTATTCCTGTATTCAGAAATATTTTCCCTGTAACACTAGTATTGTGAAAATTAATTAATTTGAGATATTGAGTGCAAAAAAAAAAAAAGGATGCAGCATATAATTTAATCTAAATAAATAAAATATATAAAATATTTTAAAAAATAAAAAAAATGATTTCAACCCTCTAATTAAGGGATAAACACTTAAGAAATATGTAAGGGAGAAGCATGTAATGTGAATTCGTGCTGGTGTTGATTCTCGATTGGAAATGGACCCCTGGGACATTTTGTAGGTACAGTATGCATGAGAATTGAGAAGGTAACTTTCTTTGCTGCTTTAAATATGGGAAACATATGTGAACACATGCAGAGGTTGTTTTTATTCATTACCATTGGAACGAGAGATTTAACCTTCTTTCAAATGTTGATGTCCATTTCTTCGAGATGAACTACTTCACATCATGTGAGCAGTAAACTTACCAAATGCCCACTTTTTCTCCTCCAACAATTGTGTCCATTATATGATATTAACTTTTGTTATTTCTAATCTTTATTATAAGACACCAACTGATAAATGTATTTAATCTTTTTTGTAAGGCACTTGCTTATTTTTAAAGAGCGTTTGTTTTTTTCTATGTGTGCCCATAATGAATAAGGGTAGGGGATGAAAATAATAATTAATATAATATTAGAGTTTATTGTAATTAGTAAGTGTAATATTGAAAATTACTTAAATTTTATAATAATTTTATTGACTTTAACTATTTTTATTGGTTTGTAAGAATTGTTAGTTGTTATTTTATAATAAAAATCAAATGAAGTATGATAATTTAATGATCAATGTGTACAAAAAAATATATTAACTTTTTATAAAAATAAAAGTCTCCGATATTTAAAAAAATAATACTCCCTCCGTCCCTAATTATAGGAGTAAATTACCAGAATTTGGGGAGATTAATGAAGGAAGTTAAATTAGTTAATTATATGTATTTTTCAAAAATACCCCTTTGAAAATTAAAAAAGAGATTAGAGCATCTATGCGCAATGGAGTATTTTTTTTTGGTCGGAACACAGTGAAGTATTGCGATATCAATTTATGGAAAATGAACATTGTACATTAAATCAAAAAGTCTTGCAATTGTGATTTCTGCCTCACACTCCATCTTCGATTTCTTCAAGCTCGCAATCTAGCATCGTCGAAAAATAGGGGTATAATAGAAAAAAAATGACAAAAGTTAAAACTTGCTCTTATAATTAGGACTAAAACCAACTCTAAAATTTGCACCTATAATTAAGGATGGAAGGAGTATATTGAAAGCCCAAAATCAATTCTTCCAATCGAATTTCTCTCTCATCTTTTCCTACTCCTAGTGTGTACTCTCTCACTCATCTCTCTCCAGCTTCGAATTTCAACTTCCAAGGTACCTATTAATTTTTTAATTAAAAAATGACAGTAAGTCAAGTACTATCACACAGCAGTGACTGCACACGCTATCAGAAAGATTCAGCGCAATCCATTCTAATTTTTTTAAAAAAAGTGCCCAAAAAAGCTTTCTTAGACGGGAGTAACTTGCATACTGCTGTTTCCCATATAGTAACTCATTTTCACGCAATTATAACTCGTTTTCGCATATTCTGCCTTTAATTGTTATTTTAAAATACCATATAATCATTCTACCAAAAAAAAAAAATACCATATAATCAAAACGTATTAATTATTTATTTTCATGCACGCCTATAATTAATAAAAGATGTATTTTTCAGAATATCCTTCATATATATGTGTTCACTACTGTTTGGTGTTTAGTGCTCTGCTGCTACTTGTGTGTTTCGTGTCCATTTTTTGATTCCTCTTGCAGACCATCGATCAGTTGCTAGTGTCCATTCTAGTGTTGCTGCGCTCTTCTTTTACAGCTTCTTTTTGGTTTGGGTCTCTCTGAGGCGAAGGATGTCTACTGAGGAGGAAACAGGTTTAAGTTATGCTTATGGAATATGTCAAAGTTCCTTAAATTTATAAATATAGATATAGTCCTTTATTTTTTGATCCTTTCAATGTGTGGATTTCTTGGTGTTTGAATGTGGGGATTTTATGATAATGCTATGCTTGCAGATAATTTTTTAGTATCTAACTTGTTTAAATATAGATGTAGTTCTTTATTTTTTGTTTCTTTCAATGTGTGTATTCTTGGTGTTTGAATGTGGGATTTTGTTTCGATCAAAAAAAAAAAAGTGGGATTTTGTTTCTTTCAATGAAATTTATAAACGATTCAACTTAATCATAAATTTCATTGTGAACTAGAATTCATGACTGGGAAATTACAACATTTTCCTATACAAATATGTTGAGTCAGAGGATCCTATGGCCCTAGAAATTATTGTTTTTTCTTAAAGACAATTAGAGAAGTTTAATTTTGTATATGACAAATACGCCGCCAAATAAGCTTCTAGGACCAGTCAATGTGAGTTGGCATAGATGGTAAGGGATCCAGGACTAGGCCCTTGGGTCGTGGGTTCGATCCCCTCTGCCGTCGCTGGGACTCCTTTGGTAGGCGATCTCGTAAGTCCCCAGTAAGTGCTCATAGAGCCCGGGGCCGTGCCCTGGCCTTGGTGGGGGACTGATGTCGAACCCCTTCAAAACTTTTCAGTATCAAAACAAAAACAAAAACAAAAACTTCTAGGACCAGAGTTATTGAGTAAACTCCTTTTCTTTGGTATGCAATATTTGGTCAAAATACATTTATAAATAGGATCAGAGTGGTAATTTAAGTAATAATAGCCAAGATGAAGAGCTATCCTTGATAAATTATGCTATGTCATTTTCAATATCTTTAACCCAAATAAATCATATTCTTGACACAATAAAATACTAAATTGTAGGTGCATATGATTATGTAATATTATTTGATTGAATTATTTATTTTAGCATTACCAAAATTTTCAACTCAACATTTTTAATTAATTTGTAATTTTGACTTTAATTTTTTTCTTATAATTATTACAAAAGCCGTTTATGCTACCACCAATTTAAACAAGTTTCAGTTTTAAAAAAGCTAATTATTTTACCACCAATTCTAACATAAATCATATTATCTAATCTGATTTTCACTGAATAATTTGCATGTTTGGTATGACTTTTGGAGAGCCCAATCGAACTTATGCATTGTTTGAACTTATGAGAAAATGCATGTTTGGTTCAGAAGTTGTTCTAATCGGACTAGCATACCAAAAGTAACTTATTTGAAAAGTTACTTTGGGGAGCTTTTGTTCCAATCAAACTTATGGACTAAGATTATGAGGTTTTTTTAGTACCGTTCAATATCCTGAAGTATATTATTAATACCATTCAATACCCTAAAAAATATTTTTGGGTACTGAACAACATTTAAAATAATTTTTTCTAGATCTTAAAATAATTGTTCAAGATCATGAGTTATTTCTTTTTTTAATACCGTTTAATATCCTAAAATATATTTTTTTTTGTATGATTCAGTACCCTAAAAAATATTTCAGATTGACTATAAGTTCAAATCACAAAAACTTCTTATACGAACGTCAATTCAAATATAAACCACATTTTATAATCTGATTTTTCGATAAATCAAATTAATCATAAATCATTTTTTCAACCGGTATTCTGAATTAAATAGCTGTTTAGATTAATAGTTGGTTGAAGTTACTTTTCAATGTAATTAATGAAGGAATGCTGAACCGTGCTTTTCACGCGGAAAAGTTACTTAAACTTTTTCTTTTTTATCGAAGAAAAAGTTACTTAAACACTCATGAAGATGCCCGCAACACGCGTGCCCATAGTTATGTGATCGATTATATACTCATATCTTTATTAGAGGTATAAGTATATTTTTTTTATATACTGTATTTATTTAGATTTAAATTATATGTTGTTTTTTGGAATTTTTTTTCACCCAGTATCTCAAATTAATTAGTTTCCAATTTTACATTTATTTATAATACCAATATCATGGAAAGTAATTAATTTTGAAATATTGGGTATAATTTTTCTTTTCCAGAAAACAACATATAATTTAAATATAAATAAATACAATATAAAAATAATAATGCTCAGTGCTCACATAACTTAACTATCGGCACCTATGCATTCACGCGATAACTGACAACTCGGAGGAATACTCCTGTGACTACTTGGTTTTACCCAACAGACCAAATCCTTGTTTTTCCTTTATTTTAATTTAATGGGTCTTGTCAGATCCTCCCTCGTTTCTTTAGAAAACCTCTCCTTCTGTGTCCAACCATCACCATCATGTGCCTATATATATGAGCCTTCCTTGTTGAAGTATCAAAATTCAAAATCCTAGAATTCAAGAAGCATTATCGTCTTCTCTAAGTTGTGGGATTTCTTCGCCAAGAAGAGTAAGATCATCTTCTTGGCATGCCTTTTCTTTCATTATCCTGGTTTTTCATCCTTCTCTTTCTGCTCATATGGTTGTCCGTTTATTTTGCTTCTAAGTTTCGGGAACACAGATCTGTCATGCATGAAAGCTTTCTCTTTTAGCGAAAACTCCCAGATCCATGATCGATTCTTGAAAACCCGTTCATCTCCGTTCTTATTCATAGCCGCCGCCCAAGCTCAAATCTGTGCTCTTTTTGAACTTTTGGTTCGCCGCCGAATCGCCGTTCCTGCTCTCTGCTATATGTGTGTTTATTTGTTTTAAGTTCAAAATATTCCTCTTTTATTTGTGTTCACTACTGTTTAGTGCTCTGCTGCTACTTGTGTGTTTAGTGTCCATTTTTTGATTGCTGTTGCAGATTATCGATTGTTGCTAACTTAGGCATTATCCATATTTTGTGGCCTTAGATACATTTCTCAAGTGGCGAATTCTATGAGACGATTGTTGCTAACTAAGGCATTATCCACGGTAGTTTACTTACTTTCTTATTTAGCGATTTTTATTGGATCCCTGGTCGTTGGGGTATATTTTGTGGAAGAATTTTAATGTTTTTTTTTTTCCTTCTTATTTCTTCAGATTAAGAGACTTAATAAAGGGGAAGGCCTCAAAGCATGCGGTTTTCATTACTGACGAAAGTATGGAATAACACTATAAATGCATGCAAGGTAAGATTCACTGTGAAGGCTTTTTCACCGGTGCCAATTAATTGTTCATCAATGCTTATAACCAAGGTTATTAAAACCGGACCGGTGACTGAACCGGTCAAGGTACTGGGTTAAGGGTCAGTGGGTCAGACCGGAGTCAAACCGGGGCCAAACCGGTAAGATAGTGATGATTTCAAATTTATTAATATGAAATTATAAAAAAAATAATTTCCTATAATAGTTATTATCCTCTATTTAAAAAGATATATGAGTGTTCATGTCCATTAAATAAAATAAAGTACTCAGTGATGAGTCATTTTAGTCCTTCACGTCATTATTATTATTCTTGGGGAATGAAATTGTATGACCATTGTCTGTTGAGTATTGTCCATTGGATAAAAATATGTCCATTTTATTTTTTTGTTTAAATAAAGATGTTTATATTCGGAGCAGTCCTCTTTCACTTCTTCCAAAACATTTTAGGTTTCTCTCTTCTCTATGCTTGGGAGCTTCTTCTCTGCGATTCTTTGTTTCTCTCTCATCTCAGCTGTTCAGCCATGGCTCCTTCCTTGAACTCAGGCAAGAGCAAGAGGACGAAGAAAGCTTTAGGTCTTATCTGCGATTCTTTGACGCCAGAGCCAACGATGCTCAGAGTCTTCAACCTCATCTTTTCATTTCTCTCTCTATCTCTCCTTTCTTTATCTATGTAAACGTCTTCTCTCAACGTTAAAAAAAAAAAAAAGAAACCTGTAACTCCGGTTTCTATGTCTTTCCGGACCGGTTTCACGGCCGGTTCGCCGGTTTCCGGTCGGAACCGGCCGGTCCGGTCCGGGTTTGATAACATTGCTTATAACACTGATTTTCCCTCATGAGCCCTTCATCTCTCGAAACCGTAACTTATTACTTGAAAGCCTACCTAATAGATAAATTATTTGAAATAAAAGGAAAATGGAAAATTAGAGAGAAAGAATACTACTTATTTATTTTGAAAGATCTTAAAATATGTGATTATTTAAAAGAACCAAATTTTAAAATGTAAATTTTAAAATACTAAATTACCTAGGTCTTACTTCTCCTCATTTTATATTCACCAAAATGATAACCTTAAATAGCATTGATAAAATCTATTTTTCTACTACTACTACTACAAAAAATTTTTTTAGTTCACCTCATTTAGACCCAAGTCTAGAAGATTCAATCTTTTTTTGCTCGGATAGAGGATTCAATCTAAAAACGTAGATTCTTACCTGCTAAGAATATCTAAATATATGATGAGTATTGGAGCTGTTGTACATTAAAGATTTTTGAATAATAAACTAGGAAGATCAAAGTGTGTTAATGATGTGTTTCTTGGGAGTCCATAGGGTTATGTAAAGGTCGGGAACGAGGTTGAAAACTTGTTATTCTAATATCAAATGTTTGTGTTTAAGACAAAATATGTCTCCAATGAAATTGACCTAAAAGTATGCCAATTAAATATGAAATGTAGTAAAGAATTGCAGTTTGGACGGAGGCGAGGGACTGCTTCCTTCATTTTAATAGTGAAAATTGTTTTGTGAGTGTTTTGGTTATGACTGTTTTGGTTATTACGTTAAGATTTTGATGTTATAGTTTTTTGGGAAAATCCTTGCCAAGGCCCAATGAAGGCCCAGAATACCAAAAAGGGCCCCAACCACTTTCCTCTACCACAAATGGCCCTAGGCTTTTTAGGGAAAACACAGCAGCTCTCTCAAAATCACTCCCTCTCCTTGCCATATCGATCGATCGCTCGCTCTGCTCTCTCTCTCAAAATCTCGCTCGGTCGCTCGATCGCTCGGTGGCCTCTTGTATCTGTGCTCGCCGCCTTGTCGCCGTCTTCTCTGTGCTCCGTCCACCGTCTGAAGCTCCTGTGTCGCCGTCGACGTACTGTTTCTCATTTAGGTAAGATTTTGGGGATTAGGTTTTTTTCCCCCTAATCTTCACACCATTCTGTTTTTTCTCGTCATCTTCACATGCATCTGAGATAGTATGTCAGCAAGTTTTGTGGTTTCCTTTTGAGCTGTGACTATAATTATCCGGTTGAACTTGGCATCACTCAAAAGGTCAAGTTACTATCATCGTTCCCTGATATTTTTAGAAAATCTCAACTTTCTTAATAAAACTCTATTGATTCCCAACCATTCCAAAGTCCGTCATCATTTATGGCTAAGTGAATGATAATGCAAATTGAATTCTTCATATCACACCAACACCATTGAATAATTTTGCATTCACTTAATTTAATGTTTAGGATTCACATTGTAAAAGATGAGACTTGCTGACATATTGACGAGCCAGATTACCTGGCATACTAATTGTCAATTTTGGATGCTAAGGTCATATAATTTGATCTGACATAATTTTCTTTTGGTATAAATTAGAGCTTCATTAGTAGACTCCGTTTTCGTTATAAGTTGTTGTTAAGATCTTGCGAGCGATATACAAGTCTGGAGGATGAATATTTACAAATAATTATGTGACTGTTGTTGATCTCCAAAAAAATAAAAGGAGTTTATGACATGTGCACCTCATACAATTTCTGCATACTCTTACCCTATATTGCTCACTCCCTGGCAGGACATATTTGGAAAGCCTCGCCTCTGGAAATTGATTACGTCCATATTTTCTTTTTCATCAACTCCAGAGTTGCTGTTTGGAGTATTTCTGCTATACTATTTCAGGGTCTTCGAGAGACAGATAGGTTCCAATAAATACTCAGTAAGTCAGTTGTAACTTGTAAGTTTATATTCAAGAGTTTTCGGGCAATATCCTAATATATTTCCTGGACCAAGTTTGGTCTGATCAAAGGTTGATGAATAGATTAGTGGATGTTTAGTTAAGGTTGATGACCTATGCTGAACCATTTTGAAGTTGCTATTGTTACTGCCTTTGTTACCTCCCCGAAATAGTCATTAGTCTAGCGCCATCACTTTTTTGTTAGATATCAAAAATAGCTATTATGCTATCATCAACCTGCCTAGGTCTATTTTCTTTTCTGGTACCTTGCACTATTTTTATCAACATTTGTCCTCTACACCCCGTATATTATTTTGAAATATCTCAACTCCTTATGCAGGTCTTTATCACATTCTCCATATTAATATCACTACTGTTTGAGGTGCTTTCCATAGCCATCTTGAAAGGTATTCATTCTCAACATTAACATTTTATCTTGCCTTTCAACTCCAGAACCTTGTTTGATTGATCTGTTTTCTATTGCATGTTTTAGTGATAGCTCCTGCTTTATATTTTGTTCCCGCATGGTGCTTATGTTTGTGTGCTTAGCTTCCTTCTCGACAGCTTGTCGCCTCTTCTTTTCTTTCATAATATGTGTTTCAAAGAACAAAATTACGAGTGGTTGTTGGCCATGGTCTGTGTCAGTGGCCTGTATCAGTAAATGTACTTAAGGATGTTTGGCATTGTGCAAGATGACCTATTGAATTTAGTATTAAATGGACTTTAGGATGTTTGACATAGTGCAAAATGAGCAGGTTTGTTTAGTAAAATCTAAATTGTTGATCCTGATGGTTGGAATGAAACTTCTATACTGTTTAGAAAACTCAAGAATTCAAGGTAATCTCTTTAGTGCTTTGCGGCATGCTGAATGATATGGGCAAGTCATGCCTAGTTCTTTCAAGGGTCACATGGGCTACATTTTGTGAGAATTTGATAGCACAGTTCACTTTGTGAAGCCTTTGAATATTCTTTTAAATTGGCATACTATAGGACTGAAGTTAAAGATTTTATGGTGTGATAAATTCATGTGGCTTTTTGCACAATGTAACAAAGTTGTTTATGTTTCTAAAATTCTTATTGTTCAAGTGTTTTTTTCACTCTTTGCAGATCCTGCAGTAATCTTAGTCACCCCTGGACCTTATGGTCTTATATTTGCTTCGTTTGTACCCTTTTCCTTTGACATTCCAGTTTCAACACGGACAAAAAGTTCTTTTTTCCCCCCTTAAAAAACAAATAGTTCGAACCAAAGAAAATTTCTATAATTAAATTTTAAGGAATGTTTGTTTCTTCACATTCATAGGAAAGTTCAAGGTTACATTTCAGTGACTTGTGTTTTCAAACAATGAATATAAAAAACCTTTTTTGTTTGTTGGGTAATAGAAGCCAGAATGCCTTTTGAAAGTTCGTCCTGTCACCCTGCTCTTATTTTTTAGTTTTTTTGGGATGTTGCTTTGTTTGATTGAACTTCGTTTACAATTTTTTGTAGGTATTTGAGCAACAAGATGTAACATTAGAAGCAAAAAAATGTCCAAATTAGAACAAAGGGATCGAAGATTCTCTGGGTACAACCTTTTCACTGA